>CAUYUJ010001847.1:0-142500 GCA_963575745.1 Prorocentrum cordatum | reverse complement strand
TGCTCCTTCTCCTCACCGTCCTCCTCCTCCTCCTCCGCCCTCCTCCCCTGGCCCCTCCTCACCCGTAGCCATTTGGGCTCAAGACTTGTTTGGCTCAAGGATCAAGGAGCAACAAAGATTTGCAGATGGACCAACTTCGTGACACGCGCAACTGCTCGGCAACAATGGCAAGATGGTAACTTCTTGACACCGTGGCTGTTCGCAGCGATCATGATAGAAAGTATCAATCGGACTCTCAACGCAGACGGGAGCGGCACACAATGGCGCAGAGCATTCCTGGCAAGCTGAACGCTCTCGAGGCAAACGCAGACGAGTAAACTCAAGTAGTGGACGTGTTGCAGCAAACATTGGGCAGCATACAATGGATGGTCCATGAAGTCGCGGTAATACAGCAGACGCAGTTCACAAACAGTGTGCCTCATCAGGCGAAATATGGTATGAGTGTCTGGCGTGGTGGCGAGCAACATTGTGTAACAACTAGTGTTCAACATAAGTTTGCCAAAGTGCAAGACACACCGCCTCTTGGATTTCAGCCCAATGATGGGCAGCACCAAGGAAACAGTTTGGAACGTTTCTGCAATGCGGACTCCATGGCGGTGCAATCAAATAGTACTGCAGACTTCTGCGAACAAATGTTGAAGAGTGTGGATCTGGCGATCCCTGGATAATATGTTGCGACTGATGCTCTACCTGCTGTACAACCCGTGACGGCTGGATTGCAAACAGTTTGTGTGGGAACTCTGGGGAACCTGTAACTATATCCTTGAAGCGGCTGTGGCTCAATGAGGCGTTCACTTCAAAAGCGACGGATATATCTGATATCATGGTGAAGCGGAAGTGCTTGTGTCAACATGACGTCCAAAAATATGGATTCGACCAGCCACTTTGGCAAGGTATTGAAACAGCCAAGTGGGCATCAATAGCAACAACGAGAAGGACACATTCGCCAAGGAGTTTAAGGACTTGTATCGTTCATGTTTCTGGCGCAAGGTCTGTGACCCACTCCACGGCGGCACTGGAGATAAAATTGGCACATCGACTTCTCTGATCCGTGTGATGTAAGCGATTCGCCGTCCGTCCGTCCGTTCGTCTGCCCCTATCCTCGTCCTGCCACCGGCAGTGTGGGGGGGAAGGTAGTAGGGGGCGAGTCCCGCCACCGCCATGAGAAGTGATCGAGAAACAAAGTTGTATCGCACTCCTCTGACATGCTTCTCCTCAACGCGGCAGGATCTGCCTCGAAATCATGGCCAAGACGCGTCCTAGACCCCAGACTAAGTCCGGGAGGCGATTTTGAAGGAGATGAGTGAGGATCGAGATGAGGAGGCGATTTATTTGTGGGAGCGGGGAGTATCGAGATGAGGAGAGGAGGAGGGAATCGATTTCTTGAGGGGTAGCCGATGAAGGGGGATCGGGATTCGACTATCGAGGGCTTTGCACGCGTATGGAACCTCTGTTGGGCCTCCGGGCCCCCGTAGACCCAGCGGGAGGGGAAGAATGGAATGGAGAGAGGAACAAGGGGGAAAGAGGAGTTGGAGGGGGGCGAGGCGGTGCGGGGGGAGGAGGATGATGAGGAGAGGGGGAGAGGAGATGGAGGAGAATGCGGGGAGGAGGGGGGAGGGGAGGAAGGGAAGCGGGGATAGACAAGCGTCCCACTACTCGCCAAATAACTACTCTCGCAAATGGCCTGGATCCGCCGCAAAGGATCTACGATCTATTACGCCGAGGCGAACATGTGCTTTTCGGACGTTTGCGAGTAGGCGCTTTGCGATCTATTACGCCGAGGCGAAACTGTGTTTTTCGGACGTTTGCAAGTAGGCGTTTTGCGAGTAGTGGAACGCGCTCGGTGAGAGGAGTGGGGGAGAGGTGATGACGAAGAGGAGAATGAGACAGAGGATCGAGGGGGAAAGTGAGGATGACAATGATGTGGGAGGGCGTGCAGGGGGGGACAAAGAGGGCTGGAGAGGGTGAGGGAGGAGGGAGGAGGGTGAGGAGGAGGATGTAAGAGGGTGTGGAGGATGAGGATGGTGAAAGAGGACTGAAGAGGATGGGGGAGGAGCTCCTCCCCGTCCTGCTCCGCCGCATCGTCGCGCAGGAAGCGCCCCAGCTCCTCGTTGGCCGCGCACAGCAGCCCGCCGAGGGGCTGCGCACGGGTGCGGCCGCCGCGGCCGCCGTCCGGTGGCCGCCGCCGCTGGTCGCCGTCGCTGCCGCCGCCGCTGCCGCCGGCGTCTTCGTGCGCGACGCGCGGCTGCGTGTGCGCCCTCGCGCCGCCCCCCTGGAGAGTGGCAGCCGCTCCCGCCCGGGCCGCGACGCGCGAGGCGCGACCGGCCTCGCGCTGCCTCCCCCCAAAACTCGGGGAGGCCTTGGGCAGTTCTGGAGGCTCTCGTCGCCGCGGCTGGTCGGCAGCGTCCAGGAGGCACGATGCGGAGGAGGGGCCAGAGGCATGTGCGCGGACGAGGGGGGCGGGGCCAAGGAACGCATTGAGAACAGATGCGGTGGCCATGGGATCCGGGAGTCATCATTGCCCCGGCCATGACCCGCCGCCCCTATTGGCATCTCATCCCCCTCTTGGCCGCCCCTGGGCTGGGCACAGCTCGAGAGACCTGGCCTGAGGGAAACGGATCCTGAGGGGAACGGGTCCTGGACCCCAGGACCAACCCTTCATCCCGAGTCGTTTGCTGACAGACCCGCGGCCCGTGGAGGGCCCCGCGAGCTCGAAGACGGAGAGACACCCCGGGACCCAGTCCCCCTCAGAAGCCGACGCGAAAAACCGCAGCACCGTGAAACATCGCGACCAACGCCCTGGACCCTCTCCACCTGCGAGGCCCCGAATCGGGGGGCGGAAAGATACGGACACGTGCTGTCCCCGGACCTCTCTCTTGGGGTGCGTTCTGAACAGAATTTCGAGGCGAACCCAGCGGTGACAACGAGGATCCCCCAGGAGGGCCAGGAAGAGCCGAAAACGAAGGGGGACGACACGTATCCGTATCTTTTTCTCCCCCGACCGAAGCCCGAGACCTCGCGGACGCGCCGCGCCCAGCCAGCATCCGAACGCCAAGACCTCAGGGCTGGGCACGGCTCGAGCGGCTGGCCGGGGTGGGCCCGCCGCCAGGCCGCCAAGCGCCGGAGGGGCGCAGCCCTTGGGCCTCGCGGCGGGGCCGCCCTGGCGAGGCCCACCGCCCCGTGCGCTGGGGCGCAGATAGATGAGGGGGCGAGGCACGAGGGGGGGGAGGAGGGAAGGAGGTTTTCGTGGGACCCTAGAGGCCCCCTGTTTGGGCCCGAAAGGGCCCCGTTCCCTCTTTCTGCAAGCCTCGTTGCCCATCTACTTCTTGATTGCCACTTCACTATGGTAGGTTCGTGTCGTGCCGACGTCGGCGTTGGCTTCTGGCACCGCAAGTATTGTTCAACCTGGAACGATCGGCCGTTTCCGCAACGTCCGAGCGTTCAACTTCGCCCGATGCTGGGTCGTCCGCGGCGTGCAACGTTGAACGCCGGCGGCGGGGTCGCCACTGGTCGACACGACGCGAACTCACCGTACGCGTCCTCCGATGCGCACTGACTCATCGACTCCCGGGGGCCTTCTGATCCTTGAGCCGCTCCCGCTTCACCCGCAGCTCCTCGGCGGCGCGGCGCGGCGCGGCGGGGCAAGGCGACGGCGACACCAGCGGCCACGCCGACAATGACGCCGACGACCACGACGACGACCACCACCGCCAATACCACGCCGACGACGAAGACGGCGGCGGCCACCACGACGACGACGAGGGCGACGACGACGACCATCTCAAGCCCATGCGATCCCCAAAGCAAATACGACCTTCATTTGGTCGTCCACCTCCCGTATGCCCGCCCGCTGAGTCTCTGAACCGCCCCCCTTTCGGCAGGAGCACTCAGCAGTGCACGCTGCATGCACACCGCGCCGCCATGGCCGTTATGCGAGCTAACGCGCCCGCGGCAAACTCACCATACTCACCATCTTCATCGAGAGATTCTCGGGCAAGAGCGCCGTTCCTGAATTCCAGGGCCTCTCTGGCTAGGGCGTCTTGGAATAAACTTCGAGGAAATGTCAAGCGGGGGCTGTTGTCGTCCTTCAGAGTCTCGGATTCGGACCCAAGCCCTCGCTCGAGCGGGAGCGCCGCTTTCACAGCAAATGCAGCTGGCGTCGAGGCGACAGCGCCTGGAACGGTTTCCAGAGATCGGCAAGAAATGCTACACCTTATGGACAGAACTGCTTAAACATTGACGTCGCCACCCCCCTGGCTGACCCCAGCCAGCCCTTCTAAGCTCTAAGCAGCGCAAGGCGTACTGGAAACGACTCGGCACGCTCGGACTGAGTGTAAAACAGGGCTAGGATCGGGATAAATCGCTCCAGAGCGTTCCGGAGCGCTCTCAGAGCGTTCCGGAACGCTCTGGAGCGGCCGCGGCGCCCAATGCATCCTCCAAACCCGCCGATTCTCAGAGATTTCGAGTTATCCCGATCCGATTTTGTCCCGATCTTCGCGTCGTTTTAGTATCAGCGTTGGCAGCGTGATGACCATCGCGTACGACCGGGCACCTATGGAGCGAGCCTTTTCGCAGCAGAAGGAAGCCGGCACGCTCGGAACACAAGTGCTGCCGACAACGTCGACCATGCGGTGTGCAATGCGCACAGAAGGTCACGGTTGAAGTGCATTCCCTTGCATCAGCGCTGGCAGCGCGATGATCATCAAGTGCGAGCGGGCGCGCCTGGAAGGAACTGATCGGCAACATCGTTTTGAGCAGGGACCGACCGTCCCGGCATGCCTATAGGCCTACCACGACATGTTCTTAGAACCACAAAAACGTTCTTAGAACGTTTTTTAAAAACCAACACCCGATGTGGGAAAACGGAACCGCCTCAGCCAGAAATGGTCAAAAAGCATTTCGAATGGACTCCACAAGGTTCTTGCGTAAAACGTTCTTCGGTAGGCCTACAGGCGAGCCAAAACGCTTCGCCACTGCTTGAATCGTTGACAGAATTCCTGGCAATGCGAGATGCACTATAAGCAAGCCCGCACGCTCAGAAAAAGCGTCTGCCGACAGCGCTGGCCATGCGACGTGTGGTACCCGCGAACTGGCATGATTGGAGTGCGCTCCCCTCCTCCCCCCTCCCTCCCTCCCCCTCCTCCTCCTCCTCCTCCTCCTCCTCCCTCCCTCCCTCCCTCCCTCCCTCCCTCCCTCCCTCCCTCCCTCCCTCCCTCCCTCCCTCCCTCCCTCCTCTCTCCTCCCTCAGACGCTCCTGGAAGACGACGAAGCCTGCAGCCGACTGCATCCCGCGGCGACGAGGATCGCGCAGGCAAGGCTGCCCGCATCCGTGGTCGAGTCCGTACTTTTGGACCCGCTCCTGGCCCTGACCAGACCGAACGGCCGGGGGCGAGGAACTGTCGCAGGAGACATGCTGAGGAGGCTGGTGGGCCGCAGCATTGCCCAGAAGATCAGCGCGGAGGCTGAGGAGGCCACGGCGCCTTACCAGTGCGCCTTCTCCTCAAGAGCAGGGACCGAGCGCGGTGCCCACATTATCAAGTTCGGGCGTTGGCAGAACTGGGTTTAGTGGAACCTGGGTTAATGATTTGTACCGGGGGCGCCCCCCCGTCCCATCTCCGCTAACCGGAACTGCCGTCACCCGAAAAACACCAGCTACGGCAAACCTGGTTTAGTAAATCTGGCCAATTGATGGGCCCCAGGGCCCTACCACTAACCGGGTCCCCTTACCTGGGGTCCTGGCTATACCCGACAGGTGCGAGCAATCACCTTATCGGCCAAATCTGTGGCAGAAATGGCAGCCATACGGAATACACCATACGCAAACGGGCACGCTCGGAAAAGACCTCCTGCCAACAGGACCAGTGATGCGATGCGCGGCAGGTCCCCGACGAGGACGCTTAGAGGACGACGACGACGAGGACGACAACGAAGACGACGACGAGGACGACGACGAGGACGACGAGGGCGACGACGAGGACGACGACGAAGACGACTGCCATGGAGGTCCCCGGACATCCAGAACACGCCCAAACAGCAAGGTCGGAGCGAATTTCTGGCCAACCAGCGCTGGTATCTCTAGCCGGCACCCATGGCGTGCGCGTCCCTGCAGCAACGCTGTCAGCGCGGAGCGCAATGGAAACAAGCCGCCACGTTCGCGACCGTGCCCTCGGGCACGCGTTGGAGTGTCTCCAGGTGCCTTGCTCAATCCCCCGAGCCGCAGTCCTCACTCCTGAGGATTCTTTACGGGGCCTGGACCCATAGCTCTTAAATCTCTTGGGGCTCTGGGTGCATTGTCGAATGTTTTCTCGGGCTCAAGGGGACCCCGAAACGGGCCAAGATCGCTCCAAGAGTCCCCCAAGATGGTCCAAGAGGGCCCCAGATCGCCGAACGCTCGGTCCAAAACGCCCCAAGTGGCCTCCAGTCAGCCGAAAACGTGCCCAAGACACCCCAAGAGAGGCCCAACAGGCCTCCCGAGAGAGCCCCGCAGAGGCAGAAATCTAGAAATTCGCTCCAGGAAAGCCTTGCGTCATGAACATCTACGACCTTTCCGCATCACAACCTTCAAGACGGCCCAAAGAGGCCCCCCAAATTGTTCCAAGATGGCCCCACAGGCCCCCAAGAGGGCCCCAAGACGGCCCCCAAAGCGCCCCAGACGACACAAGAGTACACAAAGACGACCCCAAGTGGGGCCCAGGAGGGAAGCCCGAACCAACAATCCGAGCGTTCCGCCCCAAGATGCACCCAGGAGGCCCCAAGAGTACCCAACTAAGAAGCAAACAAGAGGCCCCTTAGACGCCCCAAGAGGCCCCCAAACGGCCCCCAAGGGGCTTCAAAACTGCCTCCGAGGGGCCCCCGAGAGGCCTTCCACGACATCCCAACGAACATCAAAGAGGCCTGTGACCCACAACAAAGGCACGGTGGCGAGATTGGCCGAAAAGCATAAGACAAGACATGGAGCAAGCAATGAATCCCCAACTCATTGATTGGTGAGCTTTCGTGAAACCTGCGCTTCAGGATCTGACCCAGCAGCTGAGGCGTCGTCGATAAAAAGCGCACCACTAAACGGCTTCGCACAAGCCCTCCTATCCCCGCTGACGGACAGAGAGTGAGGAAGGGAAGAAAACGAGAAGGATGATGAGGGAAAACACAACATGAGGACGACAAGAAAAGAAGGCTACCGGAGGAGAACAACAAAGAAGAAGAAGACAGTGCCTAGGACTTCGAGGAGAATCAGGACAGATGTTCGATACGATCGATTCCAATGGGAAAAGTTCGTATGCATTTCACGAATGTACAAGCTTTCCTTGCAACGATAAGCCCAGCCACCCCCCCAGCCAACCCCCCATAACCCTGACAACCCCCCTGGCCAAGCCCCAACAACAACCCTGTCAACCCTGCGCGCCATTAGATCTAAAATGTTACACGACGGCCACGACGGCCTAGATCTGAACCTCAGCTGGAGGCGAAGCGGGGAGGGGAGAAGGGGGGCAGACAAGGCTTCAACAGCTCACTATCTGTCTCTCAGTCTGTCTCTCTGACACTCTCTTTCTCTCTCTCAATCCCTCTCTCTCTCTCTCCCTCACTCTGTACCTTCAATATCTGTACATGTATAGCACTCAGCATATATGTACACATTTACGCATGTGTAAAAATGAATATAAATGATACCAGAGAAAAACCCAATGAGAATTTGGGGGGGGGCTATGAGGCTTTAGGGCTTTAGGGCTATGGGGCTATAGGGCTATAGGGCGATGTGGCCATAGGGATATAGGTCTAGAAGCCTTTAGGGCTATGGGGCTATAGGGCTACAGGGCTATAGGGCTATAGGGCTAAGGGCTTTAAGGCCATTCGGGCTATAGTGCTATAGGGCTATATACGGCTATAGGGATTTAGGACCATAGGGCTATTGGGCTATAGGGCTATAGGGCTATGGGGCTATGGGGCTATGGGGCTATTGGGCTATTGGGCTATTGGGCTATAGGGCTATCGGAGGTGAGAGGGTGAGATCGAAGTGGAACGGCGAGCCCCCCACCGGGAAATCGGTTTCGGTTTCGTGTTCGTGCGTGCCGTGCGTGCGAGGCGAAGCTGCGTGGGCGGGCGAGAAAAAGTCTCCTGTGGCTGAGGCGCGGCCGGACCAAATGTTTCTCTTCCGGGGCGCGGGGCCCCGCGGTGTCCCGCCGGTGTCCCGCGGTGTCCTCCTGTGGCTGAGGCGCGGCCGGACCAAATGTTTCTCATCCGGGGCGCGGGGCCCCGCGGTGTCCCGCCGGTGTCCCGCGGTGTCCCGCGGTGTCCCGCGGTGTCCCGCGGTGTCCCGCCGGTGTCCCGCGGTGTCCCGCGAGGATGATGATGATGATGATGATGAGATGATGGTGATGATGATGATGATGATGATGATGATGATGATGATGAGATGATGATGATGATGATGGTGTCCCGATGAAGATGATGATGATGTTGATGATGGTGTCGATGATGATGATAGTGTCCCGATGATGAGGATGATGATGCTCATGATGATTATGTTGATGATGATGACGATGTTGGTGTCCCGATGATGATGATGATGATGATGATGATGAGGAGGATGATGATGATAATGATGATTCCGATGATGTTGTTGATGATGATGATGTTGATGGAAATGGTGTCCCGGCGATAATGATGTTGATGATATTGATGATGATTATGGTGTCCCGATGATGATGCTGATGATGATGATGGTGATGATGATGATGGTGATGCTGATGGTGTCCCGATGATGACAATAATGAGAATGTCGATGTTGATGATGATTTTTGATCATGATGATGACGGTGCCCCAATGATGATGATGTTGTTGATGATGATGATGTCGATGATGATGATGATGCGATGATCATGATGATGATGGTGTCCCGAGGATGATGATGATGTAGATGATAATGTTGATGATGTGAACGATGGTGATCATGATGGTATCCCGATTATGATGATGATTATGATGATGCTGCTGATGATGATGACGATGACTGTGTCCCGATGATGATGATGTTGATGATGAGATGATGATGGTGATGATGATGATGTTGTCCCGATGATGATGCTGACGTTGATGATGATGATGTTTATGATGATGATGACGGTGCCCTCATGATGATGACTATGTTGGTGATGATATTGTTGTTGATGATGTTGATGATGATGCTGATGATGATGATGATGATGATGATGATGATGATGACGTTGATTGTGAGAGCGATTGTGATATCGATAGTGAGATCGATATTGAGACCGAATGTGAGATCGATTGTGTGGTCGATTGTGAGATCGATTGTGAGATCGATTGTGAGATCGATCGAATGAGATAGATCGAGTGAGATCGATTGTGAGATCGATCGAGTGAGATCGATAGTGAGATCGATACTGAGATCGATAGTGAGACCGATCGAGTGAGACGTTGGTTCCCCCCCCCGAACCTCCTTATCACCCGAAGGGTGGTCGTACAGGTACGGCTATAGCGCTATAGTGTTATAGTGCTATAGGGATATATGGCGATTGGGCTATTGGGCTATAGGGATACAGGGCCCTGGGCTAGGCACCCCCGGGCACTTCTGGGCACCCCGGGCACCCCTGGGCACCCGGGCACCCCCGGGCACCCCCGGGCACCCGGGCACCCGGCCCCGGCCATCGAAATCGGCCGCCCACCTCACCTCAGCTGTATATCCGCTAGGACTCCTACAGAGGCAAGCTCTGATTGGGGAATAACATGACCTTGCTCTCTGCCTCCCTCCCTCCCCTCCTCCCTCCCCACCTCCTCCTCCTTCCCCTCCTCCCTCCACCTTTCTCCTCCCCCTCCTCCTCCTCCCTCCGCCGGTCTCCCTCGCGGGATCGAGCCCCGCGCGGGCCCCGAGGTCCTCGTCCTCGGCGGCCGCGCGCAGGGCGCTCTGCGACGCGAGGAGGCCCCGCTGGTCCGCCGCCCGCCGCAGCAGCTCGTCGGCGGAGTCCTGCCGCCTCGGAGCGGATCCTCGTTTATGTGCGCCTCCTCATCTGCCTCCCCATCATCCTCATCAGCAGCAACAGCAGGATCGGCATCAGCATCATAATCAGCATCAGCATCCGCGTCAGCGTCAGCACCGCCACCGCCATCGACGGCAACATCGGCAGCAGCAGCATGAGCATCATCATCCTCGTCTTCGTCCTCATCGGCATCATCCTCAGCATCATCATGAAAATCAGCATCGTCATCATCACCATCATCATCCTCACCGTCACCGTCATCGTCAGAGCCAATATCACGATCAGTATGACCACACCATGATCGTCACCACGATCCGCATCCACACCACCACCGCCTTCACCACCGTTGTCGTCATCACCACCACCCTCACGGTCATGATCATCCTGCTCACCATCCTCTCCCTCGCCACCATCATCACCATCGTCCCTCTCATCTGCTGGTCGCGCCTCCTCCCGCCTCTTGCCTCTGCCTCGCGTGCCCGCAGGGCGGACGAGGGCGTTCCGCCCGAGACCCCCTCCCGACTCCCAGCGCCGAAGCTTGCGGTGCCCGACAGCGGCACGGAGCCGGGGCGGCTCGCTGTGAAGACTCGGCCCTCGCCGCCCGCAGCGCCGCGCTCGCTCGTCCTGAGGCGCCCGACACCTCCACGGCTGGAGGGCGGCTGCTCTTCAGAATGCGGCCCTTGCCTCTTGCCCCGGGTCAGCGCACACCTGTCTTATCATTCCCATCGGCCACACAGCTGGGAGCGGGTCCATATCAAAACGTTGCTCTCGCCTAAGCGCCGAGCACGTTCGTCTCAATTACCCTGGCGACGTACCCAACCCCTGCGCAAACGCGGGGCGTAAATAGTTTAGGCCACTTTATAAAGGGGGCGATGACGGAGCGAGGGTTACATATGTCTGCAGACGGAATTCGGGAGACTTGCAGGACGCTGGCTACAGGACAAGGACTAGATAAAGCTGATTAGTTACAATCCCTGTGCAACCCTAGCCACTTCGAAAGCGGGAATCTCATATCGCATCCCCCCAGGGATGGCGAGGTCTAATTTGGGTCCGAGCGTGGCGTCACTGTGCTGGGCCCCCCAGCATGCCTCGAAAGTGGCGACAGTTTCACAGATCGCAGCCCCCCACGGATGGCGAGGTCTAATTTGGGTCCGCGCGTGGCGTCACTGTGCTGGGCCCCCCAGCAGGCCTCGAAAGTGGCGACAGTTTCACAGATCGCAGCCCCCCAAAGGATGGCGAGGTCTAATTTGGGTCTGCGCGTCGCCTCACTGTGCTGGGCCCCCCAGCAGGCCTCGAAAGTGGCGACAGTTTCACAGATCGCAGCCCCCCAGGGATGGCGAGGTCAAATTTGGGTCCGCCCGTCGCCCTCACTGTGCAGGGCCCCCCAGCAGGCCTCGAAAGTGGCGACAGTTTCACAGATCGCAGCCCCCCAGGGATGGCGAGGTCTAATTTGGGTCCGCCCGTCGCCCTCACTGTGCAGGGCCCCCCAGCAGGCCTCGAAAGTGGCGACAGTTTCACAGATCGCAGCCCCCCCAGAGATGGCGAGGTCTAATTTGAATCCGCGCGTGGCCCTCACTGTTGTGGGCCCCCCAGCAGGCCTCGAACATGGCGGCAGTTTCACAGATCGCAGCCGCCCAGGGATGGCGAGGTCTAATTTGAATCCGCGCGTCGCCCTCACTGTGCTGGGCCCCCAGCAGGCCTCGAAAATGGCGACAGTTTCACAGATCGCAGCCCCCCGGATGGCGAGGTCCGAGTGCTGGGCCCCGACAGTTTCAGATCGCAGCCCCCCAGGGATGGCGAGGTCTAATTTGAATCTGCGCGTCGCCCTCACTGTGCTGGGCCCCCCAGCAGGCCTCGAAATGGCGACAGTTTCACAGATCGCAGCCCCCCAGGGATGGCGAGGTCTAATTTGAATCTGCGCGTCGCCCTCACTGTGCTGGGCCCCCCAGCAGGCCTCGAAAATGGCGACAGTTTCACAGATCGCAGCCCCCCAGGGATGGCGAGGTCTAATTTGAATCTGCGCGTCGCCCTCACTGTGCTGGGCCCCCCAGCAGGCCTCGAAAATGGCGACAGTTTCACAGATCGCAGCCCCCCAGGGATGGCGAGGTCTAATTTGAATCTGCGCGTCGCCCTCACTGTGCTGGGCCCCCCAGCAGGCCTCGAAAATGGCGACAGTTTCACAGATCGCAGCCCCCCAGGGATGGCGAGGTCTAATTTGAATCTGCGCGTCGCCCTCACTGTGCTGAGCCCCCCAGCAGGCCTCGAAAATGGCGACAGTTTCACAGATCGCAGCCCCCCAGGGATGGCGAGGTCTAATTTGAATCTGCGCGTCGCCCTCACTGTGCTGGGCCCCCCAGCAGGCCTCGAAAATGGCGGCAGTTTCACAGATCGCAGCCCCCCAGGGATGGCGAGGTCTAATTTGAATATGCGCGTCGCCCTCACTGTGCTGGACCCCCCAGCATGCCTCGAAAATGGCGACAGTTTCACAGATCGCAGCCCCCCGCAGGCAAGACAGGAAGAGGCAGGGAGGGAGGAGGAGGAGGAGGAAGGAAGGAGTGGAGACCACACTGCTCTATTCAAAACGAATACCCAACCAAGGAGGGTTGGGAAAAACTTCATGAGTTACACGGATGGGAGGGGGTTCCTTTTTACAATGTGGCTCATGATCGACTCGAAAGCTTCCAGCGGCTACACATACGGAGGGTGGTTCCTTTCAACATGTGACTACCATCTCTTGAGGGCCGCGCATACGCGTCCCCAAAACTTCCAACACTTACGCACATATGGAAAGCGGTTCCCGTTCTGAGTGCGGCGCTGGCCTAAGCGCCGCACATGCTCGCCGCACATGCTCGAATGTAAGGCGGCTCACTTCTGAAAATGGCAACACGCTTCGTGCCCGACACATCAGCATTCGACTCAAACTATTCGAACCACAGCACGAACCGAGGCTGGCTCCTTTTCAAACCAAAGCTGCCGCTTGCTACTTCCATGCTCCATACATACGGCCTGACATCTCCAGCTGCGCAACAGCTACACCGACGGTGCGCGAATGTGCTCAACACGGGGCTCTCGCTTGAGACCTCCTCCGCGCTAGCGATCCAGACCGTCAAACTCGAGAGCATTGGCACGGATTGGAGGACAGCTCTTCTTCAAGGCGGCGTTATATCCCTGGACACTTCCTTGGACTCCATGTTCCTGCCTCGCCGCCGTGCTTGCAGCTCTAGCAATGAGATCACGGAGGCCAGTTCCTCGTCGAAGAGAAGATATCGCCTGACTTGCAAAACCATGGGGGCGCTCGTCTTTCAAGGTGTGTGTGGGGGGAACCTTCCGCAGTGGAACTGGAACTCCTCTCCCGTACGGGCTTTGCGAGGAGGCTGCCCGCAACAGGCGGGCTTGCTCCAGTCACTCTTCTTCCTCGTGCTCCGCCTTTTTGACGTTGCGCGGACTCAGATCAGACGATGGTCGCAACATCTGTCCGCCTCCTTCTTCCCCGTCTGTCACTTCCTTCTTCTCCTCCCCCCTCCCACCCCTCCACGTCCTCCTCCTCCCCTCTCCCCTCTCCCCCCTCCTCCCTCCCCCTGCCACCCTGCCGCAAGACAGGCGGGAAGAGAGGCTTCGGGCCGCGCGGCACTCGCCACGCGCGAGGATGGAGCCCAACCCCGAAGCGCTGGAGCAGAGATCCTCCAGCTGCCCCCGTGCTCCAGCCACGCTCCGAGTCTCTCTCGCTGGTTCCATCCTGAGCTCCGACGTTTCAGCAAAATCGCAGCATCGCGAACAGATCATGACTGGAGCCCTGGACCCCACCCTTCTGCTGCACCTGCCGGGCCTCGTCGATATGTGAGGGCCTCGGAGCCTGCCCCTTAGCAGAAGAGAGCCTCACACGTATATAGGCGAGGCGCCCTCCAAGAAGCAGGGGTGCATCTGAAAAACCTGCAGCCCTCAGGAGGCAGAGGAGGGCCGCGCAGTGCCCATACGCACCCGCCTGCCCCCTGCACGGATTGCCCCCCGCATGCCGACGACGACGACGACGACGACGACGACGACGACGACGACGACGACGACGACGACGACGACGACGACGACACGACTCCCCTGCCAGCCGCCGCGCCTGGCGGCCGCCGCGCCCGCCTGCTCCGCGCGCTCCCGCCGCCTCGCGCGCACAGCCCCGGCAGCCTCTCCGCAGGGCGGCGGGCGGGCGGCCGTCGCTCCGCCGGCGCGGGTCGCCGCCGCCCGCCCGCGGCCCCCGCCCGCCGCCGGCCCGCCGCTGCCGCCCGCCCGCCGCTGCCGCCCGCCCGCCGCTGCCGCTGCCCCCTCGGGTCGAGGTCGAGGCTCGACGACGACGACGACGTCCACCCCGCTCTTCATGTTCCTCCTCCTCCTCCTCCTCCTCCTCCTCCTAGTCCTCCTCCTCCTCCTCCTCCTCCTCCTCCTCGTCCTCGTCCTCCTCGTCCTCGTCCTCGTCCTCCTCCTCCTCATCCTCCTCCTCGTACTCGTCGTCCTCCTCCTCCTCCTCCTCCTCCTCCTCCTCCTCCTCGTCCTTGTTCTTCTCCTCCTCCTCCTCCTCCTCCTCCTCCTCGTGCTCGATGTCCTTCTCCGCGACCTCCTCCACGTGCGCCTCCTCGGCCCTGGCCAGGCTGCAGGCCTCCGCCTTGGTGTGGCTCCGGCGCGCGGCGGCGACCCGAGCGGCCGCGGCGGCCGCCTCGGCGAGACGCTCCGGTGTCAGGGTAGGCCACGCCCGGCGGCGCTGTCCGGTTTAAGAGAAGAAACCAACGCCACAAACACGAATTTTTGGCGCGCCGCGCGAATTTCTTGGATCTGCGCTGGGCCACCCCTCCCTGGCGCGCGGAGCGCGCCAGGGGCGGCGCTGGAGGCGCCGCCGTGGGGACCCAAGCGCGGGTCCAAGAAGTCCGCGCACCGCGCCGAAAGTGTATCTCTACGGCGTTTTGTTCTTCTTCGATGGATGGTACTCCAGATTTCGTAATAAAAGGGAGGGGGTCTCAACCCTCCAAGACAGGCCATTTCAGACCCCCCCCCGTGGGAGAACCCTCCCAAACATCGTCCCCAGACCCCCCCAGGCCCTCCAAGATAGCCTGGAAGAGACCCCCCCCGAAAAAAGTTCCCTCCCTTTACTACGAAATCTGGAGTAGCTCGAGCCGCCGGGGCGGCGCCCTCGGGTCGGTCCCCGTGGCGGGGCGGCCTGGCGGGGGGGCAGACGACCTCGATCTTGGACGCGACGAGCTCGGGCGCCTCCGGGTCGAGCTGCGGGTTCCAGTCGTTGCTGGTGCTCCTCCTCCTCCTCCTCCTCCTCCTCCTCCTCCTCCTCCTCTCCTCCTCCTGCTCCTCCTCCTGCTCCTCCTCCTCCTCCTCCTGCCCTCCTCCTCCTCCTCCTCCTCCTCCTCCTCCTCCTCCTCCTCCTCTCCTCCTCCTCCTCCTCCTCCTCTCCTCCTCCTCCTCCTCCTCCTCCTCCTCCTCCTCCTCCTCCTCCCCCTCCAACTTCTGGTGTTGGTGGTGGTGGTGTAAAACGGGCCCATCAGATCAGCCTGACCCTGATCTGATCGTGGGCGCTAGTATTGATGTGTGGGTCGCCACGCTCGTTGATGCTGATCCCGAGCTTCGCCTTGCTAGTATCACGGCGCTTTCTGTTGGAGCCTGCCGCGCATGGCAACGTCACGTTCTCGAGGTCGTCTCCACTCTCGGGCTGCGTAGCCCAGTCGTAATATCGAAGCATGGGCACCAAAGTGAGGACTGTGACGTTGTCGTTTTTGATGGCGGTGGCGTCGACTCGTACGGCCTCGTGAGCGCCATGGCGCCGGCGCCGCGCCTGGGCGTCGCTGTGGGTGGGAAAGGGCGGACGTGCCCCAACCTCTCGGGCGCAGACGCGATCCTCCTCCTCCTCCTCCTCCTCCTCCTCCTCCTGCTCCGCCTGCTCCTCCTCATCTTCTTCTTCCTCCTCCTCCTCCTCCTATTCCTCTCCTCCTCCTCCTCCTCCTCCTATTCCTCCTCCTCCTCCTCCTCCTCCTTCTCCTCCTCCTCCTCCTCCTCCTCCTCCTCCTCCTCCTCCTCCCCCTCCTTCTCTTCCTCCTCCTCCTCCGCCTCCTCCTCCTCCTCCTCCTCCTATCCCTCCTGTTCCTTCTCGTCGTCCTCCTCCTCCTCCTCCTCCCGCTTTGCTCCCTTCACCCCCTCGCCCCCAAGCGGCATGGGGTGAACGCCTCGGCGCCGTCCTCCCGGCGCGCGGCGGCCCGGCTCTGGGCCGCGGTCAGCCTCTCCAGGCACGCCCTGGGCGGCGGGCGACCGCGCGCTGGCTGGGCGGAGGACCCCCAAAACTTGGGGTGCACTGAGGGACCTGCTGCAGATCCGCCGATCCGGCGTGTGATTTCAAAGGGCCGTCGGAACAGCCTGAACCTCAACTCCTGAGATTCAGCTCTGCTGGGGGGGGGCGTGCCGGGGCGGCTCTTCCAGGGTAAGGGGGGCTCGATTTAGTTCCCGGGGCGGGATCGGAGCCCAAGCTCGCTCCGGGACGGCCCCCTCGCCCAGGAGGGCCCCAACATGGGCCAAGAGGGCCCCGAATCGCCGAGCGATCGCTACGAGACGCCCAAGATGCCCCTAAGACGGCTCCCACAACCTCCAAGATGCCTTCAGAAGCCCGGAGAAAACCCCAGAAACACCAAAAAAGCAACAAACGTTTCACTTCCTAGGAAAAGCGCTGCATTTTAGGATATTCGCCTCTTTGGCCTGCAAAGCGTCGCAGACGCCCCAAGAGAACCCCAAAACAGCCCAAGAAACCGCCGAGAGGCCTCCAACACGGCCCAAAAAGGGCCCAACATGGCCCAGGAGGCTCCAGGAAAGGCCAAGAGGGCCCCAGGACGGGCCCAAGAGGCGCCTGAGAGGGCGCCAGAACGACAGAACAAGTGCCGAAGACGGCACAAGAATCTCCCAACAAGCCCCCAGGAGGCCTACAAGAGGCCTGGAGAAGCCCCAAGATGTTTCCACCTGGCCCCGAAGAGGCCCCCTGAAGCCCCTCAATTAAAAGGCCCCCGAAAAGTCCATCACATGCGTCCAATACGCTTTCTGCAAGCCTTTAGCCTGCCTCCAAAAACTCCCCCCCAAAAAACCCAAGACCGGCCCCAGTGCTTCCACAACGCTTACGTCTGAACACAAACGTTACGCCGCTACGCTTTCACAGCTTATCCCGTCTTCGGCGTCTTTCACACCCATGATCTCACGAAGCCCGCAGAAGACCGCGCGAAGGCCCCACGGACACCAAAAACACAGTGGCTCCCATCAGAGACCTGCGATGATATGCGGCGCAGGCGGCTCTAGCACAAAGCATTTCAGAGAGTGCGCCACATCGGCGAGGTGCCAACCCAAAAGGGGCCAACACCTGGCCCCAAGGAGGCTTTCCAACAACCGCCGAGCATCTCCAACAACCGCCGACAATCTCCTCATCCTCGTCATGCTCCTTCTTCTCCCCTTCTCCCCGCCTCCACTTCCCGTTTCCTCCTGCTCCTCCTCATCCTCACCATCCTGCTAAGTCCTGCCCCTCCCCCTTCCGCCCCCATCCACCTCATCATGAGCTCCTCCTCCTCCTAATCCTACCCCGTTGCCTCCATTCCCAATCCTCATCATCATCCTCACCGCTCGCCGTCGTCGCCGGTCATGACCGCCATCGCGCGCTTCCGGCAGCAACGGAAGTGTCCCGCATCGGCGGCACCGGCCAAAAGGCCACTACAACCAACAGTATGACGTAGACGGACCGACCCGTCCTCCGACCTCGTACTGCGTCGGACGCAGCGGCCGCGTTGTCTATCGACGCATCCCCCCGAACGTGTCGATCTGCGACACGACACCTGGTGTGTCTATAAACGCTTGTGGCTAGAATTTGCAAGCGGTATTGGGCATGGGCCCCACAGTTGGGTCTTCTAGAAGCAGGTACACTTGGCCCTCGGGGTGTCCCACTTGCGCTTCTAACTAAAGGATTGGATGGGTGTCCCGAAGACTCGCCACGTTCTGGTTTGTTCTTGGAGCGATATCGTCAGCACGTTAACAAGCCGCAACACATACACATTGTTCCCCCCATCGACCGCAAGCACTGCCGCGCATAAATTAAATCTAAAGTTTGCTAATACTGCTGACGTCGCACACGGATAAAAACATCGATAACAATGATGACTGCTCCTGTGGCGCTGAACTCGCAGCAAGGACTCTTCTTTCCTGAAGGAAGGCTGGGAACAGCCGATGAAAAAAACGACTCGCCTGTCTCGACTCGGTGCAATGGCTGGGCTGCGATGCTGACAGGCTGTCTGTTTGGACCGAAACTGTGGCTAGAAACGGCGAATTCGACAGCAGATTTAAACGCCCAACATGCACGCTTCGACGAATCGGGTGCGGCGCCCATGCTTCGACATTCGCGCGGACGACTTCGTCGGACAAGCAATCGTGCCATACATCAGCTGCCAAGCAATGTTTTCTGGTCCTCCCGCTCCCCCTCCCTCCTCCTCCTCCTCTACCCCCACCCCCATCCCCCTCCTCTCTTCTTCGCGTGGCTGGCGGCACGGTGGACTCATAGCACACCCATTCAAGCACACCTCGCAAGCTGTGTCGTCCCACCTGCGGCCGAATAGAAGAATTGAACCGCCTGTGCTGTATACTACAATTTTGTGTTTTACGACCAATACATGAGATGCCGTGTACACTACAAGTCTTACGTTATGTATGCCGTATTACATGCAGGGCAGGTGGCAAGGATGGCAAGTTACATGCAAGACGCACTATATGACACACTATATCAAATCAAATCATCTCCGCCACCGTGTTGCAAGCACGTGGCACATCGCCCGCAGATCTGACATAATGCTCAGTGTTAGCATTATTCCGCGCCTTCACCTATTGATTCTTCGTCTGTTTGCATACGGCCAACAAAAACGGACAACGGGCGCAACAGGTGCAGCAAGGGTCCGCGTAAGACTCGCCGCTCCGACCAGGGAACCACCAATCAATGAAAGTCGGAACCATGACAAAGAGAACGAGTGTCGCAGCTGCAGCCAGGATGGCTGCCACCCCTCCGGAATCAACGCTCACCCGGATACCAGGGTAAGTAATGCCAGCATTCATGATTCCTTAAATGGCCTGGTTGCCGTCTCGCCGCAGGTATGCACTGCCCAGAATTATGAAAAGCAGCACGGAGGCGAAGAAATTGCGCACGAAGCCAGCGAGAGCACCACATACTGCATTTTCACCGCTGCTCACTCCCTTCGCCTTCTGCTTCCTCTTGTCGCACCAATGCTATGGGCAAACAGTAGTCTACAACTTCCCGCTGAATCTGCGACGCGGTTAGCAGAAACAAAAAAGGAAACCAAAGCAACCTGCATCTTCATCACAACACAGCATCAACGTGCTGCATGGATCGCAGCAAACCATGTCGGTGAAGGGCCGTTTCGCCCCGCGCGAAGTCTGAACTGGTGGGTCCGACGCGCTCGGGCATCAGCCACGACCGCTTGTGTATCTTTAGCCAGAATGGCTTGAACCAAACTGGCAACGGAAACTCGCAGCAAGGACTCTTGAAAGCGTGCTGGAGCCTGCCTGGTAGCACTGAGAACGCTATGACAGGATGGCTCCAGAGGCCAGTGGGCCCCAAGTGCCAGGCTAACGCTTCAATGTGCTGGCTGCGTTATCGTCTCACCCGAAGGGGGGTGAGGGGAGGGGGTTCTTCATCGTTTCCCACGGTTACTGTTTTGGAATCGCACTGGCAAGCATTTGTTGTAATCCTCTGGTTCCCTTGAGGGGCCACCAGGCTGTAGGACGAAGGTTCGCAGTTTCCTGTGCCAGTTGCAGCTTCCAGTTTCCACTGTTACAGCTCTGCTTCTTGCTGCTTACTGTTCCTTGTTGACTTCTTGCTGCTTACGGTTCCTTGTTGATGGACAGCGCGAGGGGGAGAGGCCCAAAAAGGGCATTTTTACCACGCCCTAAGCGTGTTGTCTGAATTGCTGGGGTTGGTAAAAATTGGCACCCCTCACGCAGATCGGCGGGGTCCGGGTCCAAAAACACAAGAGATGTGCCACATTTCTGAAATTCGGCGGCACCCCTCACGCAGATCCGTAGGGTCAGGCCGTCGTGCTCCCGCCCCTCCTTTCACGCATGCAATAAAAGTGGCAACGAAACTCGGGCGGGTGGTAATGGGGGGGGGACCCAAATGGGGAGTGAAGAAGAGGACCCTAAAGGGCCCGTTTCGGGCCAGTTTTTTCACCCCCTATTTAAGTCACCCCCCATTTAGGTCACCCCCCCTATTTTCTCCACCCACCATGTAGGTCACCACCCATACAGTCAACCCGTATCATAAGGACGCACGATAAGGGTGCGAGGGCCTTGGAAGGCCATTTCGAAGCTTCTCGAGCGCGGCGCGGCCAACGAAAGTGGCCCTGGATGGACCGAGAAGGCAAGGATGCAAGGGTACCCTTGGGAAGGTTGCCCATCCGTACTATGCGGGTTGACTGTACTTCACAGATCGTCTTCATCCTCCTCGGCATCCCTCACTGCCTTTCTTTCGCACGAGAAGAGAAGATCCTGAGGGAAACGGGTCCTGGACCACGGGGTCTTCCCGAGGACCACAACCTTCTGGCCTCCCCAGGTCCCCGAAGGGCCCCGAAGGGCCAGAAGAAGCCGAGAGCACTCAGACGTTTTTTCCCTCGGGACCTCCTCTTCCGAGTGGAATCTCTGGAAAATCCCCCCACCGGACCTCTCCTGGGTCCTCGGGTACGCTCTTGACAGGATCTATGGGGGGAAATGCAGCCGTGGCGACCACGAGCTCCCCCGAGCCTCCAGACGGGCCACAAACTGCCAGACGCGGGAAGCATCAGGACATGCTACAGGCTCGGAAAAGTTTTCTCCCAACGCCGCCACGCGCGCTCATGCCGAATGACAGCCTGCTGTGGATGTCCACGCCAATGCCGCCCGTCACTTTGTAGCGCAGTCGTGCTATATGTGGGCCACAGTGGGTCTTCATCGCGCGCAATCCCATTCCTTGGGTTTTTCGCGAACACCATGACAGGTGTGAATTGTCAATTCGGTGTCGAAGAAAATGCGGCACATCTCAGTGTGTCTTGAAATGACTTGCCTTATGCCATATACCAGTTCGAATCGCCACCGCAAATTGTAAGGGCTGTTTTAACTGAAGGGAGCCGAAACCATGTCAAAACAGGGCCAAGCCAGGCAAACTGCGAGGACGTCTCTAACAGAACCGGGCCATGTGAGGACTTCTCAAGCGAAGCCGGGCCCAACATATGCCCAACCGGGGCCACACGAGGCAAATTTTGGGAACGTCGCACGCGAGACCGGGCCTGAGACCAGGCCAAAGCAGGGGCCAAACCAAGCCGATGCTGAGGATGTCTCAGGCGGGGTGCGCGGCCAACCCAGCCCAAACCAAGGGCCAAACCATGCAGATGCTGAGGACGTCCTTAGCAGAACTAGCCCCGCAGGCGGAAGCACGTTCTGAATTTCATAGAGGGTGGGGGGCTTATGGGCCGCGCGCCCGCTGATGCGGACGGGGTTGGGCGCGGAAACCTTCATTTGGCTTTCGGGTGTTGACGGGGCTCTGGTGCGCGTCAGGAAAATATGCACCCGAGCCTGAAATACGATGTGCCCCTGTTGGAAGCGCATGCCCAACCCGAGCATACACGTCGTTCATTTCTAATCGTGCTCATTTCCAATTGTGCTCGTCTCTAATTGTTCCTGGCCCCCTAATGGCCAGGAAGAGTCCCAAGATAGAACAATTGGAAATAAAAGGATCTTGGCCACCAAAAAAACAAAGAACACATTCGAAGAATTAGAAATGAACAATGTGTACCGCTACTCCCCGGACTTCTCCCAATGTGCGTTCTGTACAGAATTTCGAAGCGAATCCAGCGGTGGCCACGAGGGCCTCCCAGACAGGAGGCCCGGACAGGCGAAAACGGGGAGGGGTGGCCGTATGGGGGTACCTCTTCCCTCCTCTGAACAAACACCTCGACACTTCTGCACTCTCGACCCCTCACGCGCAACGCCTCCGCCTGAAAACAATTGGGGCCTGAGTGAATTAGGCGTCGCTTGATTGGGGGGGGCAATGAATCAGGGGGAAGACAGGGGACACTTTTCCGGCCCTAGAGGCCCCCTCTTAGGCCCTGGATGGCCCCTTCAGGGGCCCTGAAGGGCCCCTTTTCTGCAGCCCTCGTTGCCCCCCCCATCGATCGCCCCCCCCCAATTACGCGACGCCCCGCGGACGGCGAGCAGAAAACCTGTGAGCCGTGCCCCGCAGGACCAGCCTCGTGGCGAACGACGTGCAACATTGGTGGGGGACCAGCCGAGGGTGGGATCGGCTCGGGCGAAAGGGGGGGATAGCAAAGGGGGGGTCTGAGAATCAGCTCACGTAGCTGGCGCCCATGTATCGAGGAGTGGGCCTGGCGGCGAGGCCAAAACCAGCTACATGCGGCAGATTTCGTACCCCCCCCTTTGCCTATTTCTCCCTTTCGTTCGGCCCGATGGGAGCAGATGTGGATGCGGATGCAGCGATGCGGGGGTCTCCCGCGCCTGGGTCCCTGGAGGGCCGTCGGGCTCACTGAGACGCGCGCGTGACACGGGCACGAGCAGCAGCGACACGACGCGGCATGCTGATCGACCTCACTGGGCCGGGCACCTGGCGTCAAATTGATCTGACGTGGCGCCGAGGGCGGGAGCATGGACCCGGAATCGGCGGTGCATCGCAGATACATCGACGGTAGGCCCCCCGAGCCCTCTTCTGGCAGCCACGGAGCCCCCTGGAGGGCCCCGGGGAGGCCACAGACGGCGAGTAACACCTGGGAGCCGCGTGCCTCAAGAGCAGCCTCATGGCGAACGGGGGGCAACATTATCGTCGAAATCTATGGTAAGGATGGGCGGCAAGGCAAAGACGCACGGACCTTGGACGCCGAAATTTGGCACGTTTTGGGCGGCGGGCTGCCAACACCCGGAGGGGCTGGCCAGTGAAAATCGCGAGGGGCGGGCCGCAGAGGCAAGGACGCAAGGGTACCATAAGGACGCCCGTGCGTCTTTGCTATGCGTCTTGATGGCAATGGGGGACCAGCCGAGGGGGGAAGTACGGGACCTGGAATCGGCGATGCATCGCCGATAGATCGGTGATAGGTCCTCGGCGGCGAATCCGCACTGTCCTGGGCGGGGTAGGGCCATCGGGCCCCTGTCGGCGATCAGTGGGCTATCATATTTCCCTGGGCCTATCCTCTCCCTAACGTTGTCCCCCTGGTTTTCGAGCCCAAACTCGGCTCTCAGGCGGCCACCCGGGACAATTCTGGCACCCTCAAAATGATCTCGACGAGGCCCAACTGACGGAAACCACCGCGATCCTCGAAAACTGGTAGGAACAAATTCAGGAAACCGTCGAACCTCCACCCTCTGAGTAAGACCAGGCCAGGACAAAAACAAAATCGGACAAAGATGAATGAAGGATTTCTGAGACCCAGTGATTCTGAACAATTGTATCGGGCGCCGCGGCCCTCTCAGAGCATTCCGAAACGCTCTGGAGCGATCCTTTCTCATCCAAGGACTGCCTGACTGAGCTTACCCCACAACTCCTATAGTTTGCTTCGATTGTTCTCTGGGGTAGTTGTTTACGACTCCACCGCCAAATTCTGCAATGCGAGAGATAGACTGCCACTGGCGAGCAAAGTATATAAAATTACGCCAGCCCTGTGCCAAGTCTTGATAGCGCACCGGGGGCACTTGGTGGTTCACCACAGGCGCCGTCGCCCAAAAAGAGATCGCCAATGTCAGTCTGTCACATCCAGGGCATATTGAGGCGGCACCGTCGCCAGATATGACTCTGCGGCAGTAGGGAACTCGACAGTAACGCCCTGGCGACGGCACCCCTCCGTCTCGGCGGCGACGATAAGGGCGAATAGCCCATGGGCGAGCATTGCAGCATTGCACGCATTCGCCGAGGCTCGCCGAAGACATGGCTCATTGGCGCCCTTGGATAGATATATTTGAAGGGGCCCTGGGACACATAAGTAAGTAAGCACAAATCCAAATATTCCCAACCATCTCCAATGTGGCTTCCCGAAGGAAGGTTTTTTTTGGTTTCTGGATGTTTGTTTTCCCTTCCGATTTCCATATGTTCAAATGTTTCCTGGGAGCCGACGATTTTGTGTCTGTGGAACCGCAGAGGTTCTTTAGACCCCCCCCAATAAGTGCAATTAATTATTTGTTCGGTGCCCCACCAAACAAGGGGAACGAATTATTTGTTCCCCGCGGCGCCCGCCAGCATCGCTTTCATGGAACATCTCTTTTCAGACAAACAGCACTCAGAAACTGGATCCTGAAAACTCCATCCGGAGAAGGACTGTTGAAGCTCAGGCCCCGCGCGGGCCCTCAAACATAAATCCTCTGTCACGTGGACAGTTCAAAGCTATACCGCATCCGGTGTTGTCCACACGGGAAAAGTTGCTATGTTGGCCGCGCGCGCCGACCAGGCGCAAGCAAGAGGTCTGCCCGCAGTGCTGGGCAGACGACTTCGAGCAAACTCGCCAATGAAAACGAAGCAAATCCTATGGCAATCCTCATTAGCGAATGTGTAAAAATCTTTCCGTGTGCAGGGTAGCCCTCGATATATTATTCGACTGGATAAATCCACCCCCGTACATTACCCAGCCCGCCCAACAATAAACGGAAACTAAGCCCACGTCGCCGCGCGCGCCAACCCACCACTGCTACGCAGACGGCTTTGAACAAAAACTCGCGAATCATCAAAACGAAGAGATTCCTGTAGCAATCCTCATGAGAAGCAACTGCGATTGCAATCCTCGTAAGAAGATGCTCACAAATCCTCCCGCGTGCAGGGTAGCCCACAATAGATTATTCTGCTGGAGGCATAAACCCTAAATATTGCCCAGCACGCCCACCAACAAAGGGAAACGTATCCCATGCCGCCGCGCGCGCCGACAAGGCGCCAGCAGGAGTTCTGCCAGCAGTGCTAAGTAAACGTGTTTGAACAAAGCCGCCAATCACAACGAAGACATTCCCATTGCAATCGTCGTGAGAAGATGCTCACAGATCCTCCCGCGTGCAGGGCAGCCCACAACGGGTCATCCCGCTGGAAAAATCACCCCCGATTATTACCCAGCCCGCCCAGCAATAAAAGGGAACCTAGTCCCGTGTCGCCGCGCGAGCCGACCAGGTTCCCAGGTGGAGTCCGACCGACAGTGATAGACAAACGAATTCGAGACCACTCGCGATTCACAACGAAGCAACTCTTATTGCAATCCTCATGAGAAGATGCTCGCATATCCTCCCGCGTGCAGTGTAGCCCAGAATGGATTATTCCGCAATTGAGGGACAATATTCTCAGCCGCGACCAAAACATGAAGGACCAGTTGTCTTTATTGACCGACGAGTGATCATGGGGGTGTCAAAACTAAAAGCCCCCCTGAGGTTATTCGTGCCCCTCCTGCGCATTGCTCCCACCTGGGCCATTCGCCCCCTCTCGTCGCCTCCGACCGTCGTCCTGCCCGTCCGTCACTGCGAGCCGTGCGCCGGCCGGCGGGAGGGTTTGGGGGGGGGGGCCTCTTCGCCTGGAACAAGCGCACCGCCTCCGCGGCCTCCCGACGATGGGCCGCCTCCCGCCCAGCGGCGTCGGTTGGCTTGGCGCTTCCTCCGTCCATCCCTCCCCCCTCCTCCTCCCTGCTTCCTTTCCTCCTACATCCTCCTCCTCCTCCTCCTCCTCCTCCTCCTCCTCCTCCTCCCTCCTTCCTTTCCTCCTACATCCTCCTCCCCCCCTCCCCCTCCTCCTCCTCTTCCTCCTCCTCTCCTCCTCCTCCTCCTCTCCTCCTCCTCCTCCTCCTCCTCCCTCCTCATCATCCCCCTCCCCCTCCTCCTCCTCCCTCCTCCTCCCCATCCCTCCCTCCCCCCTCCTTCTCCTCCCTCCCTCCCTCCCTCCCTCCCCCATCCTCCAATCTCCTCCTGCTCGCTTCCTCTCTCCTGCTCTGTGATGCCGGATCGCTGCCTCTCTGGAACACAGGTCCTCCGCGTCCGTCTCTCTTCCTGTGTGCATCTATATGTATGTATATATGTGCATATCAGAGCGAAGGGACAGCACGGTCATTCACTGTCCCTGGGTGCGTGATGCTTGTTTTGTTGCGTCGTCCCCCCCGCGACCCGGCCCGCGACCCACCCGCGACCCGGCCCGCGACCCACCCGCGACCCAACCCGCGACCCACCCGCAACCCACCCGCGACCCACCCCGCGATCCGCTCGCGACCCACCTGCGACCCACCCGCGACCCACCCGCGACCCACCCGCGACCCGGCCCGCGACCCACCCGCGACCCACCGTCGACCCACCCGCGATCCACCCACATTTATTAAACAAAAGATCGGCACCTGCGGCGGGCTCACTGTATATATTGAAAAATTATGCGGCTGCGGCGGGCTTCTTGAAAGCCTCGCAGACTGCCGACGTCCCCGCCGCCGCCTCACTCTTATCCGCAACTGCGGGGTACTACGGCATACATATATACATATATACATAAAAATATATACATACATATATATATATATATGCGTATATATACACGTGTTCTCTCTCTCTCTCTCTTTCTCTCCTATCTCGTGCGCGCGATCGAAGTCAAGAGCAACAACCGAGCCAGAACTGCACCCACACCTCATGGCCGAGGCTTGCCCCGGCTGTCTATGAGGCGCTGGATGCAAAGCAACTCTCCCACCCGGGTGCAGTCCCAAGCCCCATGCAAGTACAGCCAGATCGTTCGTCCCTGCCCGCTCCAACCTCGCGCGATCTCTCGCCTTCTCGCCGTCGGATGGTGGCCGTCGACCTTCGATCGTCGAGATGCCGAGAGAGAGAGAGAGAGAGGATCTGCATCACGGTGCTGGAACGTCCCGTGCATTTGAGGTCGTGACTGTTTCGCGACTGCCGCTTTCTGCACGGTCCAGGGGGCCTCGCGGGGACCCCCAGAGGCCGAGATTGCTTTTTGTTGTTGTTGTTGTTGTTGTTGTTGGTGTTGTTGTTGTTGTTGTTGTTGTTGTTGCCCGCCACGGCTGCCTGGACTGGCCCATCTCAGAGGCCCAAATTGTCCAAAACCACCACGCCATGATTCGGCGGCGGCGGCCGGCGGGGGGGAGGGAAGTGAGAGGGGGCGGGCCTTCTCAGCAGGCTCGGAAGGCCTCGGGCCGGCTGAGAAGTTTTCTCGGCCTCCCCGAACACACAGAACACATCTCAGAAGTCGCGCGTGCTACTGAAAAGTCCCGCCGCATTCTGAGAGGGCCCTTTCCCTCTGACCTTCCCCCACATCTTCTCGCCGCCAAGGGCCCTCCCCCTCTCGTTCTTCCGGACCCGCCGCCCGAACCTTCCGCCCGATGTTCGATATGATCATTGTGGGCTTTCTTTAATGACGTAAGGATCCCATGAATTTCGATTAATTCTTCCGCGCCTTCCACGGAGGTCGGAAGGTATGTGAAGAGGAGGAGAAGGAGTATGAGGAGGAGGAGGAAGGAGGAGGAGGAGAAGGAGGAGGAGGAGGAGGAGGAGGAGGAGGAAGGAGGGGGCTCCAGAATGCGCTCCGCACCTCTCGGGCCCGCCCACCCTGGGCACCCCCTGGGGACACCTCCCGGAACCACCCCGTGGCCCCTTGACCGCGCGGCCTCCCGCTCTTCCCCTCTGTTGTCTCGCTCTCGCTCTCTCTCTCTATCTCTCTGTCTCTCTCTCTCTCTCTCTCTCTCTCTCTCTCTCTCCCCCTCTCTCCCCACCCCATCCGCCGCAGCACGCAAATCTGCACACCTCTCCGCGTGATCCTGCCCCGATTCTTGTTCTCGATGCTTCCCAAAGAATTGAATTGTTTGTCTGTTGGCTACGTTGTCGTCGTCGCCGCCCCGACGCCGCCCGTCGTTTAGGACTGCGGGCCGGTCTGGCGGTTATGTTGTCGCCGTCGCTGCCCCGTCGCCGCCTTCGCCGCCGCCTTGCGTATACTGCGCCGCAGAGCTTGATACGCACATACTGTACAACATATATTCCACTACACGGATTCTCCGTCCCAAAATTGTACTCGAATATCCCCTCCCCCCGGACTTACTTGGACCCGTTCGCGTATTGCATTTTACAGTTGTTGCTCGTCGTCTATCCTAAAAATAAGCTCGTTTCGTGCCGACCAGACTGGTATCGACCCCCACCATCCTCTTCCAAATATACATATAACGGCGCACCGGGTCCGGGGGCCCAGGGCCGGGACCTCGACCACAAATGTGCGCCCCGGGGGGCCCGGAGGCTCGTCGGGGCTTGCCGGAGGCCTCCCCAGTCAGACAAGACGGCCCAAGAAGCGCCCAAGACGGCCCAAGAAACTTCCAAGAGGCCTCCAAGAGGGCTCCGAGATGCTGAAGATGGCCTCCAGACGTCCAAGGACGCCCCCAAGAGGCCCCAAGAAGCCTCCAACATGCGTCCCAAGAGGGCCCCTAGACGCAAAAATTGGCCCATTCCCTTCGTAAAACGTACATTTTCAACAAAGTTGTCTTTTGGGCTTTCCGACGTTACAGGACGGCCCAAGAGGCGCCCAAGACCGCCCCAAGACGGCCCAAGAAGCTTCCAAGAGGGCCCCAGGACAGCCCAAGAGGGCCCCAAGACGGCCCAAGAGGCGCCCAAGATGGCCCAAGAGGGCCCCAAGACGGGCCCAAGAGGGGGCCCAGAGGGGGACCACGAACCGCAAGCTCGAGCCTTCCGCCCCAAGAGGCCGCCAGGAGGCCCCAAGGAGGCCCCTCAAGAGGCCCCAGGAGACCCCCAAGAGGCCCAAAGGAGGCCCCGAGAAGCCCCAAATCGGCCCCCAAAATGCTTCGAACCTGCTTCCAGGAGGCCCCCGACAGGTTCAGAGGCTCCCGAGAAGCTACGTCAAACTCCCAGCGAGCGGCCGGACGAGGCCCCCCACAAAATCACAAAAGGGTTCCAGTATTTGTATCCTTCAGCGCTCTCTGGCCTTCTTCCCCCTGCCCCCTTCCCTGCGACTTTCGTTGATTCAAGCTCGCTTCCTAGCTAGAACCTAAGCGCGCGCGAAGCGCGCGCGTGGTTCTAGTAACTATGTGCGCGTACTCGTTACCAGGTGTCAAACTACGCTCCCAACGAAGTGGACGAAGTGCAAACGCGCGCGTCGTCGCTCGCGCGCGTATGCCAAAATCTTCTTGCATCATCAAGTTTCGTGCGATGTTCGAAAACCGAGTGTCGCACAAACATATAGAAACACATGGTTTCTAAAAGGGGGTGCTCAAACAAAAACATGCGTTCGCGCTCTGGCTCTTGCAGACTCTTGCACCAACCATTGTTTGTGCGTTTGCATTTACAATGTTCATCAAACAAAAGGACCTCTCGCAGGCTCGTGCCGAAATCGTTCGAACGCCCTTGCGCGCGTACTGTCGCAAAAACCGGTTGCAAGATATGGGCATAAGTGCACGCGCGTGCGTACTCGCGCGCGCATGCCGACATGTGTAAAAAAAACGTGGTTTTCGTAAGGAAGTTAAAAACGATTGCCATGAATACGTATAGAACGCACATTGCTTCGGAAAAAAACAGTTTTCAAAAGAAACCTGGGCGCGCATTCTTGCGAATTCTAAAGAACACGATGGGGCGTTCATCATAAAAGTCTGCCCGACGAGCCTCCCGCGCCGCAAAGTCAAGCTCATCCGAACGCCCTTGCGCGCGTTGGGGTGTCACGGTTAGTGCCAAGTAAGCCCGCGCGGGTCACTCGCGCGCGTCGGCCGCGCGCGCATGTTGAACGCCGTCCAAAACCGTCAGCACCGCCACGGGGACTTCGTCATCGTCATCGGCGTGCGCGATCGACATCGGCGTCGTGATTGGCGTTGCCGTCGTCATCGCCACCATCGTCACCATCATCACTAATTACTATCATAATCGTGTCTACGCTTGTCGGCGTCGCATTGATACCGCGCCAGCGCCTCCGCGGCAGAATCGGTAGCACCGCACTAGTAGACTGCTGCGCGCGCGAGCATGCGCGGGCTAGCGCGGCCGCAGAGATTCACCAGCCAACGCCAAGCACTCATCGTAATCGCCGTCGCATGGTTTTGCAAACTAAGTTGCAGATGGGTTGGATGAGTTCGCGACAGGTGGAGTTGACTTCTCACTGCGAGCATTGGTGACTTTCACCGTGTAGATTGCACCGCCCTTGGCTCCTTTGAACCCCTCTTCTCCACATCCTTTTCCTTTCGTGGTCCCTTTAGTGGCGCAGTCTTTGGCAATGTGCCCGTATCCTCGACACTCGTCACGTGGGCCATTCATCTTGGCCTTTCCTTTCCCCACGTCATTCGTATCGCCGCTTCCGCTGATGTTTTCCATAATGGTCCGAAACCAACAGCTCCCGCTTTCGTCCCAAAAAAAGGAACCATTAACGCCTGTGCCCCATTTACCAATGTGTGAATCGTTAACGCGGCCGGTTTCCATTGAATCATTTTTTTGTCCGTGCTGGCGTCTGCTATTTCCTTATTTGCCCAACATTCGCCCTTGATGACAAGTTCTTGCCAAGTGCTAAGATTTAGCGACGCGGGCGTTTTTCCACAATCCTGTTGCAAATCGTCGAATCAATCACCTGCGTGGGCCGTGGTGAACCTCCACACGGTAACCCTGAACGGCAATGGTAACGAACATGAAGACCAATGGTGCGCCAGGGACTCAATCAACGCACTCCATTGTTCGAGTTGTTTCTCCACGTCGTTCACCTTCTTGGTTTTTTCTCAGGATGCATGACCACGTTCATCCTGGAGGAGAGCACGACTCCAACAATACCATGATACACACATTGTACATACTCTGCAACGCAATGAAACCGTTGTCTTCATGTAAACCTTGAAACTTCCCGCGGGGCTCCGTCTGGTCCGGCTTGCCATTCAACATAAAACAATCATCGTCAAACTCGGCGTGGCCGTCTTCAGTTAACTCGGATTATCAATGTGCGTCAGTTTCGTATTTCTTGGCGTGCGACGCATTGGTGTATTCGATCAGTTTTCACCTCTCACGTACGATCGTCATTACAACGTCCTCTTCGTCGTCTGGCAGCACCCCAATCCATGGCTTCGACTTTGTTGTTCGAGTACTTCGAGGCTGTTAGATACTCGTGCTTCACGTGGGCAAACGCATTCAACAACTTCCCGCTCCATTCCATGAATTTGGCCGGGTCACCCGAAAACGCTCTTCGTGTCAAGCCGTCTTGTCCTCGCTCACGGGCATGTCCTCCTCCAGCCCGGTTGTGGCCAACTGGCTGTATAGCCTCAGCAATCTTGGTGGCATGCTCTCAATTGTTCGCTGCTTGACGTTGGGATTCCGTCCGGACGCGTTCCTTCAAGTGTTTATCTTGTTCCTGGCAGTACACGTTGCGCATCCCCAGACATCCGACGTCGCATCTTCTGCTTTAAAGCAGAGGCTCCAATGGTTGTTCCTGACCTTTTCTATATTCCAAAGGTCCAAAGGGTCAGCGCGGGTCAGGGAAAGCCAAAAGTGACCAAACAATACTTGGTTCTGATCATCTCTCGACGCAAAGATGTCAGGGTCTTTCGCCGCCTCCTCCTGGTTGGGCCTCGTCCTTCCCCCTGGCGGAGTAGGAGGGGGTCCGAAGGCGCACGCGGGTGGGGGAGCCCTCTGCCCTGGCACGCACCTTGGCCTTCTCCGATGAGATCTTCTCGCGCCTGGCGCCGACCTCACGCCTCCCGCTGGGCGGGGGGGAGGCGGAAGATTCCTCCTGCTCCTAGCCCTCATCCTCCTCCTCCTCCTCGCCCCCCTCAACCTCCTCCCCGTCCTCCTCCTCCTTCTCCTCCTCCTCCGCCTCCTCCTCCTCCTCCTTCTCCCCCCCCCTTCCTCCTCCTCCTCCTCCTCCTCCTCCTCCTCCTCCTCCTCCTCCTCCTCTCTCCTCCTCCTCCTCCTCCTCCTTCCTTCTCCCTCCTCCTGATCCTTCTCCTCCTCCTCCTCCGCGTCCTCTTCCTCCTGATCCTCCTCCTCCTCCTCCTCCTCCTCCTCTTCCTCCTCCTCCTCCTCCTCTCCTCCTCCTCCTCATCCCCTTCCTCCTCCTCCTCCTCCTCGTTCTCGCTCGTCCTCCTCCTCCTCCTCCTCCTCGTTCTCGCTCGTCCTCCGCTCGTCCGCCCGTCCTCGCCCTCCCCGCACCCGGCTCGTCGGCTCCGTTGCTCGGAGCTCCCCGCCGCCTGCGCTCCGCCGCCGTCCCCCCCCTCGGGGGCCCGCCGCCTCTCCCCGGCGTCCCGCCCCCGCTCCTCGCACACTGGCGCTCCTCCTCGTCGTCGCCCTCCTCGTCCTCCTCCTGCCCCTCCTCCTCCTGACCGTCGTCGCCGTCCGCCTCCTCCTCCTCCTCCTTCTCCTCCTCCTCCTCCTCCTGCTCCTCCTTCTCCTCTTGACCGTCGTCGTCGTCCTCCTCCTCCTCCTGCTCCTCCTCCTCGTCGTCCTCCTCCTTGGCGCGGCGCTGACACAAGGACGGAGCCTGAAGCGCTAGGATGCAAAACAAGGTGTCGAACGCCTATACTCAGGCCGATAGCAAACTAACAAGACCTGACGGGTGCAGCAGAAACGGCAAGGCGGATATAATCGAAACAAGTAAGAGGGCCCCGAAAGGCATAGAGTATGCGCCCGCCACCTCGTCCTCCACATGCCCCTCCTCCTGACCGTAGTCGTCGTCGTGATCGTCATCGTTGTCGTCGTCGTCGTCGTCGCTGTCGTCTCCCTCCTCCTCCTCCTCCTCCTCCTCCTCCTCCTCGTTCTCGCTCCTCCTCCTCCACCTCCTCTCGCCGACGGATTCCAGCCTGGCAGGGTCGAGACAGTGGGAGCGGAGGCCCCGCCAGGGTGGAACAGCAGCGAGGACATCTCAGCCTCGACGTGACAAGAAACCTCATCCTGGGACTGCGCTTGGCGCTGTTCCGCACGTCCCCATCTTGTACAAAGTTGGATGTTGGAGGCCTGGGACTAGGCACCAACACCAACACAGGAGATTGCCTCCACCGGGGGAAGATGACCCTAGATTTCGGTGCAAGTGGAAATCTGCCGGCCACCTAGGCAGCCCGAATCTTACCACCATCACCGAGGTCGCGATCATCCTCCCTCAATCAAGTCGCACCGCCGATATTGGTGGTGGAATGAGACTCCAGGCCACCGAGGAGAGATGTCTGCGCAGTGCCCGAGGGAGGCCAGGTACAGGGCGGGGAAAGCGCGTGTCTGCCGACCCCCCACGGCTGAGGGCCCAGGACCTGGTCGCCAGAGGGGGAGGAGGAGGAGGAGGAGGAGGAGGAGGAGGAGGAGGAGGAGGAGGAGGAGGAGGAGGAGGAGGAGGAGGAGGAGGAGGAGGAAAGTCCTGGAGGGACTCGCCGCACCCCGGCAGGTCAGGCCTGGCTTCGAGCCTCCGCCTGATCCTGCTGCTCCTCCCCAGCTGCCCTCCGAGGAGCCTTCTGCCTGCCTGCCGCCTCCTCCTCTTCCTCGCACAGGCCGAGGAGTTCGTGAAAATGGCGCGCCCCACCGGGTCTCCTTCGCTCCTGTCCTCAAGCCTCCCCCAGGGCCCTCCGAGGTCCTCAGGCCGAGGTCCTCAGGGGGGCGGTGGATGATGGCTCGATGAAGGGCCCCCGCGCTCTTGCCCCTCTCGACAGGGGCAGTGCGGTGCATCCGGAGGCCCCCCTCCCTCCGTCTGGCGCGGTCCCGACTCAGAGCGCGAGGGGGCCATAGACTGTAGATCACACGAGACGTTGTGGACTGTAGCGGGTGCGGGGCCTATTCGGCCCTGGGTGCCGCATCTCAGCCATGTTTGTTGTCGCGGCCCCGAAGCGCTTGGGCACAACCCTCAGCGAAAGTGGCGCCGACAGAACTTCATGTCAAGGGTTCACTTCAGGGGCGCGAAGGGTAGTCCTGCCACCCCTGTCCCCCGACGCCTCGAGGTGACGGACGAGGCTGTGCGATGGCTCGGCTTCGATTGCAGATTGTCATGCCTGGTCGAACTCATCCAACTTTATCTGCTGATTGGCTTCTCGGTGCTCCCGTGGTCGGTCGGACCCCGAAGGCCGCGTCGGTGATGTCGCACCCCCAACGCTTGCCGTGGTAGTTGTCCCTGACGGCGCCGGTAGGTTTCCATGTCGTGCGACAGACTGTGCAACTGTAGATGATGATGCTGATGATGCTGCTGATGATAATGATGATGCTGATGATGGTGTTAAGCTTGCTGCTGTTGATGCATATAATGATGCAAGTGATAGAAGTGCTTATGATGAGTATGATGGTGAGTATTATGATGATGCTGAAGATGATACCGATGATGTTGATGAGGATGACGATGCGTTGATGATGCTGAGGCTACTGAGCGGCGTAGTCAAATGCGGCCCGAGCTTCAATGTGCCTGTCATCGGCTCTTGCAGCCGCGCGCACTGGAAGAACGCATCATCCCCGCATCATCAGCCTCACCATCATCATTATCATTATTATTCGCATTCTCGTACTCATACTCATACTCATACGCATACTCATCACCATCATCATCATCATCATCATCATCATCATCATCATCATCATCATCATAATCATCATCATCATCATCAGCATCAGCATCAGCATCAGCATCAGCATCAGCATCAGCATCAGCATCAGCATCATCATCATCATCAACATCATCATCATCATCATCATCATCATCATCATCGTCATCATCATCATCACCACCGGCATCATCATCATCACCACCACCATCATCATCATCATCATCAGCATCATCATCATCATCATCATCAACATCATCATCATCATCATCATCAACATCATCATTAGCAGCAGCAGCAGCAGCAACATTCCGAATTCTCGCTGGATCCCCGCACCCGAACTCGGCGCGCCTTCCCGTCGTGCCCCGTGCTCCTCCTGCCCACCTCCCCAGGAAACGCGGCGGGGAGGTGGGGCGAGGAGAAACGGGATCCGTGGAGGCGAGGAGGAGGAGGGCTAGCAGGGGATATGTCGACCCCTTATCCCAAGCGTCGTGGGGTTTCCGAATGCACCAAGAACCAGAAATTTGGGGCCCCACCGTGGAATCTACGAGGGGGAGGGTCCATCCTCGATGCGGGTGCGTCCGAATAGCCCCCTGGGGGTGTCTCCCAGGGTTTCCCTCCTTTTCTTAGCCGCTTCTTTTTTCGTCGACGGTCGCGGGTTGGGATAGAAATATGGCCTGCGCAGAGCGCGGACGAGGTGGACGAGGAGGACGGGGATTGAGAGGGAGGACGGACGAGGACTCGGCGGATGCGGACATGGCTGGAACGTGCCAGGACGAGGATGGGCAGGAGGAGGAGGACGGGGCGTAGACGAGGGAGAGGGGGGAAATGACGAAGAACGGCGAAGATGGGGTCAGGGTGGGCAGGACGGGCTCGGGCAGGTAATTTGCGGTGCGCGAGCTCCCGGGGGAGCGCCCTGTAGCCACGCAAGCTCGAGTGAGAGTTGGAAGCAACCGCCGATCGCCACATCTCCTGGCGCGACTCTTCCCGTGGAGCGGCACATACGGCAAGCAACTTTGCTATGCGAAATTTGGGGCACATGACTCGTCGACCTTTGAGGGCCCTAAGGTGCCGCAGAGATTCTGTGGGTCCCTGGGGCCATCGAGACGTCCGCCACGCGCTTGCAGCGGTTGGTGTGACGAAAACAATCCCAAAGACAGAGCTTGGGCAAAAAGGGCCCCGTGGACCCTCCCGTCTCCCCCTGTCGGGTCGGGCGAAAGGGGGGGATAGCAGAGGGGGGGCTTGAGAAGCAGCTCACGAAGCTGATTTTTCCCCGGCGCCTCCCGGCGCTGGAGGCGGCTGTGCATCGAGGAATGGGCCCCTCGGTGAGGCCGAAACCAGCTGCGTGCCGCAAATTTCGTACCCCCCCCCTTTCCCAATCCCCCCCTTTTGATGGACTGGTTTTCCACCACCACCGCCACAAGTTGGAGGGGGAGGGGGCCCGCCTCCTCCTCCTCCTCCTCCTCCTCCTCCTCCTCCACCTCCTCCTCCTCGTCCTCCACCTCTTCCCTCCTCCAACTTATGGTGGTGGTGGTGGAAAACAAGCCCATCACCTTCCGCCCGGCCCGACCCTGCCCCTCCCGACGCCCGCCCGAGCGCGGTGGCGGCATCGTCGTGCGGCAGCGCAACTGACTGGACGACACGCCTCCGATCGGGGCACCCTCGGGCCGGGGGCGACAAACGGGGGGATATAGCCAAGGAGGGGGGGGGGGCCGAGCATCCGCTCACGCAGCATGATCTTCCCGGCGCCTCCCGGCGCCGGGAGGCCGCCACGTGTCGAGGAATGGGCCCCTCGGTGGGGCCGAAACCAGCTGCAGGCAGCAGACTTCGTAATTAACCCCCCCTTTCCCAATCCCCCCCCTTTCCGTCCCGCCCGACGCCTGCCGGCAGGCCGCTTTCTTGTCTGACGCGCTTGCAGCACCCCATCGAGGAGGCTGCCCCCCCCCACTCTCCCCCGGCGGACTGTCTCTGCATCTCCTGCGCGTGCAGCTGGTTCGCAGCGTCGACCTCCGCTGCGCCCCCCCCCCCCTCCCCATCTCGCCGTGCAAGGCAAGGGATGATGAGAGAATATCCCAGTCTCGGTCCCAGTCGGGACCCCCCTGGCCAAGAACGGTGCCAGAGCCAGAAAAAAAACCGTCCCTCCCTAGAAAAAAAAGAGAGCCCCTTCCTATCCCTCTCCCTAGGGAGAGGGAGAGGAAGGGGAACAGGAAGGGGCCAGCGTGAGGCGAGGCAGGCACGCGCCTTCGAACCCAACAGGCGCATCCGCCCTCCCGACCCCGCTCCTCCGCCAACCCTTTCCTCTGATCAGCCGCGCGCGCGAACCGCCCGGCCATGTCGGGCACCTCTGGCAGACAGGGTACCCCGAGTTCCTGAAGGAATCATCGGGGGGGCGTCACCCCCGCCGACAGCCCCACATCGACCCCCGTTGCGGGCAGCCACCGCGCGCTGAAGGCGCTCCGACCCCCCTAGCGGCGCGACGACGAGGCGAGGTTGACCCCCGTCGGGCGGGTGGTACCCCCCCACGCTTATCAAGAATCCCAAGAAAAGGGTGAGGAGAAAACGACCCTGCGGGGCCAAATCATATACACACCACCACCACCTCCCTCATCCCCTCCCTCTCCCAGGGAGAGAGGAGAGGAGGAGGAGAGTGGATGAGGGAAGGGGGAATGGAAATGGTGGTGGTCCCGCAAACCACGATTGGGGCCCGCAGACCCGGGGAACAGACCTGGTGGGCGCAGGCCCGCAGAAGCTGCGGCCGCGACACCCTCTCGAAGGCCGAGGGTGGACCCTTCGCTCCACCCGGAGTCGGCGGCGAGCGAGGGGGGGAAGTGAGAAGGAGAAGGCCTCCTCTGAAGGCGGCGGGACTTCCCAGAAGCTCTCGCGCCTTCTGAGAAGTATACTGCGTCTTCGGGGAAGGCTCAGAAAACTTCCCAGAAGGCCAGGGGAATTCCGAGGCTTCTGAGAAGGCCCGCCCCTTCTCACTTCCCCCTGGGCTCGCCGCCGACGGAAGAGTGGGGGCTCGATCGACCTCTGGGGATTTCATGGACCGGCGCTGGATACACCGGCGGCGCCTCCGGCGCCGCCCATGGCGCGCTCCGCGCACCAGAGATGGAGGCCCAGCGCGAATGCAAGAAATCTGCGCCGACCTTCGAAACATGTGTTTTTAATGATGTTGATCTTCGTCGATCGTAATGAGCGCTCCGGGGGTCGGACTTTGGATGGGCACGATTGAGAGGCAACTGGGGCAGGCTCGGTGGGTGAGCAAGGTGGTCCTGGTGGGACGATTCCCTTGTCAACATCATCTTTGAAGGGGCCCACAAACACACAAATAAATACACACAAATAAAAAAACATATTTTCCCATATTTTCTGGGTTTCTGTCTTCCCCCCCACGTCCCATATTTTCCCATGTTTTCTGGAGGATCGACGATTCATTGTGTCTGTGTGTTTCTTTCCCTCCTAAATCTTGGCGCTCGCGCGGGGGTCGCAGGGCCATGGCCATCTTGCCACTTCCCCGGACGAGGAAGTCCCTGGTCCTCCCCGGGGAAGGTCACAAAACAAATGAGCAAACCAAATGTTCGTGCCCTTACTGAGTAGTTGGCTAATAGGGAGCCCACAAAGGACGTACGCGCCCAGCTATGTACATGAACACGGCCCCTCGATCCGCGAGACCGGCCGCGTTGCACGAACATTTTCGCAATGCGTACTCTCGAAACCAGCGTGGATTCGTGTACATGTACGTCCTTCTTTCGCTCCTGAACTAAGGAGACAGGGGCAAGAGAGGTGCCGGCGCGAAAGTGCGACTCGGAACGAACGAACACGTCACGGGTTGAAAGCATACGCAAACTGTTACGTTTGAAATGCGATGCGAGTGTGGAAGTACATGCCCGGAAACAGCGGATGCGCATCGGTACATGGTCAGGGGAAAGAAGAGATCAGTACAGGCCAAAAGAAAGACGGTATAATAATGCAATCGGAAAAGCGTCCAACACATACTGGGATCTGGCCTACCCCGGAGAAAATGGAGGACCAAAGCTATTCCATTGTTGAGGTAGGAATGCGCTTGCGTGATGTGTATTAAATCCTACGTGCCAGAAGTAAAGTAGATACGTACGAAAAGAAATTCGGCTACGAGAAATGCTTCGGCACCTTTGTCGACGACCTCTGAGCCACGTAGAGTGCCCAGGTGCGTCCACCCCCCGGGCCATCGGGGGACAGGACCTTACCGCAGGGCGCCTGCTAGCAGGCTGGTTCCTCATTTGATGCACCTTCTGCGCAAACTTTCCGCGGCCGAAGAGGGCTCCCTTCAAACCGGATACGCTTGGCGGAGGGCGGCGGGCATGACGGAGGACACGGACGAGGAAGACGCAGGCGACCCGCTGACGAGTGAAGTCCTGGCCCTCCCGCGGGCTCCCGTTCCGCAGTCGAAAGGCAGATGCTCTCGTTTTTCCAGCGGTGTCTTGCAAGGGTGAGTCACAACGGGAGCGAACGCAGCGACCTGGCAAAGTGAATCGAAAGGGCCGAACTGGGGACGAACCAGTGGAGATGGAGACGATGGCGCACAACAACTCCTGCCCGTTGTGGACCAGACTCGCCGCCGGCTCCATAGCGAACGCTGGTCCTTCAGTGGCAAACGGCATCGTTCCCGCAGCAGTCGCTGACCGTCTCGGACAGCGGCCGCAACCCGCTGGATACGCGCCAGATTTGCGCGGCGACATGTCCATGGATACATGGGATCCGCGCGCATCCAAGGGATCCCATGCGTTTTGCTCGGGATCCAGACAGCGAGGGCGCGGATCCGACCGGCTCTGGACACCCTTCGGCGGCGAGCGAGGGGGGAAGTGAGAGGCCTTCTCGGAAGGCGGCGGGACTTCTGAGAAGCCCTCGCGCCTTCTGAGAGGTCTTTCTGTGCCTTCCGGGAAGGCTCAGGAAACTTGAGCAGGGACCGAACATCCCGGCATTTCTATAGGCCTACCACGACATGTTCTGAAAACCCAGAGATGCTCTCAGAACGAAAACAATGTTCTTATGACAAGAACCAGGTGTGGAAAAACAAGACGGTCCAAACCAGGAATGTTCCAACAGCATTTCGTGGAAGCCACAAAAGGTTCTTAGACCATTGTCTGCTAGGCCTACAGGCACGCCAGGACGCTTCGCCACTGCCCGAGAAACTCCTCAGAAGGCCGGGGGACCTCCGAGCCGTCTGAGAAGGCCTTCTCCTTCTCGCTTCCCTCCCCCGGGCGCGCCGCCGAACCCTGCGCCCCGAAAGGAACGTTGGTAGAAATTGTGAAACAGAGACGCTTGGGTGAAGCGGCGAGCGTGCTCAGCATGGAAGGAGGGGGATGAAGGGGGAGGAGGAGGAGGAGGAGGAGGAGGAGGAGGAGGAGGAGGAGGAGGAGGAGGAGGAGGAGGAGGGAGGAGGAGAGGAGGAGGAGGAGAGGAGGAGGAGGAGGAGGTGGAGGAGGAGGAGAAAAAAGGAGGAGAAAGAGGAGGAGGAGGAGGAGTAGGAGGAGAAGGAGGAGGAGGAGGACGACGAGGGAAAGGAGGCCAAACCGCGAGGGCAGGAGGAGGAGGAGGAGGAGAAGGAAGAGGAGAAGGAATAGGAGAACCGGGGGGAGGATGAGAAGGAGTAGGTTTTAGGACCAGTCCCATTCATCGCCGAGTGAGAAGGAGGGGGGGGGACCACAACAAAAGGCCATTAGGGGCTCTGTTCCTACTTCTCGGGCGGACGCCAACATTGACCACGCGCCAGACCCACGGATCGGGAAAATCCCCCCCCCGAACACACAGGACCAATGCCGCCCGATTTGGAGGCGGAGCGCACCGATTCGGCACGGAAGCTGGACTCGTCGCTGACCCGAGCGCCGCCGACATGTGTGTTCATACTTCTTCAGTCCGCGGTCCTGGAGCTCCCGACCCCTTCCCCGGGGAGTAGCTGTTCGTCAGGGGTCCGTTCTTGATGGCGCCTGGCCCCGAGGACGGGCCCCAAGAACAAGCGCCCAGCAGGAACAACACCCGGCCGTCGGAGACCCGAAACCGATGTCCGGCGAGCTCGAGCTCCGTCGGTCATGCGACGACACGGGCGCCGCACTCCCGGCAGAATAAAGGCGGCCCCGACCTGGGGGAAGAGGAGGAGGAGGAGGAGGAGGAAGAGGTGGAGGAGGAGGAGGGGGAGGAGAAGGAGGAGGAGGAGGAGGAGGAGGAGGAGGAGGAGAAGCCCATGTCTGCGCTTCCGCAGCGTTGGTCAGGCCGACCTGCGCCTGTGAGTTGCGCTGCACGCGCTGGAACGTCTGGATGCTCCCCAGGAGCTGGAACTCGGCCCTCTGGACCTCCCGCGCTCCCCGGGGCCGGGAGGGGGGGGGAGGGGAACGCGCGGGCACGGAGGTTTCTCTCTCTCTCTCTCCTCCCTCCCTTCTCCTCCCTCCTCCCTCCCTCCCTCCTCCTCCATTCCCACCCCCTCCTCGTCGATCTTCTCCTTCGCCTTCATCCATCCTCCATCCTCCTCCTTCGTCTCGACCCTCCTCCTCCGACAGTTGGAAGAGTGGGAGGAGATAGGAGTGTGACGAGACAGGAGGGGGAAGAAAGGAGAGAAGAAGAGAAAGAGGAGGAGGAGGACGAGAAAGGAGAGGAAGAGAATGAGGAGGAGGGGGAGGAGGAGGAGGAGGAGGAGGAGGAGGAGGAGGAGGAGGAGGAGGAGGAGGGTCGTGGAAGAGCGCACGGACGAGCACCACGGGCACATGCGCAGGGCGGCCGCCAGCCAGCAGGCGAGGGGGTGCCCCGTGGAGCGGGAAGGCGCCCGCGTATGCTTGGCGGGAGCGTGAGAAGAGGAGGAGGAGGAGGCGGAGGAGGCGGAGGAGGAGGAGGAGGAGGCGGAGGCGGAGGAGGAGGAGGAGGAGGAGGAGGAGGAGGAGGAGGAGGAGGAGGAGGAGGAGGAGGAGGAGGGAAGGGCGGAGGGTATGGGCCAGAGGGAAGTGAGGGCGCGGCGGCCTGCGCCTCGCTGCGCTCGCCCTCCCACACTCTCTCTCTCTCTCTCTCCCTATATATATATATATATATATATCGGCCGTAGCCGCAGTCTCTGGGAGGGGCTCCAGGTAGGCAGATTTCAGCCAAAACAAATCGAGGCGATCGCTCAACATTTGGTCGGACAGTTCAGCCTCCATCGAGGCCGGAAGCGCACATCCTATGGGCCAGCTCCTGGGCCCCCATGCAGACGCGGTGGGCCTCGAGACGAGCGTAGAAAGGGCGACCTGTCTCTTCCGCGAGGCCGTGGACCGGCTCATTCCCCCCTCCTCTGCTGGAGGATGATGACTCCATCTCCTCCTCCTCCTCCTCTCCCCCTCCTCGCCCTCCTCCTCCTCCTCCTCCTCCTCCTCCTCCTCCTCCTCCTCCTCCTCCCTCCTCCTCCTCCTCCCCCTCCCCTCCTCCTCCCCCTCCTCCTCCTCCTCCTCCTCCTCCTCCTCCTCCTCCTCCTCCTCCTCCTCCTCCTCCTCCTCGGGACTCGACTTCGACAGCTTGCAGCCCCTCAGGGCGGAACGCCAGTGGGCCCTGGGGTTCGTTGGGCACGCGCACACGCATTGGGTCCACGAGACAGCCGACAGTGTACCAGCACAATCGGTGAAGACCTCGGGCGGTCCAGACACGAAAACACTCCTGTCAGGGGGACGTAAGACCTGGGTGCAGGGGACTCGGAAATCCCCGACGAGGTCGTCAAAAAAATGACGAGGCCGAGCCTGCATTTTGACGAGGCCTCCCGCTGCAGACATCCCACAAAACTCCTCCTCGTCAAAATCCGAGGCGCGGTCGTCAAAAAACGATGGCGAACCCGAGTCCTGGCAAACCCGGGTCTTACGCTCCCCCGATCCTGGACATCATCAAAACCACGTAACCTTCGCCATGACCGGCTACCTGCTCACTGGCATGGCAAAGGGGGACAACGCCGGAAATCGAACGGACAGCCTCACCGTTGACATCACCGACCATCACGGCCCATGACACGACGCGGAGGTTAGGGAAGGATTGCTCGAATCCAGCTCCGTCGGTGAAAATCGCGCTGCCAGCTGGGATCACAAGCGGTTAGCCTCTCGGCCAATTGTGACATCTAATGTAGTTATGATATGGTCAACCTCCCCTCCCTGGGGCAGCGCTTGATCCAGAAGCAGGGGGTCGGGGAAGATGCAACGCGCAAACAACTCACGAACATTACCCCGAAGCCGTTTCACACTGAGCGCCGCTCTTCGGAGGGTAGGGTCAGGCCTCTCGCGCCTTCAGGGCCCGAAGGCATGGCATTCGAGTTTCCGATGAAAGAGGTCCCGCGCCTGGCCCTCGTAGGCCCTGCAGACATATGTCAAGTCAGACTTGTTCCTGGCCATTCTGGCCTTGGTCTACCAGTGCGTGCAAAAAGGCAGCACGATGGCAGGTCCAGGTGTCAGCAGGAGCAAGAGGGGGAAGCGGAGGAGGATGAGGAGGAAGGAGGACGAGGAGGAGGAGGAAGAAGGGAATAACCGATCGGGAGGGACGGGATGGGAGAGGAGGCGGACCTTGTGAGATGCGGTGAGAAAACAGGGGCACCGATGGCCAAAACTGAGGACGAAGCGTGGAGGAGGATGGGGAGAGTAACGTAACGCAAATCCCAGGGTGCGGGGGATGTCAGACGCCAAACTCACGACCCCAACGCTACCCGTGGCTTCGTGCATGTGGCATTGAAATCCACCTATCATCCATATCATTTGCTTTATTCCTCCCGCCTCATCCGTCCCTCTCTCAAACTCCTCCTCCTCATCCCTCTTCTCCTCCTCCTCCTCCTCCTCCTCCTCCTCCTACTCCTCCCCCTAGCGCAGAAGCCGATCGGCTCATCTGTCTCTTCTGGCATCGCCCTCCATAAGGGCACTCACTTACTCCTCTCCAGCCTGCACCTCTTCAAACCAATTCCCCTTCTCCTTCTCCTCATCCTCCTCGTCGGTTCCCATCCCTCCAGCAACTCCCCTCCGCACTGACTCCCCATCCTCATCCTCCCCTCGTCATCTTCCTCTTTCTCCACCCTCTTCTTCTCACTCCTATTCCGCAGAATTACCCTCGTCACCGTCGTACTTATACTTCTCGTCGGCTTCCTCCCCCTCCTCCTCCTCCTCCTCCTCCTCCTCCTCCTCCTCCTCCTCCAGCTTCTGCGTCATCCGCCATCTGAGGTCCCAGGGCACTCCGGTGAGCACATCATCTGGCAATCCTGCGCCAGAGAGACAGCGAGAGAGAGAGAGAGAGAGAAAGAGAAGAAAAAAAAAGAGAGAACACACACACAAAGAAGAGGACGTCCGTTCCAGAGGCGGGCACACGGAGGCTGTCACAGGACCAGGGGCCAGCACTCGTGCACGACGCGCTTCGCACGGGACGCACAGACTTTCTCGCGCCTGAACCCAAACACCGAACGAGTGTGCCAGACGGGGACTTCCGCAGATCTGGCGGCCTGGGAATCGATGTCCTGGACCCCCACGGGGAGGCGGGTGCGAACATACTGGAAGCCCCACGGGCCAAAACCCAGACATGATCGCGGCGTAAAAAATCAAGACGGCAAGTCTTTGGCCAATTGCGGCCTCGGTGGGCCCTGGCCGGGCCCTGGGACCGTCGAAACACAACTCAGAATGAAAACCCGGTCCCGCGAAAAGGGTCGGGACTTCTTTATGCGAGGCTTGCCGGGGCCCCTCCGGCGGACGTCTAATAGAAGCCCCCGCCTCGGCGAGTGGAAGCGGAGCCTATTCCCTCGACATGATGGCGAACAGACCCCCCTTCTGCATGCGAGGACCGCTGACACGGCTTCGGGCTTCGCACAGACAGCTGGCACAGATAGCCCTGGCTGGCCTCAAAAGGTAGCCCGGGGCGGTCTCAACACCTCAACCCTGGGGCGCGGAGCGTCCCAGGGGCGCCGCTGCAGGCGGCGCCAGGGTGCGGAGAACGCCCTGGACTCCCCTGAGGACCTGTTTTTGGACGCCCGAAGTACGGAAAGAATGGGCAGAATGCCCAACAACAAATGTTGTCCCAAACCAATAGCAGCCGCTGTTGGGCAGGCGGCCTTCTGTCTCAAATGGACACAGGCCGCGGCGGCGCGGACAGCGAGTCCTGTTCAGGAGGAACAGGAGCTGCTGTTGGCCATTGTGCCCATTCTTCCCGTACCCATCTCGTTCGTGCAGACTGTTGAGGCCAGCTGGGGCTGCCTGCGGGCCGGGGCGCGCCTGTTTGAGCCGGCGCTTCGCGCGGCCCGCTTAGCTTCGGCCGGAAGGGGTGCGCTCTCGACCCGCGAATCGAAAACTGCTTGAGCCGGCGCGCGCGGGGCCAGCGTGCGTCGCCGTCGGCGTCGGCGCGCAGCCCGCGGACTTCTTGCCATCGCTCGGACGTCCGTTCCCCGCGTATCTCTTGGGCTCGTGCCTGCTGCTCCCTCAAGACGGTCCCAGCTGCTCTAAAAGATGGTTCTGACTTTCTGGCGCCCGCCTCGCCGACAAGAGTGCACACGTCCAAGCGGCTCCGAGCCCTTGCCAAGGGCCGCCCCTCCGCCAAGGTCGACCCTGCCAAATCAAGGGTAACACTGTGTCCTGCATTTCGCGACCCATGCCTACATTCATATGGCAGTGCGTCCCTCGGAAGGGTCTACACCCTGCGAAATGCTTAAGAAATCATGGGTTAAGAAATTCACAGTCTCAGAACTTGCATAAAAACCCAACGTTTCCATCAAAATCTTAGGATTTACATTGAAACGTTAAGAAAAATCGAGGCTCTGGCCGAAAACTGGGGTTTTCTTAAGCATCGCCTAAGGTGTACATTCATGTGGCAGTGCGTCCCTCGGAAGTGGGTCTAGTGCGGCGGCGGACGGTGGACAGACCTCCCTTTGGTAGACCTCCCCTCAGTGAAAACGGCCTTTTGACCGAAACCGACGCGCCTGTGCCCGCAAAAGTGACGACCGCGGCGCCCCCTCGCGAGCCGACAACGGCCAATTCCTGAATCGGCGCGTCAAGGCAGGAAGAGCCTATCCACCTCCGACTTGTGCCCTCTCTCCCGTGCCCTCTCCGATCCGACTCGTCGACACTGGTCCTGGCTGGCCTCAAAAAGCCCTCCGAGTAGTCCCAGCTGGCTGACTACCTACCAGACCACCCCAACCCAACCCGAAGACCCGAATTTCGGGTTGGGGGGGGGTAAGGGTTCCACGCGTGTTTTGTTCGATGTTTCCCGAACCCCCCCCCACTAGAAATCGAGGGTAAATCTGAGCCTTCGGGTTGGGTTGGGGTGGTTTGGTGGGTGGTGACTGGCCTCAACACGCCCCCCGAAGTCCAGGGCGGTCTCGGCACCCCAGCGCCGCCTCCAGCGGCGCCCCTGGGGCGCTCCGCGCCCCGAGGCTGAGACGTTGAGGCCGTCCTGGGCTACTGGGGGGGGGGCCTGTTGAGGCCAGCTGGGACTACTCGCGGGGATGCCTTGTTCACGGCTGTTGGAGGTTTCGTGCTGTGGAGGTTTGGGATCCTGGGCGGCATGCTCGAGGGAACAAGTAGGCGAAGATGGAGAGAAGGACGAGAGCGAGGACCAGAAGGAGGAGGACGAGGAGGAGGAGGAGGAAAAGGACAGGAGGACGACGGCGAGAAAGAAATAAGAAGGAGGAGAGAGGGAGCAGCCGGGACAGCCTGGGGGGAGGCCCGTGCGCAACCAGAAGCCTCACCAACTGTGCCAGGGACCCGCCCGTCCCGTCCCCGTCCTTCCGGGTCGTCCTAACGTGCTCCACCTTCATGCGCAGGTCTTCCTCGGTCTCGCGGCTACTGACCGTCTTCGCGCGCGCCTCCTGCAGCGAGGCTCCGCGCGGGGCGTGCAGGCCGATCTCGGGCTAGGCCGAGGCCGAGCCCGTGGCCGAGATCGAAGGGACGCCACGACCACGAGGGCAGCTCCACCCCCCTGCTCCTCTCATACTCCCCCTTTACCCCACCCATCTCCTCCTCCCTCCTCTCCTCCTCCTCCTCCTCCTCCTCCTCCCTCCTCCTCCCCTCCCCCCTCATCATCATCATCATCATCATCATCATCATCATCATCATCATCATCATCATCATCATCATCATCATCATCATCATCATCATCATCGTCATCATCATCATCATCATCATCATCATCATCATCATCATCATCATCATCATCATCACAGCCATCGTCATCATCCTCATCCTCATCATCATAATCATCATTATCATCATCATCAGCAGCATCATCACAGCCATCATCATTATCATCATCATCACCATCACCATCATCATCATCATCATCATCATCATCATCATCATCATCATCATCATCATCATCGTCATCATCACCACCACCAGCATCACTATCATCATCAGTAGCATCGTCATCATCACCAGCATCATCAGCAGGAAGGTCATAATTCGCCGGCCCAACGGGCCAGAGGCGTGCTAAGATCTCCGGTAACTGGTTAACAATAACTCTATACTTCGCGTGCGCGGAGCGGCCCCTGGGGGTCCCCAGCCGGAAAGTACCCCGGCAAGGTCCCGGGACACTCCCGGCAAACTCGGGTCAGAGATGGTTTTCCTCCTGGGTGCGGCCTGCCACGCTCCCCAGAGCGCGCCAAGAGGGCCCCAACAGGCTTCCAAGACGGTCCAAGAGGGTTCCGAATCACCGAACGATCGGCCCAAGACGCCCAACACGGCCTCAAGACGGCCCAAGAAGCTTCCAAGACGTCCCAAGAGAGCCCCGACCCTTTTCAAGAGAACCCCAAGAGGCCAAAATCATTGATTTCCATTAGGTTTTTCAAGGTTTTTGGCTTCCTCGCCGTTTCGCGTTTCCGACGCTCCAGGACGGCCCAAGAAGCCTCCAAGACCACCCCAAGACGGCTCAAGAGGCCTCCAAGAGAGCCCCAAGACCACCCAAGAGGGCCCCACGACAGCCCAAGAGGCGCCCAAGACGGTCCAAAAGGACCTGAAGAGGGCCCCAAGAGGGGCCCAACATGGAGACCACGAACCGAGAATCTGAGCCTTCCGCTCCAAGAGGCCGCCTGGAGGCTCCAAGAGGCCCCCAAGAGGCCCCCCAAAGGCGACAAGGGGCCCGAAAGAGACCCCAAGAGGCTCGACAACGACCCCCGAGAGTCTCCAAGAAGCCCTCGAGAGGTATCCAACGAGATCCCAATGAACGTCCAACAAGCCTCAAAGCGCCAAAACCATTGATTTCCATTGGGTTTTTTCAAGGTTTTTGGCTTCCTCGCCTTTTCGCGTTTCCGATGCTCCAGGACGGCCCAAGAAGCTTCCAAGACCACCCCAAGACGGCCCAAGAGGTCTCCAAGAGAGGCCCACGACGGTCCAAAAGAGCCCCACGACAGCCAAGAGGCGCCCAAGACGGTCCAAAAGGACCCCAAGAGGGCCCCAAGAGGGGCCCAACATGGAGACCACGAACCGAGAATCCGAGCCTTCCGCTCCAAGAGGCCTCCTGGACGCCCCAAGAGGCTCCTAAGAGGCCCCAACAAGCGACAAGGGGCCAGAAGAATGCAAAAAGGAAACTGCAGAATGTTGTCTTGTTCCCTGCGATCGTATTCACGAGCCGCCACCTTCCGAAACAGAAGGTTCAGGCGGGCAAAGAATGGTTCCCGCCTGCGAAATCACCCAAGCCAGCCATCCATAAACAAAAAACGACCCAGCAACACCCCATTGACAACGATCACACGGGCACTCGACAGCCGTGCACCAATACGGGCCAGCGGAATGAGCGAAGCGATTAAATAATGCTCATCATGACCACCACCACGATGATCATAAGCATCGTCATCAGCATCATAGTTATCATTGACAAGATCATCATCATCATCATCATCAGCAGCAGCATCATCATCATCAACATCAGCATCAGCATCATCAGCATCAGCATCATCATCAGCATCATCGTCGTGCCTCCTCCCCCTCCTCTCCCTCCTCCTGCTCCCATCCCTCCTCTAAACACAAAGTACAGATGCCGTGCGGCGTCCTGCCGTCTGAAATATGATGGCCACACTACGGTGGCGGCATTGGATAAGGAACCATTGGGTACGGAATCCAAGGTCTGGAAGCGGGTGGAACTCTAACCGTGGATTGGCCATATCTATATTTTATATAGACATCTGTATGTATGTATGTGTATATATATGTGTATATCACTGCCGCTCTCATCAGATAAGGAACGCGCCAAGGTCTGAAGCCTCTTGGGCGCATTTCTCGACGAACGTCCCAACCGTATGTTGTCTGATGGTGCTCTGCGCTGGTTTTGATATCTAGGGTAAGGCTGGCAATTGTGTGACGGCAGCTCTCCTCCCCCGTTCGCAGGCGGCCACAACTGGAGCTTCCAGGGCATTTACCGCACATTGATTTCTGCGTGCCAGACGAGAATGTTCCAGGACCACGTACGGCGTGTGTGGCTTGAATGGGTGCGGACAATCCCGCCCGACGTTACATGCGTGAGTGGGAGGGGAGGAGAATGAGAAGAAGTCGAGGGAGGAGGCCTCCTCCCCCTCCTAATCTGATGTCTCCTCCTCCTCCTCCTTCTCCTGCTTCTCCTCCTCCTCCTCCTCATAATCCCTCCCTCTACCCAGGAGAAGGATAGCAAGAACAGAACATGAGAAGAGAGAAACGGGAGCATAATGAAAGGAACAAGGCAAAGTATCAGGAAGGAGGGCGGAAGGACGATGGATGTATGGAGGAGGTGGGGGGGAGGAGGGGAAAGACAACGACGACGAGTTCGAAGACGAAAGGTGGTAGAAGGGAGGAGGAGGATCGGGATCGGGATCGGGACAGACGCGAAGCGTCACAACATGATCGACCCACGAACCCGGAAAGGAATCTAGAAATGTAAGGCATTGCAACATTTCGAAGACACTCGATTGGGCGACGGGCACATACAATGCTGAATGTATCGATGATGATGTACTGTGCCGAGGGCTGTGCTGTGCTACGCCGTGCTGAACTGCGATGTGCCATGCCGCGATTGTGCTCTATATAGCGTTGGGGATCGAGTCCTCCCTGGCATCGGAGTCCTCACCAAACTGATCTGGAGCGTAAGCTCGAGCTGCCTGAGCAGATGGTAGCTGCCCCAGAACTAATCGACAGAGGGAACATGCCAGGAGGACGCGCCCAGGAACGTCCCAAGCGACGCGCCAGGCGACGTGCCAAGGGACGTGCCATGGGCACGCACCGCGGGACGTGCCAAGGGGACGCGCTACGGAACGTGCCAGTGGACGTGCCGAGGGACGTGCCAGGGGACGCTCCGCGCGACGTGCCAGGTGGAATCGCTAAGGAACGCGCCAAGGAACGTGCCAAGGTGCATAGTTGAGTGTATCGATCTTGATGTACCGTGCCGACGGCTGTGCTGTGCTGGGCCGTGCTGAACTGCGATGTGCCATGCCGCGATTGTGCTCTGTATAGCGTTGTGGATCGAGTCCTCCCTGGCATCCGAGTCCTCACCGAACTGATCTGGATCGTAAGCTCGAGCTGCCTGAGCAGATGGTAGCTGCCCCAGAACTAATCGACAGAGGGAACATGCCAAGAGGACGCGCCGCGGAACGTCCCAAGGGACGCGCCAGGCGACGTGCCAGGGGACGTGCCATGGGCACGCACCGCGGGACGTGCCAAGGGGACGCGCTACGGAACGTGCCAATGGACGTGCACCGCGCGACGTGCCAGGGGGACTCGCCACGGGACGCTCCGCGGAACGTGCCAGGCAACATGCCAGGCTGCAATGCTCAGGGTATCGATATTGATGTACCGTGCCGAGGGCTGTGCTGTGCCTGGGCGACCTGGACACGTGAAAACACGCGTTTCGCTCAAGACGTTGTCAGCACATCCTCATGCTAGACATCCGCCTGGGCAACCTGGACACGTGCAAACAAGCGTCTCGCTCGAGACATCCTCAACAAATGCTCATGCTAGACATCCGCCTGGGCGACCTGGACACGTGAAAACAAGCCTCTGGTTCGAGACATCCTCAACAAATCCTCATGCTAGACATCTGTCTGGGCCACCTGGAGGCGTGAAACCAGGCGTCTCGCTCGAGACATCCTCAAGACCTGGGCACGTGAAAACAAGCAATCCACTTGAGAAATCCTCAGAATTCAGGTCCCCAGGAGAGGACATTCTATAACACAAAACAAGCGTTTTGCTTGAGACATCCTCAACAAATTCTGAAAAACAAGCGTTTCGCTCGAGACATCCTCAATATTTAATTCGCCGGCCCTACGCGACCTCATTATTTATCGCAGAATAATTTCGCCGGCCCTACAGCCGTCGAAACCGGGGGGAACCAACTAAAAGAGAACCCTGGGCTCGAGCCCTTTCCGGGAAAAAAATGGGACGACCCTGATGAAAATGCAGCGGCTGCAGGGGATACCGAAACCTTCACCACATTTCAGAAACAACCGAGGCCTCAGGTGCACAAGCGTGAAGGTACCTCAAGAAACGTGATGGCCAACGGCATACGGCTGAACCGAAGGGGACTCTATCAGGCCCATTGCAGCACTAGGCTGGTCACCACGCGACCCAAAATTCCGTACAGACAGCACAGCTCCAAAACGGGATTATCCACGCCGAAGACAGCCTGAGGGACGACGACGACGACGTCGAAGGTGCGCACGGAGACGGCGCCGGGCAGAGGACGCGAAGCGGTCGGCCTCCGTCCGCTGCTCGTCGCAGAGCGCATGGAACGCCATGAGCCGCCTCTCGAAGTCGAGGTGGTCCACCGGCGCTGAGCGGGCGGCGGCGCGCGGGATCCGAGCGAGATGGGGCGCGGATGGCGGCCGGGGCAAGCCCACGACGGCACAAAGGGGTTATGGGGGAGAAGCGGGAGCGGCAGGGAAGAGCGGGGGGGGGGGGCTGGAGATTCGGCGGGGGATTGTGTCCGCAGTTGTCATCCTCTCGCGGAGAGGGGGAGAGGGGAGGGAGGCGAGGGAGAAGGAGAAGGGGGGAGAGGGAGCGGAGGACGGAGGGGCGCTGGCGCTCGGAGCTGGATGGGCGGCGGCAGGCGGCGGCAGGCAGACGGACAGCCGCGGCCTCTTCCTCGCCGTCGCCCTGGCGCTCCCGGGTAGCGCTGCCAAGAGTCCCGGGAAAGGGTGGGCGAGGGGGGTGATCGAGCGCTCCCTGCGTTTATGTCCCCGCCGCTGCTCCCCCTTCCGCTGCCCGCCTATCCTTCTCTCTCTCTCTCTCTCTCTCTCTCCCTCCCTCATTCTCTCTTTCTCTCTCTCTTGCTCTCTCTCTCTCTCTTTTTTTTTTCTCTCTCTCTCTCTCTCTCTCTTGTTTTCTCTCTCTCTCTCTCTCTCCCCCTCTCCCTCTCTCTGCCAACCGCTTCGCGCCACCAGCGGCCGCCCGGCGGCCGCAGACGGGCGGGGGGGCCACTCGACCCAGCGCGGCCCATCAGTCCGGCCCGGGCGCGGCGCCTCTCGCGCCAGCCCCGAGAACGGCGCCCCGCAGACCCCCAACCGCAACGCGGCCACCGGCGGACGCGAGCAGGCACGCGAGCAACGAAGAACGCGGGAGGGGCACCCGCCCACCGAGCATCACGCAAACGGCGTGGTGGCTCGACCCCAACCACGGACCCGGCGACGAGTGGACGACGAGGGGGAGGGCCCCCGAGCGAGCGGCCCCGCGGTGCGAGACGCGTCCCCAGCCGTGCCAAGCCGCGGGGGGCGAGAGGGCCGGGGGAAGAGAGGAAGGGAGGACGAGAGGGGCAGGAGGGGGGACGGGGGAGACGGCTCGGCACGACAGGGGGGGGGGGGCTCGCAGCAAGGCCGAGACGGGGAACCCCGGAGGGCCGACCCCACCCCTGCCCCCCGGCTCCCCGAAGGGCAAGCCGACACGCCTCGGGGGCCCCGCCCCAAGCCCCCCCCAGCGCCCCCCGCCGGAGCGCAGGGTGCTTGTACCCTGGAGTCCTCCGGGCTGCGGCAGCCTCCTTTCCCACCCTGGTCCACAGGGCGGGGGTTGTCCCAGCCAACCCGGGTGCTCCACGGGCCCCGCTCCACGGGGGGACACTCTCTCTCTGTGCTTTTCTCTCGGAAACCCTGGGTCACCCCGACTACAGGCCCACATCACATTGAAACAAGGAGAATGGACGGCTATACGAACGTGCGGATCCCTCGGCTAGGAAGACGTGAAACGAAACTCTGTCTCTCTCATTCTCCCTCTCTCCCTTTTCCTGTCTCTCTTTGTTCGCACGGGAACATCTACGTGATTCACGCGGGTGCCGGGCAGATCGCTCTCAAGATGTGGCCATCGCCTGAGCGCATCGCGCACTCGTCCCAAACGCTTGCAACATCCGCGCTGATGGGGACGCTTCCCGCAGTTAGAATAACGATCAGTAGAAACTAAAGAAGACAAGACTTTGGACGGGAGGGTGAATTCTATAGCTGTGGTCAATGCCATCCTCATCACATTCATTCCGGTTCCCCAACCCCGTCCCCCTCTTCACCACTCTTCTTCCTGGTACCTATCTGCCTCCTGATCCCACTCCTTCCTCCGCCCCCTGCCTGGTCCCATCCCCTTTCCTCTCCCACCTGTTCTTCCTCTTCCTCCTCCTCCTCCTCCTCCTCCTCCTCCTCCTCCTCCTCCGCCCTCTGGTCCTCCTCCTCTTCCTCTTCCTCCTCCTCTTCCTCCTCCTCCTCCTCCTCCTCCTCCTCCTCCTCCTCCTCCTCCCACCTGTTCTTCCTCCTCCTCCTCATCCTCCTCCTCCTCCTCCTCCTCCTCCTCCTCCTCCTCTCCCCTCCCCTCCCCTCCCCCTCCTCCTCCTCCTCCGGGGGAACGCTTGGGGGGGGGGGGCCAGCTCAGGGGGGAGCCAGCGTCGGCGATGCCTCGCCGACAGATCGGCAACTCGCCCCCGATGGCGAACCCGCCGACGGCGAACGGGCGGTCGGGGCTGGAGGCGCCCTCCCCCGAGCCTATCCCCGAGCGTTGCCCCGGAGGAGAAAGGGGGAGGAGGAGGAGGAGGAGGAGGAGGAGGAGGAGGAGGAGGAGGAGGAGGAGGAGGAGGAGGAGGAGAACGAGGAGGAGGAGGAGGAGAACGAGGAGGAGGAGGAGGAGGAGGAGGAGGAGGAGGAGGAGGAGGAGGAGGAGGAGGAGGAGGCCCCCCCCCTGCCGCCTGCCCCTCCCCCGACGGCGGCGGCGGGTCGGCGAGGCCGGCGCTAGCGGCCTGGCAGCCGGGCGCGGTCGTGCAGCACCTTCCGTTCCTCCTGGTCGGCCTGCCTGGCTGCCGCCGCGAGGGCCCTGGGGGTGGAGGGGGGACGGGCCCGCGGGGTTAAGGTCAAGTCGGGCAAGCCCTCCTGCGGGCGGGCTTCGGGCGAAACCAGAAAGAATGCTTCCGGAAACATAGATACACACATGGTCAGACATTCGTCGACATGACCGTCCCCTGACTTTTCGTGGGCTATTTCTGAATAGCCCTCCTGTAGAGGGACACGCCCGACGTAAGGGTTAAGGGGGGGGGGCCCTGAGACCCAGGCGGTGCAATCAATTCACGCTGGGCGTTGTCGCCCGGCTGCGGGCCCAAGGGGCCACCACAGATCGGGCCAAGGAAACGCCGCAAAAAAATTAACTCTGGGGCGAAGGATTGCAAAAAAACGAAGGATTGCAAAAAACGAAAGTTTTTTGCAATCCTTCTTGCAATCCTTGGGTTTTTTGCAATCCTTTGTTCCGTGACGGCTCAAGCCGTGATGGCTTAATCAGTGGCCAAATCGTGTTGGTCAGGAGCCGACTTCGCCATCATAAACTTTGGGCCGGTGCTCAAGCCGGGCACGCGGCGCTACAGGCAAGAATTACGCACAGTCTGGCGCACAAGGTTGGGGTGCTTGATTGCGAAGGCGACGATCAATGAACAGCGTCATCGCACTTGTTCACGTCTACATCCCGTTCGCCTCGTAGTGCGATTCCGCTTCTCATCACAGGGGGGGGCCCGAGACCCCGGAAAGGCAATCAATTCACGCTGGGCGCTGTCGCCAGGCTTCGGGCCCCGGGGCCATCACAGATAGGCCGGGCCGGAGGAACGCCGCAAAAACATAAGCTCTGGGGCACCCGTCGAGCTGTCTCACGATGTTGCTGCTTTCTTGCGACTTAGAACCTCAGAGGAGGAAGGGGAGGAGAAACGCGAGGAAGGCAGGCTGACTGGATCGGACAATGACCGATATCTCCTGAGAACACAAGTCATGACCGCCGTACGCCGTCAACATACGTACTATCCTGGACGGCCATCCTGAAACCTCCATGCAAGCAGCGTTCGGCGCCTATACCTAGCTCTGTCTGCCTTCTGCGGGAGGCAACCCAAACATGAACACAATTATGCTGTGCTGCATGATCATCGTTTTGTCACGTGGGTTGCACAATTGACCCAGCCCGGCCAAGGTTCCAGCAAGCGGGGGAGCAAAACACAACATTCATGACGCGCCGCCGCGGGGAACCCATCGGCGCGTTCCTACCGAAAAAACACCTGGCTCAGGCATCCGGACAAAAACGACAAGGTGACCTGCTGGCGAGCTCCCAACGTCGGCGCGCAATCGGCACGAACTTCTCATCTCAAGCCGGTGGTCGGGTGGTCGGTGTCGGAGGTGGCATCGGGATTGGTGTCGAAGAGTGGGCATTGCTGTCAGAGCTGGCATCAGAACCAGAGTTGGTTGGCGTCGAAGCCGGGGCAGGAAAGTAGATCGGGAATCCTGAGGCTATATGTGTCCTGCTTGGCATGGGGACAAAACGCGCGTTTATTTTGCGAGGGCGTGAGGTCGCTGGCTTAGTGTCTTGGAGCCCAGTTGGTGTTAAGGCGTCGGTACGAGATACAAAAATCTACCAATCAACCTTGCGACAATCAATGAACATTGTATTTCCCGGCCTTCCTGGGGGTCCTTTTGAGGATTTTGAGCCGTCTGGGGACCCTATTGGGCCGTCTTGGCGGGCTTGGGCCGTCTTTGGGCCCTCTGGGGGCCCTCCTGGGTCTCCTTTGGGGACCTCCTGTGGCCCTCTTTGGGCCCTCCTGGGAACCTTTAGAGACCCTCAGGGGGATCTCTTTGGAACGCTGGACGCGACGCCAGGGTGCTGAAGTCACCCCGCCTGGGACTGCCGCCCCAAAGCCGAAAATTGGCAAAACACCGCCCGTCATGATCAGAGCGCGAGGGCCGAACGGTCGTTCAGTGTCCCTGGGGGCGCGGAGCTGAGGTGGGACTCCGCCACCCCGCCACCCACCCGCAACCCACCCCGCGCCCGCCCCGTCACTCTCTTCCGCAACTGCAAGGTGCTACACGCTGGTCGGAAGAAGTGGGTAGAACCCTGAAGTAGATGGGCGTTGGAAGTAGATTGGGCCTCCGCCCGCCCCCTGAAAAGGAGGGACGCGGGAAAGCCCCTCGACTCTTGAGGTGGGAAGGCGCCCAACGTAGACTGGGGCCCGGGGGTCCAGCAATACGCGGGAGGGGGGGCCGGCATACACCCTGCGAAATGCTTAAGAAATCATAAGTTAAGAAATTCATAGTCTCATAACTTGAATTAAAAAAAAACCCAGCATTTCCATTCTAATCTTAGGATTTACATTGAAACATTAAGAATAATCGAGACTCTGGCCGAAAATTTAAGTTTTCTTAAGCATCGCCTAAGGTGTATATCTGGGGAGGTTGACCGACCACCTCTCCGACCATCGTGGGGCCGATCCCTGGCCCGATGATCGGTGCCCTGCGCCGTCGGGCCACAAGGCAGGAGGCCGCGGTGCCACCGATCCGACCCGATATCCGATCCCGATCGGATGCCGGTTCTTCGAATCGGAGATCGGCCTACACCTTAGGCGATGCTCAAGAAAACTTAAGTTTTTGGCCAAAGTCTCGATTATTCTTAATGTTTCAATGTTGTTCCTAAGATTTTGATAGAAATTCTGGGTTTGAATTAAATTCTGAGACTATGAATTTCTTAACCCATGATTTCTTAAGCATTTCGCAGGGTGTACTTTCGACGACTGGCGTGCCTACGGCAGGTTCGTGTCGTGCCGACCCCAGCGTTGGTTTCTGACACCGCAGGGATCGTGCAACCTGGAACGATCGGCCGCTGCCGCAACGTCCGATCGTGCAACATCGATCGATTCTGGGTCGCCGGCGGCGTTCAACCTTGAACGTCCGCGCTGGGGTCGCCGCTGGTCGACACGACGCAAACCTACCGTACTTTCGACGACTGGCGTGCACGCATCCGTCACAGCGCGAGAAGCGTCTGGGAGGTCGGCGCGGCCGTCCTGGCGGCCTCCCTCTCGGCCCGCACGACGGCGTCGGCCGGCGGAGCGGTGCGCCGCGCCGTGGTGGGCGGGATGGCTCCTTTTCGCGGGGTGGGGCCTCCTCCTTCCTCCTTCCTCCTCCTTCCTCGTCGTCGTCCTCCTCCTCCTCCTACTTTCTTCCTTCTCCTCCTCTCATCCTGCTTCTTCCTCCTCCTCCCCCTTCCTCCTCAACCTCTTCGTCCTCTTGCTCCTCCTCCTCCTCCTTCTCCTCTTCCTCCTCCTCCCCCTGTTCCTGGTGGCGGCGGCGACGCTTGGCTGCTGAGGCGGGCCCCCTAACCACCGAACACCCACAAGGGGGATTCCACACCACACCCACAGGGGTGGTGCCACCACGCCACGCCCACGTTGAGGGGGGGGGGGCATCGCGCGAGGAGGGGGGGCCGAGGGCATCAGCATGAGGGGAGGGGGGGGGGGCCAGACCTTGGACCATACATGCCATTGATATGTTTGGGTGATACCCGAAAGAGAATCGCCCCTGAGATCTGGGCGACGTCATTGTTTATAACGGGCGTCTTCGCCGGGTGTCGGCCCCTAAGGCCCTCACGGATCGATCGGGGTCGGAAAGTGCAGCAGAAAGACTGGGTCTGGGGCTCCAGCAATCATCTCAAGGGCACAGATCGAAGTTAGAGGAATCCGATGTCTCGGCGTGGTTTGGCCTCTCGGAGGCTTTTCGTAGCCAGGGCAGGGCTGAATCCGCTCTGGGATTCTGGCCAGAGCGCAGCCCAGGAGACGCCCTAACCGGTTGAGGCAGGTGGGGACGGTGTATTGCGCCGCATCGCCGCCAATGCATTGGCGCTGCATCGGATTTGAGAAAATCGGGCTCCACACCGAGCCGCATCGCCGGTGCATCGGCGATGCGGCTCGATCCACAAGCCCCATCCGCCTCGACCCTACTTGGGCGATCCGCGCGGACCGCCGAAAGAATGTGCTCATGCCGCCTGCGGCTCTTCAAGAGGAGACCCCCGCGGGTCCCCCCAGATCCCTCCCCAGGTCTTGGGGGGTATCCAGGGAAGGCCTCCCCAGGCCACACGATGGGCCAAGCAGGCTTAACAGACAAGGGTGTTCTGACCCCCATCGATCCAACAACATATGGCCGCATCGGGTTTGGGGCCGGCTTCTCCTGCCCCGCGAGAACTGAACCAACCCCAGCCCAAGAAGGTCCGACGGCATGGCCATCAGGAGGGGAGCAGGACGACTCGGAACGATGACTTCTTGGAAACATAATTAGAGACGGCTGTGCCCTGTTCTCCTCACCCTTGCTTCCCATGCACAAGTGTTCAAGCTCCAGGGCCATCAAACTATCTGGGGCGTAACATGAAAACTCCCTCGCTCATCACGCTAATCGCGCCGGCTCGCTGAGTAGCCACGGCCACCAAGCCGCAAAGCATCGAGTGCAGCGACCCCTGTTCCCTCAATCCATCCCCTCCTGCCCCTCCTCGCCCCCCCTCCCCGCCGCCGTCGCCGCCACCGGCCTCGCCTCCGCTGCCGCTGCCGCCGCCGCCGTCGCCGATGCCGTCATCGAGGCCGTTGCAACCGCCGCCAGCGTGCTCGCCGCTGCCGTCGCCGTGGCCGTTGTGCTTGCCGTGCTGGCCGTGCTCGTCGTGCTGGCCATCGCCGTCGTATCGCCGTCGCCGTCGTGGTCGCCGTCGCCGTCGTCGTCGTCGCGGCCGCGGCCGCCGTCGCAGTCGCAGGCTGCCGCCGCCGCAGGCCTTGCCGCTGCCGAGCGGCGGCGTGGGGCGGGCCTCGTACCTGCACGTCCTGGGCGCCTGGGGGCGGGGCGCCGAAGGCGTCCTGCAGGGAGCCGTAGCGGCGCTCCAGGTCGCGGATCTGCTCCTGCGCGTCGCTGGGCCAGGTATAGAAAGAGAAAGGAGGCCACAAACAGAAATTGGCGCTTTCGGCGGATTTCTTGGATCCGCGCTGGACCACCCTCCCTGGCGCGCGGAGCGCGCCAGGGGCGGGGGGGCGGCCCAACGCAGGTCCAAGAAATCCGCGCGGAGCGCCAAAAAAGTATGTTTATAGCGATATTCTTCTTCGAAGGTAACCCCGAAAGGTCTCTAATTGACACCCGGGCAATATGGGAAACCGATGAATTTTGCGTGACAGATTTGGACCCCTACAATAGTTGGAAAATGACAATTCCCCCACGGCGGCCAACGCACAGGCCTTCACCAAAGTCGTCGCCGCTAGCAAGAGGGGAAGGAAGAGAGAGGGGAAGGAGGAGGACGGACGAGTTTCCATTCCCCGTTGGTAGCTTTTGGGGGGTGAGTCCTCAACATCAAAGACCCTTCGCGGGCATCAAAATTACACATCGTTGGCTGACAACGCACATCGAGAAGACACACACACACACACGGAGCACACACCGGCAGCATGCATCGGCGGCACACGTCGAGAACAGGCACCGACAGCTGAACACCAAGGACCGTCATCAAGAATCAACACCAAGGACACACACACACAAACGCACTAACAATACGCACATTGACTAGCAATGCACCGAGATCATGCCTTTCGGCTATACACAAGAGTGAACCTGGGCAAGAGTGACCTTTGGTGCGCGGCTTTTGGGGGGCCGCGGGGGGACCAGACCTGGGCGCGCAGGCCGCTGCTACCGCTTCGTTCTCGGCCATCCGAGGGGCCCGTCTCTGCCCGCACAGACGGGCCACTCCGGCGAAAGGTCACTCTTAACCCGGAGAAACAATTAAGTACCCCCCCGCGTTATCATCAGCATCGCGCCGTAATTAAATAATTATTTGGGGGGGTTTTCGCCGAGCGATATTATTAGCACCGCGCAAATGGAAGGAAAATAAATAATTCCAGCGCCCCGCCTCGGGTGGCATCCCAATTAGAATTAGAAGCCCCTCCCCTGCGACACCTGTGGGACCTGTGGGACCTCACACGGGAACCACTTTGAAACTTGTGGGACCTGCGAGACCTGCGGGACTCCGTGGGACCCGTGCGATCTGGTGTACCCCCTCCTGGTGCCAGGATAACGCTTCCGGGTGCCGGGTGCGTTATCCTTTCACCGGAGAGGGGGGGGGGGGTGGTTCCTTAATCGCTTACTCGGGTTACGTCTAGTCGATGTTTGGAGGCATCGCCGTCTTCGCCGCCGGCGCCGGGCCCGTGGCCCCAGGAGAGAGGGAGGGCGCAAGAGACCCCCGGGGCGAGACGGCGGCAGGAAGACGAGCGGCGGGGCCCCCCCCTGAGGGGCCCCCCCAGGCTGTGAGCAGCCACGTTGCACTGCCTTCAGTGTTGTAGCTGGTCATCATTCTAGGAAATCGACAGGATGAAGGGTGCGAGAAAGAGGGAGTATGATAAAGGCCCGGCGGAGACAAGGATTCCCAAGCATAGTTCCTCAGGGTAGTTCACCTCTGCCTCAAGCTGGCCACCCCCAGGGCCTGCACATAAAGCCACCAGAACACCTGCTCGGAGAGTTTCCACGCCCTGTCATGCTACGCGCAATGTAGCTGAAATGATCCTGCAAATCGAATGCAGTACATTAGTTGTGTATGCCCCCTCTGTGAATATCTTTCCCCGAAGCTCCGAAAAACGGCCTGTCGCCCTCCCTCCTCCTCCCGCTCGCAAGCGTCATAAACTACATGTGGCCAACGTTCCCCACGGCCACGACCCCCCGTGCCGGACACTGGATCCGCGCTCTGCGAACTACGAACCCTTCGAAAGTACACTGCGTCCGCGCAATCAGGGCCACGCTCTCTTGTACATTGCACCGCTCCTACGCCCCAGTGGACAGGAGCAGTAGTGGTACATTGCATTGCTCGGCCATGGTCCTCCACCTTCCTCCTTGTGCCCCTGCTCAAAAGAAAAATACGAATACACTTTCGGAGGTCCGTGCGAAGTTCTTGGGATGGCGCTGATTGCATTGCTCGGCCAGGGTCCTCCACCTTCCTCCTTGTGCCCCTGCTCAACAGAGAAATACGAATACACTTTCGGAGGTCCGTGCGAAGTTCTTGGGATGGCGCTGACCCTCTTCCCCTGGCGCGAGGAGCGCGCCAGGGGCGGCGCCCGTGGAGGTCCCGGCGCCGACCCGAGAAATCCGCGCGCACCTCCGACGTGTTATCTCATTATCTCTGTGCCGTCCTCAGCTCTTCGCTGCTCCACATCGAGCACAAATGCAGGAGATCAATCAGCTTCGCATCGAACATCTGTTGGGGCCGGACCCAAAGAATACCACATCGGGCAGCTTCGGCGCGGAGCCGGAGGCGGATCGCATCGGCCGCGACGGGAGGGCCAGCAGTGCAAAACGCATGCCTCGGGCCGACTCGCTTCGGGCCAGCTGGAATCGATATCGATTCGGACCGATCGGATCGCCACGATATCCGGGCGGGTGGCAATGGGGGGCGACCCAAAGGGGGGGTGAAGACAAAAGGGTCCTACAGGTGCCCTCGTGGGCACCGACCAGCTCCGAAAGGTTCCCGAAAGGGCCCCTTCGGGGCCCTTCTCTTCCCTCGGCGGTGGACAAACCTCCCTTTAGAAGACCTCCCCTTAGTGAAAACGGCCTGGGACCGAGACCGACGGACCTGGAACCGCCAAAAGTGACTCCCGCGACGCCCCCTCGCGAACCGAAAACGGCCAAGTCCTCAATCGACGTGTCAGGGTAGGAGGTGAGTCCACCCCCGATCGATGCGTGGGCCCCGGGAATCCGGACCACTTCCCTGCCAGTTTTTTTCGTCCCGAGGCGTTTTTGTTGATGCTCCCGAGGCCCGGCGAGCGCCCCCAGAGGCCGGAAATGGCCAAGAGCTGCCCGCTCCGATTTTCCTGGAGCGTCGGATCTCTGGGAGAGGACCCAGCACCGATCCAAGACATCCGCACGGCCCACCGAAAACTTGTGCTCTGTGCCGCTTTTCCCCCGACACTGGGGGCACCCCCGGGGAGGAGGAGAAGGAGGTGGACGAGGAGGGAGGAGGAGGAGGAGGAGGAGGAGGAGGAGGAGGAGGAGGAGGAGGAAGAGGAGGAGAATGAGGAGGAGGAGGAGGAGGAGAAGGAGGAGGAGGAGGAGGAGGAGGAGCAGTCACTGCCACCCGCCCGCATGCTACGGTTCTCGCGGTGCTGCCGCTAGCGGTCGCTGCACGGGTGCGGCAGCGCGTGGGCGGGGGCGGGGCGCGTCGGGCCGGGGAGGGTGCGCGGCGATCGCCAGAGGTTGCGCACGGACGCCAGCGTGGGTGGTGGTGGTCACTGCATAAGGGAAACAGAATCCCGAGCAGAGCAACACGCACCACGACCACGACGACGCCGACGACGACGACGACGGAGACGAGGCGCGCTTACAATCCGCACCGATTTGGGAAAGGGCCCACCCTGCAGGCGATCGCCAGAGGTGGCGCACGGACGCCCGACGTGTGAACGAGGTCCAGCCCCACCCCCCTGCAGGGCAGTTTTTAACACATAGTATTTTTTGTTTTAAAAAAAAGAAGACTGGATGTTCCACACATGATTACTCCATGGATGAATTTATGCATGAGCTCGTCGTTGCGTTTGATGCTGAATCCCTGAATGTTCAATACATGATCCGCACGCGGAGCATGTATTATTAAAAAAACGGCACTGCACTGAGCAGGGACCGACCGCGCGGGCATTCCGCTAGGCCCGCCACGAAAATATCTCAGAACCCTAGAACGTTCGAATCACAGGAGCAGTGTGGAACATGATCACGATGCGTCAAAACAAGACGCTCCCAGCCAGAAATGTCCTGAGAACACTTCGTGGAAAGCACACACGGTTCTTCGAACATCAAGGGGCCCCAGGACACACAAATAAATACACACAAATAAAATCATTCCCCATATTTTCCCATATTTTCTGGGTTTTTGTCGTCCCCCCCACTTCCCATATTTTCCTATATTTTCCTGGGGATCGACGATTAATTGTGTCTGTGTGTGTTTTTCCCCTCCTGAACATTGCCTGGTCGGCCTGCAGGCGAGCCAGGACGCTTCGCCACTGCTCGACCTCACGCGCGATCGCCACCACTGCCCTCTGCTGCCCTTTGCCTTCCTCTTTGAAGGAGCCCCAGGACACACAAATAAATACACACAAATAAAAATATTCCCCATATTTTCCCATATTTTCTGGGTTTCTGTCTTCCCCCCCACTTCCCATATTTTCCCATATTTTCTGGGAAATCGCAAATTAATTGTGTCTGTGTGTTTCTTCCCCTCCTGACTCTTCCCTCCCCGCGGGGGGGGCGCGCGAAGGCAACCGCCGCGCCGCGCGGCCTCCCCGAGCCTCGGGTCAGGGGCGGCTCGCCCGCAGGCCCGTGGAGGCTTTCAGGACCCTGCGTCGCCGTGATTTGAAAAAGTGCCTGCCGGCTACTCGCGAGAGTGACCCTGGGCAAGAGTGACCTTTGGTGCGCGGCTTTTGGGGGGGCCGCGGGGAGACCAAACCTGGGCGCGCAAGCCGCTGCTACCGCTTCGGTTTCCAGCTATCCGAGGGCCCATCTGTGCCCGCACCAAAGGTCACTCTGGCGAAAGGTCATTCTTACGTCTAATCGAGTCTGTAACCCCCCCCAATAAGAATCAACTGATGAATTTCTCGGCGGCCTTATTCCCGGACTGGTGTCCCACAGATCGGGGAAACACTATTCTTTCCCCCCCGCGGCACTCGCCGCGCAACGACGACCCCAACAACTGCGGCTACGACTGCCATTGCGACTACGCCAACAGCTACGGCTACAGCGAAGACCCTTGCTGGCCCGAGCAACGACCGTCATGCGCCGGCCACCGCCCCCGCGCCGCGCGCTGCCCAGAGGGACGGCGAGCGCGCGGGGAGGGCCTGCACCACTGAAGGGGCCCCAGGACACACAAATAAATACACACAAATAAAATTATTCCCCATATTTTCCCATATTTTCTGGGTTTTTGTCTTCCCCTCCACTTCCCATATTTTCTGGGGGATCGTCGATTAATTGTGTCTGTGTGTTTTTTTCCCTCCTGAACCACGTCGTGCTCCCTGCGCCGCCAGCCCTCGACGTGCTCGGCGAGCGCGCCGTACCTCGACGGCAGGGGGGGGGGCAGGCAGAAGGTGCCGACGGCCGACCCAGCACTACCAGAGGCCTCCCAGATGGGGTCGGAGGATCGCACCGCATCGGCGATGCATCGCCGGTGCCACCGCCGCTGCATCTTCGATGCATTGGCGACGTCGGCGGTGCAGCGGCGACGTGCGCGTGGAGCAGAGCGGGCTCCACATCGAGCCGCACCGGCGATGCGTCGGCGATGCGGCCCGATAATTTTACTCTGACCCCATCTGCTCCGACTCGGGCCACAGCTGGGAGACCTGAAGCTACGGTGAGGAACCTGTGCTTTGCGAGTCGCGACGGCGGCGCTGGCGACACGCCATGCCTTGCGAACGGATGGCGTGTCGCTCCGCTCGGCGGGGCGGAAGGCTGGGAAAGGCTCGAGACGCTGACGCCTCTAGGGACGGGGGCGTGACTAGCGTGTCACGCCGAGGCGTGGTGGGCCAGAACCCGCGGCGCGACACGCGAAGCAAACGTTCCTGGCCGTAGCAGCACCGGGCAGCGCCAACCCCCCGCGAGGCGTGACCAAACCGTCACGGGAAGCTTTTCGCGCACGTTCGGCCCATGGGGGAGCCCTCGCCGGGCCCCTGGGCCGTCGAAGAGCGGCCCGGGGTGAGAAGCTGGTCCCGGGGGGTGGTGGTCCAGACCTACGGGGGCCCACGCTGCGAAGGACCAGAATGTCTGAGTCGGCGGCGAGCCGGGGGGAGAAGTGACAGGGGGCGGGCCTGCTCAGCAGGCTCGGAAGTCCCCCGGGCGGGGTGCGCGTCGTTCATTTCTAAGCGTGCTCAGTTCTAATTGTGCTCGTTTCCGATTCTTCCTGGCCCCCCAGTGGCCAGGAAGAGGCCCAGGATAGAACAATCAGAAATGCGAGGACCTTGGCCCCCCCCCCGAATCAAAGAACCGTCGAACCATTCGAAATGAACCACGGGTAGGCACACTGAAAAGAGGAAACTGGCCTGCCGACGGGTACCGCATGAGCGCTCCTCATCTACCGGCGGGCACGCAGAGCCCACATTGGGGCACCTGGCCCAACGCCGAGGCGGCGAGCGCGATCGCTGCACGGGCACGTGCGCCTTGCACGTGAGGGCATGTGCGCCGGCATGCGCGGGCGGGTGCAGACAAAGGATACACCAAGCACACCGCACATGACCCTGGGGCGCACAGGGACATACTAACACTACATGTCCTCCTCGGAGGCGCGCGTCCGACCCGAACACATAGTATACCCATCTTGTAGTAGATAGTTTCCCGAGCGGTGTGGCCAAAAAGCGCCCGCCAGGACACATATACTATAAGATTTCTCGGTGCGCGCGTCGCCCCTAGGGTGGCGACGCACATATAGTATAAGTATGTTGGGGTGACGCCGTGCTCATGCCTGGGAGCGCATGCACAGTAGGGCACCTGGCCCAGAAGGAACGCACACGCCGGGCACATGCCGCACCGGTGCACGCACATGCCAGCGCAAAAGAAAGGCCGCACGTACATCCGCCCAGGGGCACAGAAGTGAGTGAGGTGCAGGCGCACGTGGAGCTCGAATTGCCATGCCTCCCACTGTGGAGGCGGCCCTCCTCCGCCGACAATGAGCGATTCTGGTGACCGGTTTGCCCAGCCAGTTCTCTGGGCCGATTCCAGCAATAGCAGGAAGAGCCTCCTCAGACCTCCCCGCATCGGGATTAACGCGCGACGGACAATGCTCGGCCATTGTTGGACCTCGGGAATCCACAACCAAGATCGTCAAAACAGGCTCGGAATGAGAAACTGGTCTCGGGAAAGTGGCCCAGACCTCTGGCAGCCACGCGGCGGAAAATAGGAACAAACGCATAAACTTTACCTTTTGGCGCTCAGCGCGGACTTCTTGGATTCGCACTGGACCCCCCTCCCTAGCGCGCGGAGCGCGCCAGAGGCGGCGCCGGAGGCGGCGCCGGGGGGGCCCAGACGCGGATCCAATAAATCCGCGCGGAGCGCCAAAAGCTTATGTTTACGTTGTTTTCTTCTTCGAGAAAAGCACGACGTCGGAGGTCTGGGATTTTCCAGCTCTGGCGACGAGGTGCCCCCAGATCAGCCCCGCTGCCTCCAAGACAGCGGCGGCCGACGACCAGGCAGCTGCATGCGTCTTGGCAGGCCGTCTCTGTAACTGTGGTTTTTGTCTGTTTGTCGGTGGATGGACCACGGGTGTGCCGACGACGACGACGACGACGACGACGACGAGGACGACGACAGCGGCGGCGGAGGCGATGCTGGCGTTGGCGACGTCGACGACGACGACGACGACGGCGACGGCGACGGCAACGGCGGCTTCGGCGACGGCGACGGCGACGGCGGCGGCAGCAACGCAGACGCCTGCAACGACAAGGCGGCGGCGACGACGGCGAGGACGAAGGCGGCGACGGCGGCGGCGGCGGCGGCGGCGGCGACGGCGACGACGGCGGCGGCGGCGGCGACGACGACGACGGCCACAACGGCCACAGGGCGCCTCTGCAGCGTGGCCGCCTCCATCTTCTCGCGGCGGGCGGCGCTGGTGGGGCGGCGGTCGCCGCCGCCCTGCGCAGCCGCCCGCTCCCTGCGCGTCACCAGCTGCGACAGCGGCTGGGAGCCGCCCCTTCTGCGGCGCCGTCGAGCCTCGAGGCTCGAGGCTCGAAGCTCGAGGGTTGCGGAGCCCACGCTTGTCAGTAATGCTATTCTACTGGCGAAGTTTTTGACGACAAAACGCAATTCAAAAAAATAAACGTTTAAACGCCAAGCGGCTTGTGGTCACCGGAGACGGCCGAGCCGTCCTTCACCGTTTTCGAAGAGCTGTCACTCGAACACGGAAGCGGTTCCAAAACGGCGACCCGAACCGGCAAAAAGAGACGGCAACGGCTCCGGCAAAGAAACGGCAAAACGGAACCGGTAACAAAAACGGCCCTGTCGCTTCCAGGGCCCACTAGGACGAAGAGGACGAAGAGCAGGTGCTGGCCGAAGAGGCCCCAGAACGCCCAAGTCGGGGACAGACTGGGGTGGCCCCGAAGGCAACTGGCGAGTGTCTCAGTGAATTCGCGCGAGGACTATCAGGTGAACGTTTTCTTGTTCGGCGTTTCGACATTGGGCGGAAAAGGGGGGGGAGGGAGCGGGCCTGGCTCCAGACTTCTGCCTAATCCGGCTGTCTGCAACAGTGCATCCTATGGGGAAGACCCCCCCTGCTTGAAACAGGCGCCAACAACAGTCAAGATCTACTCCATAAGGGGGGGGGAGGGGGAGGCGAGGGCCCGTGCCAATCGGCAAAACGATGAATAAGAAAACGATCACCAGCGGGTTGTGCCCACTGTGTGTTCCAGCTCCTCAGGCTGCGGATCACCTCGGGGTGGCTATCTTCAGCTCTCTCGTGGACTCCGTCCCTGGCCTGCCTCATAGCGACTGGTTGGGAGCGGTCCTTTTGCACAATTCCAGCCTGGGGGAGCAGATGTGTTTAAACACGAAGTCACGCTTGCCCGAGACGCGTGACCAGGGAGAGACCCTGACGGACTCATCGGCCAGGCCCCACGTCTATGCCCATTGTTCGGAAGCGGTTGCTAAGGCCTTGCCTGCTTGGGAGCGTAGAGTGGCAGTCAGGGCGCGGATGGCCGAGGCCACGATGACGGCGCTGCTGGCTGACCGAGATCTTGGGAATAGCGTGTCTGCGACGCCGGACTCGCGCAGAATATTGCTGCAGGAAAGCACGAACAGCGCTGTCCTGCCACGGGGTTGGCCACGAGCCGGCCCCATCCACTATACGTGCCGACGCAAACATCGCCATGTTTCCCACGTCGCCGCCGGCACGCCCACGGGACGGGCTCGGCGAACAGACCCACTCCCTGCACCCAAGGGGGCTCCACCAACTGGGTGTTGAGGCCTCTGGTGTGCGCGCAATCCGTAACAAACACTTCGCCAAGCTCTTTCCCGCGTGGCTCCCCCCAAAAAGGATATCCGCCGCGCGCCCAGAAATCTCTGGCCCGAGGTCATCAGAGATCCGAGCTGGCACGACTTGTGCGAACTTGAACCAGGGGCGAGGTAGAGGTGCAGAACATGTTTCAGTGTTTCGTATGGGGAGGGCCGCACGCTGACGGGATGAAAGGGCCTCCAAGCGGCCATACGGACGCTTCGCGAAGCGGAGCTGCGTGGTCACAAGCTCTCTGCTACAACGATTCAGGATGATGCATGCCTGCCTCCCGTATTTTGCCATACGTGCGGGGCGTTTTCCAGCAAACGCTGTGTGTGTGTCTCGCAGATGACTGTGCACCTCAGATATCTAAAGGTGTGGGGCATACCCTATTAAGCATTCGTCGTGGTGTTCATCCCCACTACACTCTAGTGGGGCGGCGACTGGCTTCACATGTCGGCCCTCTGCTTCGGGTCTTGCTCAAGACGACTGGCTCGACTGCAGCGGCGCCATCCGGCATCTCCTCAAGCACAAGGCTCATCCGAACATCGGGGATGCCATCTGCTCGCCGAGCGCATCACAGCACGGGACCCCGCGGACAACACCCTCCTGCCAGGTCTGTTTCCCTCGCTGCGCTCTGCCCTGGAGCCCGAGGAAAGCAGCAAGCCGTCCCTTGCCAGGGGGAACAAAAAGTCACATAAGCATAACAACTCGGAGGCCCGCGCGGATTTCTCGGATCGGCGCTGGACCCCCCTCCCTGGCGCGCGGAGCGCGACAGGGGCGGCGCCAGAGGCGCCGCCGAGGGGGCCCCAGCGCCGATCCGAGAAATCCGCGCGGACCTCCGACGCGTTATCTTATGATCGTTGTGCCGTCCTCGGTTCTTCGCTGCCCCACGTCGAGCACACATGCAGGAGCAATCAGCTTCGCATCGAACACCTCGTGGGGCTGGGCCTAGTGGATACCAAATACGATGTTGTTATGTTTATGTGACTTTTTTAACAGGGGATATGTCGACCCCTATCCCAGGCTTCGTGGGGTTTCCGAATGGACCAGAAATTTGGGGCCTAACCCTGGGATATACGATGGGGGGGTGTCCATTCTCGATAGGGTGCGTCCGAATAGCCCCCTTGGGGTGTATCCCAGGGTTTTCCCATTCTTCTGAGCGGCCAGACTTTTCGGGCGAAACTCGGGGATTGGGGGAGAAACATCGCCCGCGATTTTTGTTCCCCTACTTGCTCCCCCTGGGCGCTGCCAGCCGCGCGACGATCGCCGCTCTCGCGTGAGCTCCCCGGAGGTCCAGGAGCTCCCTCTCCGCTGGCGGAGCTGCACAGGCCCCCAGGGAGGCGTCGCGCCCCGTGGGCGCTGCTAGCTGCAAGTCGGGCGTGTCCCCCTACAAAGGAAATCTTCGACGAAGCATGGAAAATACGCCAAAAAATCCGCCGACCCCTTGGGGATCATCGGCGTGTGAGATGCTTCCCCCTCCCCAAACCCCTCCCCCGGGAGCCCGGTCCGGTCGATTTGGAGGGGGGGGGGGGTCCGGGACGAGCGCTCCACGGGGCTTTTCCTGGCCCAAGAGGGCTTCAAGACGGGCCACGAAGCCCCCAAGAGGCCTCCAAGACGGCCCACGAAGGCTCCGAGAAGCCAAACGACCGCTCCAAGACGCCCACGATGGCCCCAAGACGGGCCAAGAGGTCTCCAAGACGGCCCCTGAGGTCCCAAATGAGCCTCCCAAGAGGGCCCAAAGAGTCAAAAATTTGTGATTTTCCAGAGTGTTTTTCGATGTTTTTTGCTTTTCCGCCTTTCCGGCTTCCCGACGCTCCAAGACGGGCAAAGAGGCCCCAAAGATAGCCCCAAGATGGCCCAAGAGGCCCCCAAGACGGCCTCCAGACGGCCCAAGACGGCCCCAAGACGGCCCAAGAGGTCCCCAAGACGGCCCAAGAGGGCCGATTTGGAGGGGGTGAGAAGGCCGGGACGAGCGCAGCACGGCCGGGACGAGCGGTTCCAGGGCTTTTCCGGGCCCAAGAGGGCCTCAAGACGGGCCAAGAAGGCTCCAAGAGGCCTCCAAGACGGCCCACGAAGGCTCCGAGACGCCAAACGACGCCTCCAAGACGCCCAAGATGGCCCCAAGACGGGCCAAGAGGTCTCCAAAGCGGCCCCCGAGGTCCCATACAAGTCTCCCAAGAAGGCCCCCAAGAGTCTAAAATTGTCGATTTTCCATAATGTTCTTCGACGTTTTTTGCTTTTCCGCCTTTCCGGCTTCCCAACGCTCCAAGACGCGCGACGAGGCCCCAAAGATAGCCCCAAGATGGCCCAAGAGGCCCCCAAGACGGCCTCCAGACGGCCCAGGACGGCCCCAAGACGGCCCAAGAGGTCCTCAAGACGGCCCAAGAGGGCCGATTTGGAGGCGGGGAGGGGGCCAGGACGAGCGCAGCACGGCCGGGACGAGCGGTTCCAGGGCTTTTCCGGGCCCAAGAGGGCCTCAAGACGGGCCAAGAAGGCTCCAAGAGGCCTCCAAGACGGCCCACGAAGGCTCCGAGACGCCAAACGACCCCTCCAAGACGCCCAAGATGGCCCCAAGACGGGCCAAGAGGTCTCCAAGACGGCCCCCGAGGTCCCAAACAAGCCTCCCAAGAGGGCCCCAAGAGTCTAAAATTGTTGATTTTCCATAGTGTTTTTCGATGTGTTTTGCTTTTCCGCCTTTTCGGCTTCCCGACGCTCCAAGACGGCCAAAGAGGCCCCAAAGACAGCCCCAAGATGGCCCAAGAGGCCCCCAAGACGGCCTCCAGACGGCCCAAGACGGCCCCAACACGGCCCAAGAGGTCCCCAAGACGGCCCAAGAGGGCTCCAAGACGGCACCACGAGGGGCCCAAGAGGGCGACCAAACATGTTGAAACTCTAGCTTTCTGCCCCCAGGAGCCCCAGGGGGCCCCAAGAGTGCCCCAAGAGGCCCCCAGAGGCCCTCACGAGGCCGCCCAGACGCCCCAAGGAACCCCCAAGAAGCACCCCAGAGGCTCCGAAACGGCCCCCGAGTGGCTCCAAAACTCGCAGTGTCGCTGTCCGCTCGGACCTCCCCGCGGAACTGCCCGAGACCCTCTGGCGGTGGCGGCGAACAGACACCAAACAAATATCACTCGCCTTTTCACCCCTTCGCAGCTTCTACTACCCCCAGATTGGCATAAACAAGGGGTCGGCGGTGTGGCGTAAGCCTAAGAATATTCCGAAATGGTCAGAAGATGCTCCAAAAATGGTCCCCCGACTCTTCTTTGACGATTCTTGGACATTCCCCCTGTAGAGGGACAGGCCCGACATAAAACTGACCTCGCAACCGTCGCCACGCTCGTGCGCACCTGGGGGGTCCAGCTGAATGCGGGAGTCTAGCACGCGGGACCCCAGCGGGACCACGCCCCCTGGGCGCGACCAGATGACAATTGGCGCCGCGTTCGTGCTCTCCTGGAAGGCTCCATTGGAGCGAGCTCTCATCCAGGCCCGAGCGGGCATCGTCCTCCCCGGGCCCTGCCGACTGCGTCGCGCTGGCAGTGCTCGTGAGCTCCTGGGAGGCCCAGCGGAGTGAGCGGCGGACTCCCCAGGCTCGAGCGGGGACCCGCGGGGACCCGACCATCCCGTGACGCTGCGAGCTCTGCCATGGCTACCACGCTCGCCGGCTGCTGAGCAGGGCAGGCGAGCGCGGGGCGATGCAAACCCAACGGGGACCTCCTCCACGAAGGCTGCCAAATACGCAACCGGCGCCCCTTCCGTGAGCTCCTGGAGGGTCTGGCAGAGGGGCATCTCACGCAGACCCTACGGGACCGTGGCTCTCTGCTGCTGACCGCGCGGCTGTTGCCCTCCTCGCGCGCTCCTGGAAGTGCAGCGGAGTGGCGCCTCGCGCGGACCTAAGCGGGACCTCGCCCTGTCTGGATGCTGACAGCTGCGCAACTGTTCCTGCCTTCTATACTTCTGGGAGGTCCAACGGGGTCACGTCCTCCTCATATCCGGAACCTCGCCTCCGTGGATGCTGCCAATTGCGCAACTTCCGCCACTTTCGTATGCTCCCGGGAGGTCCAGCAGAGTTCAAACTTGCACTGATCAAACGAGGGCTCGCCTTCCTGGCGGGGTCAGTGGAATGAAATCCTGCGCAGATCAAGTGTGACCTTGCCTTCCCCCGGTGGTGCCAAGCGCGCTGCTGCAGCCACTTTTGTTCGCCCGTTGGCGTAACGAGCAGGTCCGCGGAGTGACGTCTTGCGCGGATCAAACCCGATCGCCCCTCCCTGAGTGCTGCCAACTGCGTAGCTGTAGCTGCCTTCGTGAGCTCCTGGGAGGTCCAGCGAAGGAACGTCTGAATCAAAGGGGGGCCTCGCCTCCCTAGGTGCTGCCCAGTGTATGCGTCGCCGCTCTAGTGGGCTCCCGGCAGGTCCAGCGGAGTGAGGTCTTACGCCCTGGCGTCGCCTCATCAAGGCTTCTTCAGAGCGCGCAGCTTGTAGGTTCTTGGGAGCGCGCAGTGTGGCAGATGGATTGGGCACGTCCCTGTGTCACAGTATTCCGTGGCGAGCCCCAGGGAGGCCCCAGCAGCCCTAAAGGCCTGCAAAACGGCCCCAAGGAAGACCCTACGGTGGCCTGGGTAAGCGGCCAACATGCTCCCATATCGACATATCCGCGAAGACACTTAGGGTTGACTCATCGCTCTGCTCAGGCTGATCCCGAGCTTCGGGTCGACGCCCCCCCTCCCTCTTCGTTCCACCGCTTGCTCCTGCACGCCCCTGATCACAACAACTCGTCTGGGCATCGTCCTCGAATCTGTACGCGACGCGTCTAGCAGTGTGTTTCGTGGCGAACGGAGGCGTGGGAACGCTCGCTGCGACGGACGCGGGCAAACAAAACGAGATCCTGGCCGCCGTTCAGGGGCACCGCGACCGCGGGGCACACGGCCCTCTGGCGGAGCTGGTAGAGGGCCACCTGGCGGCGCCTCCCGTGCCCCCCTTCCATATTCCTCCTCATCTTCCTCCTCCTCCTCCTACTCCTCCTGCTCCTGCTCGTTTTCCTCCTCCTCCTCCTCCTTTCTTGCTCCTTCTCCTCCTCCTCCTCCTCCTCCTCCTCTTCCTCCTCATCCTGTCCTCCTCCTCCTCCTCCTCCTCCTTCGCCTCCTGCCCCTCCTCGTCTTCCTCTTCCTCATCCTCCTTCTCCTCCTCCTTCTCTTCACCGTCCCCTCCCTCCATCACCCCCTGTCCTCGTCCTCCTCCGCTCATCCTCCTTCTCCTCATCCCTCCCCCTCTCCTCCTCCCGTTCATCCGCCTCCCTCTGCCATCCGTTCTACTCTCCTCCCCCCGCCGCCCCTCCTCCTCCTCCTCCTCCTCCTCCTCCTCCTCATCTTCCACCTCATCCTCCTCCTCCTCCCCCTCCTCCTCCCCTCCTCCTCCTCCTCCTCCCCCTCCTCCTCCTCCTCCTCATCTTCCACCTCATCCTCCCGCACCAAATACAAGCAGGGGCTCTACAGCGAGGGTGGCACCCCGTCGCAGGCTTGATATTCACCCAACCCCGACAGCGCCCCACAAGGACAGGCTCAACAACCCCCCAAGTGTAATTAAGCAGATCGCCATGCAACTCGCGCAGCAACAAACCACAAAAACGGCAACTCTTTATGTACCTTCGGACGCAGAACGGAATGTACAATCCAAGGCCGTGCGCAGCATCGAAATAGTCACGAGCGCATATAAGTGTGCAAGTGCTGCCGCACTTCGACATCGGATGTCCCGAATGATGTAGCGTCTGCCCCAGGGAGGTTCACGCATATTAACAAGCACTGCTTCAATTCTTCTCGACTGCCGAATCATTGGATTCGGAATGCGGGGCAACTGAAGCCGGCAACGCAGAAAGCATATCCACGTGCGCACATGGTTGGATGTACATACGCATGCATTCCCACGCGCTCGCACACACAACAACAACAACAACAACACCAACACCAACAACAACAACAACACCAACAACAACACTATCAATAGCAACAGCAACAACAACACCAACAACAGCAACAACCAGACCAACACCATCAACATCATCAGTAGCACCAACAACACAACGAACAACCACAACATCAACACCAGCATCACCAACAACACCAACAACACCATATCAACAGCAGCAACAGCAATAATAATAACGACGACACCAACAACCACACCAACAACAGCAACAGCAGCAACACCAGCAATAACAACAACACTCAGTGTAAGACTGTTCGCTCTTGTTCTGCTCGGGTGCCATTCAACACGTAGGTCCCAAACCCTCGAGACCCGCCCTCTCCGTCGTCGATCGTGCCCCCTTGGGGGTACATCTTCCTAACCTGCAATGTGTATTTCGTGCAGCCCCTAAGGCAGGGGAAGAGAGGACGGGCGGAAGGAAGGACGCAGGGCGCAGCATTGAAAATGGAGTCATGCGAGCACGAAACCACCGCTGAGCCAAAGGGAATGTGGAAGCACGACTTACGTAAGAGGTACGCGGTGCTGCGTGCGAGGTCAGACCACTGTCACAGCTTAGCTCCAGCAGCTGGGTGCCGCCGGTCGACGAGCCAGTCCCACAAGGGGGAGGGAAGATGGAGCACGAGAGCGAGTAGCAGGAGGGGGGCTGGGAGCAGAAAGAACGTGTCAGAACCAGACGGGCAGATCGGGTGGGTAGACCCTGACGGGCGGGTCGGGAAGGCAGGCCCAGGCGGCCCGGCCAGGTCGAGCAGGGCAGGTTGCTGAAGCGCGCGTCCTGCATGAATCGCGAGGAAGTCTCGAGCGACAGCGAGGTTCCCAAACAAATCGTGAGGACATCCACAGCGAGAGCATGGTTCCTGAGTGTCGAGGGCGCGGCGTCGGAATACATTGCGGGGCAGTCCAACGCGAGAGCGCGATTTCTGCATACAATGTGAGGACGTCCTGCGCGAGAGCGCGATGTGGGAATACCTTGTGAGGAAGTCTCAGGCGGGAGCCGTTGTTGTTGTAACTTACCCAGGGCCCACGACACAACTCTGAGATTCAAGACGGTCCCTTGTAAAAAAATTAGGGTGCGACCCCCGGGAGAAGCACTTTGAGTGAACAACACAATGTGCCCTGGAGGGGGGATCAGCAGTACTGATTCTTCAATTGGGAGGGTTCAACAACAAGAACACCGCCAGCAACACCAACAACAGCAACAAGAGCAGCAACAACAACAACAACAACAACAGCATGAGCAGCAGCAGCAGCAGCAACATTAGTAACAACAGCAGCAACAGCAACAGCAACAACAACCACACCAACACACACACATGTATACACATATGTATCTATAGATACGTGTACGTATGTAAACTTACTTCTGATATATCTCTGTATATCTCGATATATATATATATACACATCTATCCTCGGCACCTCGTTGCAACAAGTCCGAGGGCTGAGCCACCACGGGCGCCCTCCAGCAATGTGCTGCGAGTGCGCCCCGGCGCCCAGGGACAACGCACCCGACGCACCACGAGTGCCCGCCCAGTCGGCGCGACCGTTCCGACCACGGGGGGAGGAGGAGGAGGAGGAGGAGGAGGAGGAGGAGGAGGAGGAGGAGGAGGAGGGAGGAGGGAGGAGGAGGAGGAGGGGAGGAGGAGGAGGAGAAGGAGGAGGAGGAGGGAGGAGGAGGAGGGGGAGGCGAAGGTCAAGAAGGCCAGGCAGAGGCCTCGGCGCGAGCGCCAGAGGCCCCGAAGGAAGGCCGCGCCTCCGTGCGCTCGTGCGCCCTCCGCGTCCGCGCCTTCCCATTCGGCTCCCGCACGGCCACTGTGAGGGAGCTGAAGGGAGCTCGGGGGGGGGGAGGGCAGCGTCCACGAAGAGGAGGAGAAGGAAAAGGAGGAGGAGGAGGTGGAGGGCAGGAGGAGGAGGAGGAGGAGGAGGAGGAGGGCCTTCTCGCTCGACCCATCGGCTCCCGCACGGCCACGGCTACGATGAGGTCGGGCATGTCCCTCTACAGGCGGACCTTGGAGGAAAAAGGAACAAACGTGTCAAACATATCAAAAAGTGGTGAACATTCCTCGAAGCATCGTCCCCAGACTATTTGTGGACCATTTTTGAATACTCCTCCTCCAGAGGGACATGCCCGATTTAAGACTACGAGCCGGCAGGCCGGGCGAGGCCAGCTTCCTCTCCACGGCTGCTGGGCAGGCCCCCCCGCAGCTTCTTGCTGGGCCCAGGGCGCCCTTGAGGAAGCCAAAAGGGACCGAGACTGCTACACCCCGGACCTCTCCCCATGGGGTGCGTTCGGACTGGAATTTCGAGGCGAATCCATCGGTGGCGACGCAGGCCTCCCAGGAGGCCCCCAAAAAGGCGAAAGCAAGGGAAAGATGGCGATATGGATACCTGATCCTCCTCTGACCTGCTGGGCACAGTGCGCAACAGGCGCTTCCTTCCCAGGCGATGATCGAGCAATGCTCTTCCCTGGCAGCCCTCCCGTGCTCTTTCCCGGAGGAGCGCCCGCTGTCGGTGCGCGCAGCATCCCTAGGCGTGCGGGCGCGGCCGCGCGAAACTACTGATCAGATGAAGCCGCGCACATGTACAAGAGACGTGATTCGGGGTCAATGCTATACTGGATAATTCAGGCCGGATCCTGCAGGATCCTGCAAGATCCTGCAGGGTCCTGCAGGGTACTGCAGGATCCTGCACGCAAGCCCAGGGCAATGCACCCCTGGGCCTGCAGGATCATGCAAGATGCGGCGCTCTGGCTGACTCCCGGGTGCTTTGACCCCCGCCTCGAGGCTCCCGTGTGCGAAGCAACCCCGCCGGCATCGAGGAACTCATTTCCTCCGCCGGCGATCACGATAGATGACTTATTTTCCTCCGCCAGCGAAGCATCGAGAAATACAAGACGGCACAAACATTAACATTTCAACGGCCCGCGCGACTTTCTTGGATCTGAGCTGGGCCTCCCTCCCTGGAGCTCAGAGCGCGCCAGGGGCGGCGCCGGAGGCGCCGCCGGGGGGGCCCAGCGCAGATCCAAGAAATCCGCGCGATCCGCCAAACGACTATAGGTTGGTGCAGTTTTTAGAGGAAAGAGAACTATGCACATACACCGATTCTGGCCAGGCCCATCCTGAGCCCAGGATCGGTGCATACGCCCTCCTACCTTGGCCAGGAAGGTACATGCACCGATCCTGGGTCAAGGGCGGGCCTTGCCAGGATCGGTGCATGTGCATAGTTCTCTTCGCCCGAGTTCTGTGTTCTTCGAAAGCGCTCCCACTGCCGCGAGAGATGAGGGGCTGCGGCCGCGCTGCGCCCAGGGCTGTGGCCGAACGGGGCGACATATCGGCGGGCGCGGCGCGCCGGCGGGCAGGAGAGGACTGCTCGAAGACCGAGCCGCGAGATGTACACCCTGCGAAATGCTTAAGAAATCATGGGTTAAGAAATTCATAGTCTCAGAATTTAACTAAAACCCAAAATTTCTATCAACATCTTGGGATTTACACTGAAACGTTAAGAATAATCGAGACTCTGGCCGAAAACTTAGGTTTTCTTAAGCATCGCCTAAGGTGTACAGTTTGTGTGTGTGCTCTTCGGCAGCGGCCGAGCGCCCACGTGGTCGAAAACCGGCGGGCCGCACGCGGCTAGAGCGCACTTTCTGATTCGCGGCCATCGTGGGCGCTAGGGGGGGGGAGTAGGGAGGGGGCAGAACGTAGCGACCCTGCCCCGCCCACTTGTGGTGCTGGACGCACCGGTGCAGAGCCGGGGACGCACCGAGGGAGGGAGCGTTACGCTATGAGGGGGGAGGGGGTGGGAGGGTGGGGGGCACATCGCGCGATATGGCCCAGAGGGTAACAAAAACACTCTCACAGGGCACTCTGGGCAGGAGGAACAAAGAGGAGGGAAACTGCGGAGGGGGAGCGAGGGGGGAGGCCTCCGGCGACGAGGGCCCACACCACGACGAGCGCGCGGGCGGCCTCGTGCACCGAAGAGCCGGTGCACGGGAAGGTGTGCGGTCAGCCCTGGCTGCCGAAGGCGGTGGCAGCGCGACGTCGCGATGCACGCGCACACACACACACACACACACACACACACACACACACACACACACACACACACACACACACACACACACACACACTCTTGGCCAATGACGGCGACGTGGAGCACGAAACGCCCGGCAGCAGCAACCAGGGCGAATAAGAGCTGCTTGAGCCACCACGCGCGCACGCACTTGTTCCTCTGCTGGCCAGGTGGCGTCGTCGTAGCGAGAGGTGGCAGGGGGCACAAGCAATCGTCCAGTCCACCACTCGTTGCGGGTGGTTGCACGCGCGCGCACTTTGTGGCGTCGCGGCCACGCGCGCGGTGCCGCGGCGTAGGCAGTCGAGCGGGAGAGCGCGCGCGGCCGGGCCAGATCTTGCGGCGTCGGCAGGGAGGTTCCCGTGGTCGCGGGTCGGGCGACGCAGGGTTCGGGCCGGCGGGGTGGATCACTTCGTCACAAGGGTGGGTTCCCACAGCTTGCGTGGACTGGCTAGCGGGGCGAGAGGGGCGAGGGTCCGGGGACTGAGGTGCATTGTGGCCCGCGGGGGTTCCGCGACATGCTTGAAGTGGCCGAGGGTTTCAAGGCGCTTGTGTTCCGAAAGGGAAATGGTGCGAGTGGTCTGAGCAGGGACATGGTCGGCGGCAGTGGCCCTGGGGGAACGGGGAGGCTAGAGAGAAGCAGGGGCATGGGTTGAGCGAGTCGGTCACGTGACCGAGAACTCGCCAAAGTCGTATGGAGGCGTGGAAGATCGTCAGGTGGTGTGGGGGGGTCGTTTCGGGCAGAAGAGCAGGAGGGTGGTTTAAGTCCCGGTCCTCTTAGGAAAGTGCAGGAGCATCTGCCGGAGGTAGAAGACGTCCTTCTGCCGGGGGCACTTCATCTCCAGGCGGCACACGGGCGGTTCCCTTCGCATGCGGACGTACACGTAGTTTTGGCGTCCGGGCGGCGCCGTGTCCACAGTTAGTCGAACGGTGGTGTCTGCAGGTATTCGGTGCCATCTTGCAGACAGGGTAGGCCGCTCGCTTCTTGGCGGTTCGACGAGGTGGTGTCCGAACACATCGGGGAAGAAACCGCGTAACGCCACGGGGCAAGTCGTGCTGACAATGAAACGTTCGAAATACTCTGTGTATTTGCAGCCGAGGAATGGCTCTCGGTTCGGGCGGTAGAGATAGCGCTCCAACTGGGACGTAGTGTGGTCCAAAGCATCGGCTTCGAATCCCTCGTGGAAGTCGACCCAGTCCTCGTCGGGAAGGTGCAACGGCAGACAAAGTACCGTAGGCACGCGCTCGTACGTGGTGTAGCCGAAGATTCGCCATGCGCATTCCGTGGCGACCAGGTACCTGCCGCGTAGCCAATCGGCAATTTCGTCGGTCGGCTGGTCTTCCGAGCCGATGGTGTACATGGTGTGGTCGGGTCCCTTGAAGAGGTACTTGAATAGGTATTCGAACAGATTGACAGATCCGGCGAACTTAACGTTCGCGTGGCCGTCCCACTTCAACAAAATGCTGGGGGAGTACTCGACGACCAGTCGATTGCAGCAGACATGTCGTCGTCCGTAGGCAGGCCCGGCAGATTGGCAATTTGGGCAAGTGTTAGAGCACGGACGTCGGCGATGGTGCGGGCACCCTCTGGCGTCGATCTCGGTGGTGTCTGCGAACGGCCACGGGCATCCTTTGATGCACTCCTGGGCAGGGTCGTTGGGATGGCAGGAATGATTGCACCGATGAATCATGTGATGCAGGACGCGCTCGCGGAGTGGGCCATGTTCAGGAGGGACTTCGCACGATATGAGAGCATCGATCTCCTCGGGCGTGCAGGGGGGGTGTGTCCACCGCGAGCGCAATGTGTGCATGAGGGAGGCCCCGCATCTGATACTCAATCACGCGGATGATGTACCTTCTGCGCCCAGAGAAGTCGGTCTTCAGAAAGAGAACCATCTCCAGGAGTCGCGCGTGGAACACGCGGACGACGACGTCTGGTCTGTCAGCAGCGGTTTGTCCAGGCAAGAGGGCTGATTGAACTTCTGGCCAGTATGGGTTGCATGTCAGAATGATAAAGAAAGTGGGCGGGCCTTTACGACGCGCCAGTTCCAAGCAGTCGACTCGAAGACGTCTGAGGGCAAGAGCACGCGGGCCACAGCAGGAGCTGGGTCGGCGGCGTTCGCAATCATCTCGCAGACCTGACGTCTAGTGCCACGCAGTTTGGGCTGGTCACGGCGGAGGGGGCTCAGTCTTTCGTCCTCCATGCGACAGTACATATTAACGAGCCATTCGTTGAGCAATCGTCCGCAAGCGTGCATGTGAGACAACCGTAGTATGCATTGCCGGTACCACCACATTTGGCTGATGTGCGCGCCGTTGACCATCGCATCCGGGCTCCACCCACGCCCGCCGGATGGGAACCACAGTGGGTAGGACAGTGGCTCGTAGAAAGGGTGTAGTGGATGGAGATACTTGGGGGCGGCGGAGGAGTTCAGTCGGAACGTGACCGTGCGAGGTTGAGCGTGGCTGTCCGCGCGCGCGTCGACGATGGCGGCGAGCTCGTTGACGTCCTCGTCCCACTTCAAGTGCACCGCTGCGTCGGGCCCAGGGCGACGTATAGTTCCGAGGCGTTTGATCTCATTCATGAACGGGTTGATGGGCAGTAGGAGGCGTTCCAGGCGACGGAGCAGCCCCACGTCTAACTGCAGGGTAGTGGCTCGTCGAGTGCGTTCTTGAGGGTCCACGACGAGATATCTCACAGCGGTGGTTTCGGCTGCCGTGAGCACTCGCCTGTACATCGTGCCGTGAATCCGGAGGTTGGAAGGACGCATGTAGTTGCCGAATCGAAGTTCCTTCGTGCTTCCTGCGCTGTGGATCTCGTGAACAGCCAATGCGAATAAGTTGTTGTAGCGGCGACTTGCTGCCGTGAACCCTGTCACACGAGGAGAATTGGTCGTGGGATCGTGTAGAAGATGGCCCGCGGCGTCGCGAGTGGGCCAAGTGGAGCGGAATATCTCCAGAGGGGCGGGCGCCGGAGGTGAGAAGAAGTGCTCGAAGGTGATCGCCCACTTGCCGTTGCTGCAGCAAAACGCTGGCGTTTCGGTTGGAAAGAGGGAGGCCGCACAATGCGGGCAACTGCGGTTCATGTCTCCGACAGAGAACGGCACGTCTTGTAAGGGCGGTCGACCCACTACGCTGCATTCACGACAGACGCTGTCATGCGTCCTGTCGCGGTCGCAAGCGAAGGCTTCCCTTGGCAAGGAAAACCCACAACGAACGCAAGTGACCTGGAGTCGGCGTCGGGACATGCCGGAAGTCTGCGGGGCAGCGGCGGTGCAAGTGATGCACGCGCGGGTGGCTCGGTGGCGTTGGCGGACTGCGAAGTGCAGCCGCGGGACGTCCTGGTCGCAGCGCGTGCAATGTAACGTATCTGCGCTGGGACGTCCGCGAGAGGCCGGCCTCTTGCGCACGGCGGGGGAGTCGCCCGTCATGATCCCAATCGGCGTATGCCGAGGCGGAGCAGCAGCGGAATCCTGGAGCCAAGGGCTACGGGACATCAATAGAGCCTGGCGCGGCCGAGGTGTGTACGTCGTCGCTGTTAGTGCGGGCCTTGGCGTTTGGAGGCCTCATGGGTGGCTTCTCGGCGATCTCCTGGGGGTCTCTTGGGGCCTTGGGGGCCTCTGGAGAGTGTGTTCGGGGTATCCTGGAGCGGGAGGGCCGAAATGTCGGCTCGGATCCTGTCGTGGGGCCTTTCTTGGAGCCGTCTTGAGGGTCCCTGGAGCCGTCTTAGAAGCCTCTTGGGCCGTCTTGGGGCTGTCTTGGGGCCGTCTTGAAGGTGTCTTAAGCCGTCTGGGGGCAATCTTGGAGTCCCCATGTGGCCGTTTTGGAGAGGCGGGTGTGGCAAACGCGTAAATCCAAGAATCGTCGAAGACCATTGGAAATCAATGAATTTTGCCTGTTGGGGCTCTCTTGGGAAGGCTCTCGGAGGCCTCTTGGGGCGTCTTGGAGGCCTCGTGGGCCTTCGTAGGAGCAACTGGGGCATCATAGAGCGGAATGTGGGCCGGTCGGACCAGCTTGGGGGTAATTTCGGGCATTGTCGGAGCTGTCGTGAGCCCGTTCAGAGCTCTTCCGGGGGGGCGAATTAGGTGACGCCCATCCGGGGGGGGGGTCCCTTATATTTTGATAGGGAAAAGGAATATATATATATATATATATATATATAAGAATCGGGATCTCGCTGTCCTTCGTGGCCCCGTTGCAGCCCTTCGTGGTCCCCCTCGCTTTGTTTCGTGGCCCCGTTGCAGCCCTTCGTGGCCCCCTCGCTGCTCTTTGTGTCCACAGCACGCCTCCTCCTCCTTTTCCTGCTCCTCCTCTTCCTCCTCCTCCCTCTCCTCCTCCTCCTCCTCCTCCTCCTCCTCCTCCTCCTCCTCCTCCTCCTTCTCCTCCTCCTCCTCCTCGTCTTCCTCCTCATCCTCGTCCTTTCCCGAGCCATACAATAACAACTTGCGTGGAATCCCTCTCGGGCCCATCTTGGGGCTCTCTTGGGCCGCCTGTGGAGCCTCTTGTGATTTTGTGGGGGGCCTCGTCCCGTCGCTCGCTGGGAGTTTGACGTAGCTTCTCGGGAGCCTCTGAACCTGTCGGGGGCTTCCTGGAAGCAGGTTCGAAGCATTTTGGGGGCCGATTTGGGGCTTCTCGGGGCCTCCTTTGGGCCTCTTGGGGGTCTCCTGGGGCCTCTTGAGGGGCCTCCTTGGGGCCTCCTGGCGGCCTCTTGGAGCGGAAGGCTCGAGCTTGCGGTTCGTGGTCCCCCTCTGGGCCCCCTCTTGGGCCCGTCTTGGGGCCCTCTTGGGCCATCTTGGGCGCCTCTTGGGCCGTCTTGGGGCCCTCTTGGGCTGTCCTGGGGCCCTCTTGGAAGCTTCTTGGGCCGTCTTGGGGCGGTCTTGGGCGCCTCTTGGGCCGTCCTGTAACGTCGGAAAGCCCAAAAGGCGACTTTGTTGAAAAATGTACGTTTTACGAAGGGAATGGGCCAATTTTTGCGTCTAGGGGCCCTCTTGGGACGCATGTTGGAGGCTTCTTGGGGCGTCTTGGGGGCGTCCTTGGACGTCTGGGGTCTCCTGGGGCCTCTTGAGGGGCCTCCTGGGGGCCTCCTGGCGGCCTCTTGGGGCGGAAGGCTCGAGCTTGCGGTTCGTGGTCCCCCTCTGGGCCCCCTCTTGGGCCCGTCTTGGGGCCCTCTTGGGCCATCTTGGGCGCCTCTTGGGCCGTCTTGGGGCCCTCTTGGGCTGTCCTGGGGCCCTCTTGGAAGCTTCTTGGGCCGTCTTGGGGCGGTCTTGGGCGCCTCTTGGGCCGTCCTGTAACGTCGGAAAGCCCAAAAGGCGACTTTGTTGAAAATGTACGTTTTACGAAGGGAATGGGTCAATTTGTGCGTCTAGGGGCCCTCTTGGGACGCATGTTGGAGGCTTCTTGGGGCGTCTTGGGGGCGTCCTTGGACGTCTGGGGTCTCCTGGGGCCTCTTGAGGGGCCTCCTTGGGGCGTCCTGGCGGCCTTTTGGGGCGGAAGGCTCGAGCTTGCGGTTCGTGGTCCCCCTCTGGGTTGGGCCGTCTTGGAGCCCTCTTGGGCTGTCCTGGGGCCCTCTTGGAAGCTTCTTTGGCCGTCTTGGGGCGGTCTTGGGCGCCTCTTGGGCCGTCATGTAACGTCGGAAAGCCCAAAAGACAACTTTGTGAAAAATGTACGTTTTACGAAGGGAATGGGCCAATGTTTGCGTCTAGGGGCACTCTTGGGACGCATGTTGGAGGCTTCTTGGGGCCTTTTGGGGGCGTCCTTGGACGTCTGGAGGCCATCTTCAGCATCTCGGAGCCCTCTTGGAGGCCTCTTGGACGTTTCTTGGGCCGTCTTGGGCGCTCCTGGGGCCGTCTTGTCTGACGGGGGAGGCCTCCGGCAAGCCCCGGCGAGCCTCCGGGCCCCCCGGAGCCCACATTTGCGGTCGGGGTCCCGGCCCCGGGCCCCCGGACCCGGTGCGCCGTTATATGTATAAAGGATGCTTCAGGCATCAAATCATGCAATCACAATAGAGGCCCGTGTCCGGGCAGATACTAGCAAATGGCCCGTGGCCGGGCACGCGCAGACTGCGATTCAGCTGCGTGAGTGCAGTATCATCGGACTTTTGCTGGCGTGACTCTCCAAACTTTAGCTCAACGGTTGCCGAAACAATTGGAAAGCTGGTCATGGAAATCGGAAGCCGGAAAAGGTACAAATATGCCAAAGGCCGTCCGATGAAGATCAATTGATATGGTTTCCATTGTTTGCCGCTGTGCAGGGCTGAGACATTCACCTGTTGAATCTTCTTTTCGTTTGACGTTGGCGTTTCTCACCTTTGCTCCCTGGAACCAAGCACAAGCCCTCGGAGCTCCAAGGTCATCGCACGCAATATTTGCCAAAAGAGAGGAGTCCAAGCTGTGCATCACTACGTCAGAAAAATGGGCCGCGTATCTACTGTACACTGACGTCGAAGAACGATTTGCTGCCCACTCCTCCATTACTGAATCGGTCAACCAAGAAGCGAAACCTGCTTTTGAAATTGTTTTTGCATTTCTTTCCCGGTAGACGCTTGCGATCCATTCGTAGAAAGGTCGATAAACCACGACGATTTTAGTAGCGACGTGCCTTAAATCAGAGGCGAGCTGCGCGATATGGCATGGCCATGTGGAGAAAATCTCACTTGACATCACCACGTGATGGGAGGTACCCCTGAGCTTGTCAATGTACTCTAGCCAATCCAAACAAGTTCGGGCTTGATTTACAGCCCATTGAACTCCCTTCTCGCTATAGCACGAAGCTACGTTAGCGACTTGAACCTCATTATGCACTTTTTTCAAACTTCCGAATTGTCTAGGGCGCAGGAATGTCCAACCGTCTTCTTCCAGCAGGGACGCCCGGTGAGACAACTCCCGTTGAACTGTTGTCGTAGCGGTCTTGTGGGGTCCAACGTGAATTACAACAGTTGCGCCATTCGATTTCGACTTACTCTTCCCCCATTACCAGTCCGTACAGAATGAAATATGCTGATCGTACTCCCCGATGCATAAGCATAACGCCGCAATAAAGCAAAGACACCTAAATATTGGAGTGCCGCAGAAACGAATGACTCAAATAATGACGTGCTTGCGCCAAACTTGAGCCACAATGGCTTGAGCCAAAAATGGCTACGGACGATGACGAGAAGCACGTGGAGGAGGAGAAGGAGGACGATCCCAGAACTCCGACGGCGTGCCTTTTTCATGACGTGGACCCCTGGAGATCTGGACCCCTTCCCCAGGACCAGACTTTCATCCTGAGTCATTTTCTGGCGCTCTCGGGGCCAAGTGAACGCCAACGGAGGTCGAAACTTCCCCTCTCCTAAAAAAAACACGCAGTGGATGAGTATCGTCGGGTTGAGAGTGCCCCGCCCCTGGGAAAACGAAGGAGGTACCCATGCTGCTACTCCCCGGACCTCTCCCGGGGCGCGTTCTGACCAGAATTTCGAGGCGAATCCAGCGGTGGCGACGAGGGCATCCCAGGAGGCCCAGAAAGGCGGAAACGAGGCAAGGGTGGCGGTGTCGGTACCTTTCCCTCCTCTAATCGGCTACACGCGAAAATGATCATAGTCAAGAGTGACCTCTGGTGTGCGGCTTTAGGGGGCCGCCGGGGGGCCCAGCTCCACGCGCGCGGCCCAGTGCTCGGGGATCCCCATGCGGGCCCGCACCAAGGGCCACTCCGGCGGAAGGCCACTCTTACGCGTGGCCGATCTACGGTCAGGAACTGTTGCATAGCGTGTGGCGGCGGCGGCCCCGGCGATACGCTGTGCCTTGCGAGCGAATTGCGCGTCGCTCCGCTCCGCGGGCCGGGAGGCTGGGAACAGCTCAGGACATTGACGCCTGGGGACTGGGGAGAGGATGCCGTATCGCGCCGAAGCGCGGTGGGCCAGAAAAGACAGAGCGATACGCTATCATAATGGGGCGCGGCCGGACCAGAGCGGGCGCGGCAGGGATCCGCCCGGTCACTCGCGGTGGGCCGCGAGGGGAGGGGGCGAGGGGGAGAGGGGGAGAGAGTGGCGGCAGGCGGAGGTGCGCCAGTGCGAGAAGCAGGAGCTCAGCGCGGCGCGAACGTGCCACGGCACTCCGAGGGAGGGCGAGAGCAGCAGGCAGACAGCCCGACACGAGGCAGACGGCGGGAGCTGCGCGCGCGGACGCACACGCCGCGCGCATGCGGCGGGACGCACCCGTGGCAAGCGGGGCGCGCGAGGAGAGGGGAGGAGGCAGGCGGGGAGCCTGGCGGCAGCAGGCGGCGGGGCACGCTCGGGCCACGATGACTTCGTACGCATGTGCCGGACGCGGGGGCGTGCACGGTGCAGAGCTTCAACGAAGGTGCGTCCGCACTTGTCGCCATGCGCGCGCATCCGCACGCGCGCACGGGTTGCTGGTGGCGCTGGCGTCACTGTCTCAGGAGCGCCCAGAAAACTGTGTGAGGTACGGCACGTCCTCCTCCGGGCGGATCTCGGAGGAAGAGCAAACCCGACTCGAGACCTAGCCAACAGAGCACGAACCATCGTCACCAGACTCCTACACTTCACGGACGTGCCCGACCTACAGGTGGTGGCTCGGGGCGGCGAGCGCGGGGCGGGCGCGTGCGAAGCGGCGGGCGGCGGCGGCGGGCGCGCTCGGTGCACGGGCCACGGCGCTGCGTGCTGCGCCGGCCCAGAAGCATCGACAGCACGTGGGAAAACGGAGCGCTGCGCGAGGCGCATCCAGTGAGGCCAAAACAATGGTGAGCAACACAAGTACCCCTAACCCCATGGGAGGGGACCTACGTTAGGAGGGCCGAGCACATCAGGGACAGGGGGTCTTTCTTTCTGCGGATGTGGCCGACCAAACCGCCCAGATTGCTTGCCCCTCACTCGAAGACGGGGGCCTAAGGGAGGCCACGTCTTCATTGTGTTTTTCGGGTTAGGGTTTCCTGTGTCGTCGATGAAACAAAACCGCCCTGGCCGACGAGCAAGACCGTCGTTGGGAGAGCGCCAGGCGCACACCTACACAGAGTCTGGCCAGGCCCGCCTTGGGCCCAGGATCGGTCCACGGTACGCACTCCTAGCCTGGGCAGGGCGGCATAGAAGCGCATCGATCCTGGGGCCCAAGATCGGCCTGGCCAGGCTCGGGTGGAGGTGCTCCGCGTCCTCCGAGTCGTAGCCGCCTCGACCTGCCTGGCACCCACGCGTGAGGGCAGGTCGGAGACACTCGGAAGCGACGATCGAAAACTGGTCTTACGCGAGATGGCATAGCAACCTTAAGCCGCAGCTTGCGCGGGCCGCCAGCGTGTCACGCCACCCTGGAGACGACGGTTATTACGCGCGACCTTACGCGGGCAGCTTACGCGACAATGTCGGCGAAAACGAACCCGTTTTCTTGTGTGGCTCAAGTGGCGGAGTGGAGTGAAGCTGGCCATGGCGAGCCTGAGACTTGCGTGGCGCACATGGGGCCAGTGCAACCGCCAGCGCGTGCGCTCGAGGCCGCCGCCGACAGAGATCGCGAGCGGCGAGCAGATCCGCATCCGCGCCCTCGCGGTCCTGACTCCGGGGCGCGATCCCGTAGACACGCTGTCGCGTCAACGCGGTGTGCGCGAAACAGCGCCCTGCATCCATGAGGTCGCGGCCCGGGGGCCCGGCCCGTGAGGCCGTGGACATGGGTGCGTGTCCTGCCCACGAGGCCCCGCACGCCGAGAGAAGCGCGAACTCCTGCGCGCACGCAAGCACGTAAACGCGCGCGTGCGCGCGCCCACAGACCAGTCACGTGCGGCAGGTTCGCGTCGTGTCGACCCCGGCGTTGGTTCCGAACACCGCGGGGATCGTTCAAACTTGAACGATTTGCCGTTTCCGGAATCGTCAGATCGTTCAACGTCGAAGCTAAGGGTCGCCGGCGGCGTTCAACGTTGAACGCTGAAAGCGGGGTCGCCGCCAATCGACACGACGCGAACCTACCGTAGTCAGACACGCGCGCGTGCGCATGGTAATGTGTCCCGGCTGGCGCGGGGCATCAAGCGCAGACTCGCACACGCGCACGCGCGGGGGGCAGAGGGTCGCCTGGCTCCTCTCCGCTGGCCAGTCGAGCCCGTAGCGCTGCCAGAGGGACACGATGGCGTAAAAGTTGCCCCAGTCCTGACGGAACCCGGGGGAGGAGGAGGAGGAGGAGGAGGAGGAGGAGGAGGAGGAGGAGGAGGAGGAGGAGGAGAAGAATGAGGACGAGGAGGAGGAGGAACCCTGACTCAGGACCATTTGCTTGTCCAGAGCGCTCGCCCCCGCCTCTCCACGTCGTGGAGTCCTTGTAGCCGTCCCCGCCTTCCAAGGCCCCTGAATGGTGTCTCATCCTTCTCCTCCTCCCCCTCCCTCCCTCCCTCCATCACTCCCTCCCCCCCTCCCTCCCTCCTCCCTCCTCCGTCTCCTCCTCGTCTTCCCTCCTCTCCTCCTCCTCCTCCTCCTCCTCTCCTCCTCCTCCTCCTCCTCCTCCTCCTCCTCCTCCTCCTCCTCTCCTCCCTCCTCCTCCTCCTCCCTCCTCCTCCTCCTCCTCCTCCTCCTCCTCCTCCTCCTCCTCCCTCCTCCTCCTCCTCCTCCTCTCCTCCTCCTCCTCCTCCTCCTCCTCCTCCTCCTCCTCCTCCTCCTCTCCTCTCTTATTAGTATGTTTCTTCTTAGTCTTCTTCTTAGGATCCTCACTCGTCTTTTTATTACTAACATCCTTCTTATGCTTACGAGTATGCTTATTAGTATGTGTATTGTTGATATGGTTGGTCTTCTTTTCCTTGCTATTACGAGTATTCGTATCATTAATGATGGTCTTCTTGTTGTGCTTAGTATTATTAATACTATTCGCATTCGCCGTCTTATTCGCATTCGTCTTATTTGCAGTATTATTAGTAGTAGTAGTAATCGTAGTCGTAGTCGTGGTCGTAGTAGTCGTCGTCGTCGTCGTGGTCGTCGTCGTCGCCGTCGTAGTCGTAGTCGTAGTAGTAGTAGTAGTAGTAGTAGTAGTAGTAGTAGTAGTAGTAGCAGTAGTAGTAGTAGTAGTAGTAGTAGTAGTAGTAGTAGTAGTAGTAGTAGTAGTAGTAGTAGTAGTATAGTAGTAGTAGTGGTAGTGGTAGTGGTATGTTAGTGGTAGTGGTAGTAGTAGTAGTAGTAGTAGCAGTAGTAGTAGTAGTAGTAGTAGTAGCAGTAGTAGTAGTAGTAGAAGTAGTAGTAGTAGTAGTAGTAGTAGAAGTAGTAGTAGTAGTGGTGGTAGTAGTAGTAGTCGTAGTAGTAGTAGTAGTCGTAGTAGTAGTAGTAGTAGCAGCAGCAGCAGTAGTAGTAGTAGTAGTAGTAGTAGCAGTAGTAGTAGTAGTAGTAGCAGTAGTAAGTAGTAGTAGCAGTAGTAGTAGTAGTAGGTAGTAGTAGTAGTAGTAGTAGTAGTAGCAGTAGTAGTAGTAGTAGTAGTAGTAGCAGTAGTAGTAGTAGTAGTAGTAGTAGTAGTAGTAGTACGAAAGTAGTAGTAGTAGTAGTAGTAGTAGAAGTAGTAGTAGTAGTAGTAGTCGTCACAGTAGTAGTAGTAGTAGTAGTAGTAGTAATAGTCGTAGTAGTAGTAGTAGTAGTAGAAGTAGTAGTAGTAGTAGTAGTAGTAGTAGTAGTAGTAGTAGTAGAAGTAGTAGTAGTTGTAGTAGTAGTCGTAGTAGTAGTAGTAGGAGTAGTAGTAGTTGTTGTAGTTGTAGTAGTAGCAGTAGTAGTAGTAGTAGTAGTTGTAGTTGTAGTTGTAGTCGTAGTAGTAATAATATGATTCGTAATATCCGTCTTCTTATTCGTCTTATCATTAGTCTTCGTCTTCGTATTATTGCTAGTCGTATTACTATTATTCCTCCTCATCCTCCTCTTCTTCTTCTTCTTAGTATCCTCCTCCTGCTCCTCCTGCTCCTCCTCCTCCTCCTCCTCCTCCTCCTCCCCGCGCGCGTGCATACTGCAAGGCGCGCAGGAGTGCGTGCGGTCGTCGTCGTCGTCGTCGTCGTCGTTTTCTCCGTTGTCGTCGCCACCGTTTTCGTCGTTGTGGACGCCGTCGTCTTTGCTTTCGTGCTCCTCCTCCTCCTTCTCCTCCAAACAATCTGAGCTCACCTGCCCTCCTCGTGCCACCAAGCCGCCGTACGCCGCTGCATGCATCGAGCGTGCACGGCACAGCGCAACAGCACATTCCCTGATCCATCGAATCTTTTATAAGCGAATGTCGTTGGGACCTGGTAGCTCCCTCGTACAGGGCCAGGATCCTACGAGATGTTGCAGCGTGGTGGCAGTCGGCTGATGCTTGGAGTACCCCATGCTTGATTTTCTGAGGTGGAGGGAGGAGCGTGACCACCAGGGTTCGACGCGTCGGCTATCCATGACTGCAGTGCGAACCAGAGAGTGGCCAACCCCGTCCAGCCCCATGCTGTAACCGGCTCCGCGTTGGAGGCAGCCGGGGATCTGAACTGGTTGAGGCCCAGAAAATCAGTCAGGAGGGGGAGGATGTCAAATCCGCGCAACATTGGTCCCCAAACCCATCATCGGGTCCATCTGGTGCAATTTTTCACCCCGCATGGCATCCGTTGTTCACAAACCTGGGGCCTGAAAACGGGCCCGGGAGACAGACAAAAAAGAAAGAACTTTCCGAACCCAGAACTTCGAACCTGCTAGCCCTTCCTGCTGGCTCGAGCCAGTGTTGGGCCACCTCAGACCCCCAGACGGCTTCGCTGCGAGACGCCCGTTGTGCAAATGCGCAAGTCCCGGATATCGGTTCATGTCTGCCCCGGCCACAGGCATCAGTGCAAGAGGCGCCCGACGGTGTGCCCCCCCAAAGACGCCGTCTTCGTCAAAGGCCTCTAGGGGAATAGTCAAAAAAAACGTCACGCGTCTGCACCCCCACGCTTCCTATTTTACTCCCCCGCACATCATGCACCCTTCCCCTCACCCTGCGGCAGGTTCGTGTCGTGACGATCCTGGCGTTGGTCCCTAACACTCGGGGGCGCGCAAACATGGATTAGCGATCCATGGATTTGGCGCGCGGTCGCCAAATCCACGGATCGGGGGAGGTGCCCTCCCCAAAATGTGGCCGGCGCCGTCTCGCTCGGCGGCGGAAATCCTCGATTTCCCATGGAAACGGGACCCGTCGCTAATCCACGCCCCCTTAGTTCATGTTTGCGACCGCCTGAAACACCGCGGGAAGCGCTCAACGCTGAACGATCGGTAGCTTACCAAACGTCCGATCGTTCAACATCGACCGATTCTGGATCGCTGGCGGCGTTCAACGTTGAACGCCGGCGGCGGGGTTGCCGTTGGTCGACACGAACCTACCGTACCCTACTCCCCCACCTCCTGTACTCTTTCCTTTACCCTACTCCCGCCTCCCGCCTCCCCCCTCCTCAATCCTCCCGCCTCGCTCCTTCCTCCTCCCTCCCCTCTTCCTCCCTCCTCCCGATCCCGCTTCCTTGTCGTCCCCCCTCGTCCACCCTCTGTGAGGGTGGGCGAGAATAGAGGACGATGACGAGGCAGGGCTCATGGGTGAATGGGGGAATCGCAGTTACGATTAGCATACTGTACGTAAGGGTAGAGATAGATATGTTCTGATACTACAGGAGGGCAGACGAGGAGGCAGGATCAGGAGGGCAGACGAGGGAGGACAAGGAGGGTCCCCCCTTATCCTCCCTACTCGTCTGCCCCATCTGATCCTATCTCCTTCTGGCACTTTTCCCTCCTCCCTCTCTCCTCCCTCCCACCTCCGTCGTCCCATCAACCTCCTGCTGCTCCTCATGCTTCTCTGCTCTTCTCTGCCCTCATCTCCTCTCCTCGCCCCTCTTCCTACCCCCTCGTTCCCATTCCCCGCTCCTACCGCCGACGATGACGACGACGACGAGGACGACCTCAACGACGATGATGACGACGACGACGACGACGACGACGACGACGACGACGACGACGACGGCCACAACGACGACGACGACGACGACGACGACGACGACGACGACAACGCCTACGCAGAAGGCGACGGCGATCCCAGTGCCCCCTCCTACGATCAGGAATCGTTGCATCGCGTGTCGCGGCGGCGGCGATCCTGGCGACACGCGATGCTCTGCGAGCGGATAGCGTGCCGCGTCGCTCCGAGGGGCGGGCAGCTCGCAAGAGCTCGGGGCGTTCACGCTGGGGGCACGGGAAGTAGATAGCGTGTCGCACCTAAGCGTGGTGGACCAGAACTGACGGAGCGACACGCTAAGACAAAATTCCTGACCGTAAGCGAGACGACGACGCAGAACCTACGACGAGGACCCAGATATACGACGTCGTGGTCACTTTTGTTTGCATCCAAAGGCGTGATATGTTCCCTGGGACCAGCCTCTCATCCCAAGTTCTTTGTTGACGGCCCCGGGGCTTGGCGAGGGCCCCTGGAGGCCGAAACCTGAGAAAAAACTCTCGTCGGTTTTTCAGCGACGAGGGGATGGAGACCTCCCCAAAGTTGTTCCGAGCACATGGGCTCGGAGGATCGCAGCGCATCGTCGACACATTGCGGGCACATCAGCGATGCATCGGCGACGTCGGCGATGCATCGGCGACGTCGGCGTGGAGGAAACTGAGCCCTACGCCGAGCCGAAACGCCGTGGCTTCGGCGATGCGGCGCGAGCTTTCAACCCCATCTACTCGGAGCTCATTCCCAAAAATCTCCCGTAGTATTCTACACGGGGTCCCGGGAAGTCCCGACCCTTTCCCCAGCTAGCAGGCTTTTCACCCTGAAATGTTATTTGACGGCCCCGGGCCCCCGCGAGGACCTCCTCCGGCCGAAAACGGAGAAAAACCTTCGTCTTGATCTTTCACGACCGTGGGAGGCAGGGGGGAGCCTGACGCCCGCCGATGCGACGTTTTCCATCCGAGCCTTCACATGACCCGACCGTCTCCCTGGACGCAGATCTTCGCCCCGGACCCACTTTGGACAGCCCCGGGCACGCATACGTTTCGTCCTTCCTCCCCAAAATCCGCTTGCAGGAGGACATGCCCGACCTGAGTGTAGAGGACCGAGATCGAGGAAAGATCGCCGGTACCAAAAAACCAAACCGTCGGAAATTCGGGGGCGGCAAAGAGGGGGGTGTCCAAGAGGGGGGGGTGCAAATCATGACGGGCGGCATGTGCGCGGCCCAGCGGGGGGGCCGGGGACATAATGAAATAAGAAGGGGCGCCATGAAATCTGGGGAAATATCATGGCCCCCGCCATGATATCCACCCCCCCCTAGTCATCACCCCCCTCTTTTCCGCCCCCGAACTTCGGAAAATATTTGACGGCCCCGGGGCACGAGGACGGCCCCTGGAAGCAGAAACAAGGAAGCAAAACCCTCTCGAACCCAGCACCTCAAAGCTGCTCCCCCTCGTGCCTGCTGGAGGAGGAGGAGGAGGAGGAGGAGGAGGAGGAGGAGGAGGAGGAGGAGGAGGGGGGGGGAGGAGGAGGAGGAGGAGGAGGAGGAGGAGGAGGAGGGGAGGAGGAGGGAGGAGGAGAAGCGACGACGACGACGACGCAACCGGCCTGCAGCGCCGAGCGCGCCAGCAGCGGCACGGCGGCGCCGACGCGGCGGGGCGGCGAGGGGCCCGCGGGGGGCGCGCGTGGTGACCCCCGGGCTACCCCTCCGCCTCCTCCGCCTCCTGCTCCCTGCCTCCTCCTCCCTCCTCCTCTCCTCCTCCTCCTCCTCCTCCTCCCTCCTCCTCCTCCCTCGTCCTTCTCGTCCTCCTCCTCAACCTGCGGCTCTCCTCCCCCCTCTCCATCATGTCCCCCCCTCCTCCTCCCTCCTCCTCCTCCTCCTCCTCCTCTCCTCCTCGTCCTTCTCCTCCTCCCCCGTCCTTCTCGTCCTCCTCCTCAACCTGCGGCTCTCCTCCCCCCTCTCCATCATGTCCCCCCCCCTCCTCCTCCTCCTCCTCCTCCCTCCTCCTCCTCCTCCTCCTCCTCCTCCTCGTCCTTCTCCTCCTCCTCCTCGTCCTCGTCCTCCTCCTCCTCCTCCTCCTCCTCCTCCTCCTCCTCCTCCTCCTCCTCCCCCGTCTTCTCGTCCTCCTCATCATCCCATCCTGCGGCTCTCCTCCTCCCTCTCCCCCATCCACCCCCTGTACTGGAGGCGGGGCGACCAATCCCTGGCGAGCCCCGGCTTCGCCCCAGAAACGGGAGAGCATTTGTTTGCGCCGTTTTCAGAAAACTGCTCTGGAACATGCAGACTATTCAAACAAGTGCACGGCCCTTCAAAAACAAAGGAAAGAACGGCTCCAAGATCGGAAGTGGAACCAGAATCGACAAATGAAGGCGACGGAACCGGGACAAGAAGTGCGTCAAGCCGGCACAACACCTGCGAAACGAAATTGGTAAAAAACGGCCTAGTCGTTTACAGGGCCCACTGAGCAATTGCCCATACTCCTCTTTTTGACGACTCACAGACTGCGATCCAGTGATGCTCACAGCGCCTGCCAAAACCCTCTCCCTCCTCCTCGTCCTCGTCCTCCTCCTCCTCCTCCTCCTCCTTCTCCTCCTGCTCCTCCTCCTCTTCTTATTCCTCACCCCTTCTATTATTCCTCCTCCTGCTCCTCCACAACCTGTTCTGCCTCATCCTTCTCCTCGTCTTCCTTCTCCTCCTCCTCGTCATCCTTCTCCTTCTCCTTCTCCTTCTCGTTATCCTCCTCCTCCTCCTCCTCCTCCTCCACATCTTGATCCCTCCGTCTTCTGCTCCTCATCGTCATCGTCATCGTCATCGTCATCGTCGTCATCATCATCATCACCATCAAAATCAGCAGCAGCATCATCATCATCATCATCATCATCATCATCAGCAGCATCATCATTATTATCATCATCATCATCATCATCATCAGCATCGTCATCACCATCATCACCACCACCATCATCATAATCATCAGCATCATCAGCATAAGCAGCATCATCATCGTAGTCGTCGTCGTCATCGTCATCATCATCATCATCAGCAGCATCAGCATCATCATCAGCATCATCATCGTCATCATCATCAGCATCGTAATCATCATCATCATCAGCATCAGCATCAGCATCATCATAATCCTCATCATCATCAACATCCTCAACATCGTCATCGTCATCATCAGCATCAGCATCAGCATCAGCATCAGCATCAGCATCATCATCACCATCACCATCACCATCACCATCACCATCACCATCATCATCATCCTCATCCTCATCCTCATCCTCATCCTCATCCTCATCACCACCACCACCACCATCATCATCATCATCATCATCATCATCATCATCATCATCATCATCCTGCAGCTCTCATCCTCGTTCCCCCCCATACCCCCCTCCTCCTCCTGCTCATCCTCCTCCTCCTCCTCCTCCCCACCCTCCTCCCCTGCCCGGAGGGAGGGTGAGGAGGAGGCAAGGGAGAAGGACGAGGAGAAGTGAAGAAGGAGGGGAGGGGAGGAGGTGGAGGGGGGAGGCTGAGGAGGAAGACGATGAGAAAGAGGAGGGGCGAGGACAAGCTAGGTGCGCCAGCGTCACATCTGACGTCCTACACCTCCCTCCCATCCCTTACCATGGCTTAGATCTCCTATCTCTTCGCACAATCCGATGTCGAACATGGTGATAATTCAAGAGGGTACGCGATGGATGGAAAAGCAAGGCGTAGAAGAGCACGGCAGAGCATAGCATGTCATAGCATGGCGTGGCATTGCGTAGTGAAGCATTGCATCACACAGCATAGCAACGCAAAGCATGGCATCGCACAGCGGTGCACCGACGGAAATGCGACCAGCGCTGCAACGGGAGCACGATTTAGGAGGACAGGAGCGCGAGAACGAGGCCAGGACCCAAAACGGGAATAAGGCAACCGCTGCAGCAGGAGCACGATTTGGAAGGACCGAAACCCTGGAACGAGGCCAGCGCTACAGCGACATCGCTAGTTGGAAGGACCGAACGCGCCAGTGCTGCTGCGGGAGCGCGAGTTGGAACAATTGGAGGCGCGGGAACGAGGCCAACGCTGCAGCGGGAGCACGATTTTGAATGACCGAAGCGCGGAAATGCGCTGCAACGGAAGCACTATTTTGGAAGAACCGGAAACGACCTGATTGAAAAAACACACAGAGGAAACAACAAAGCAATGAAATCCAGTGTAAGAAACAGTACGCGGAGTCGATGGGACGCTCTCCGGATAGAGTCAGGGGAGAGAGGAGAGTAGTAGTCATATTGCGTAATTGTGGAGGGGGAGGGAGAAGGAGGGTGGAAGGGAGTAGGAGGGGGAGGAGGGGGAGGAGAAGGAGGAGGAGAAGGATGAGGCGAGGAGGAGAGGAGGAGGAACAGGGGGAGGAGGAGGAGAAGGAGGAGGAGGCGGAGGAGGTGAATGAGGAGGGGGAGGAGGAGGAGGAGGAGGAGGAGAGGGAGGAGGAGGAGGTGGGGGAGGAGGAGAAGGAGGAGGAGTAGGAGGGGGAGGGGGAGGGAAGGGAAAGGCCCCCGAAGGTGACCAGCGCCGTCCCCGCTGTTCCCTGAGATCCGAGGTCGCGAAAGACTTGAAACCATTGGGGGAAAATCATCACCAGAGCCCTACACCAATCTCGCTGCGGCATCTCTCGAGCTGGGTCGATATGTGAGGGCCCCGGGGCCAGAAAACCTGTCGAAAACGTCCAGCGTGAAAAGCATGCAAGGCAATTACCAATAGACTCAGGCAAATTTACTCGCATTGCATTTGCCCCCCCTCCCCCCTCCACCCCACCCTACCCCCAACCCCCTCCGCCGCCTTGTCAAACTTGCGCGAGGAGAGTCCCGAGTTGCGCGAAGCCTAGGTTTCCTTCCGGCGTCCTCACACCGCCCCCCCATCCATGCAAGTAAACTTGCCGAACACTGAGGAAACACCCACGAAGCCCGATGTTGTTTCCAACACGAAGTCGCGGAACCCCCTACCCAACTTTCGCCTCGGGTCGTTTTCTATTTGGCTTTGGGGCTGGGCCAGGGCCGTCGGATGCCGAAAACCGTGAAAACTAGTCTCGATTTTTACAGTAATGCAGTCGGGCTGCTGCAGTAAGGAACGAACGCTATATGAGGCACGAGGGCCCTTTTTGGCACCAGATGTGCCTGGGTGCTCGAGGAGGGCTAGAGGAACAACCACGGAATGACCCCACCCCGAGATCCGAAGTGTCGAATTAATTGAAACATATTGAACAATCGAGACCAGAGCCCTAATTAGACCCCATCTTTCGGCGTCATGTTTCGAAGCGGATCGATCCGTGAGGGTCCCGTGGCACGAAGCCATGCGACAACGCCCGACTCGAAACAATTGCGTCGCCAAGAACTCAGGGAAGGGGGACCGAGCTCCTTCCGAACACAAACTGTTCCTTACTTCAGCGTCCTGGCTCTACCCAGTGGTTGGAAGAAGTAGTTAGAACCATGAAGTAGGAAGGCGTTGGAAGTAGATTGGGCTTCCACCCGCCTCCTGACGAGGAAGAAGAGGGAAACCCACTCGAACCACTCGACTCTTCAAGCAGGAAGGCGGCTGAATTAGATTGGGAACTGGAAATCCAAAAATACCTACTTTCAACGACCGATGGGTACGTTGGATGTCTTGGGCCGGCCTCTCGCAGCGCCCGGACCTCAGGGCGGCGGCCCCCGCCGCCCCACGATGGCGAAGCTGTAGGTGCACATGAACAGCGCCAGCGCGCGCCGGCGCGCCACCTCCGCGGAGGGGGGAGGGGGGCGGGAGGGAGGTCTGCACGCGGGGACCGTGGAGCCGTGCCAGAGGACGGAAGGGTGAGGAAGGGGGGAGCGAAAAGTGAGGAGGAGGAGGAAGAGGAGGAGGAGAGGGAGGGGCAAGAAGGGGAGGAGGGGGAGGAGGACGAGGAGGACTGAGGAGGAGGAGGAGGAGGAAGAGGAGGAGGAGGAGGAGGAGGAGGAGGGGGAGGAGGAGGAGGAGGAGGAGGAGGAGGAGGAGGAGGAGGAGGAGGAGGAGGAGGAGGAGGAGGAGGAAGAGGCGGAGGAGGAGGAGGAGGAAGAGGAGGAGGAGGAAGATCGATCGATCGATCGCACACCATGGGCTCCATCCTGGACTTGCCTCATGCTCTGGGCAGGGCGAATGGCACAAAAGCGAGAAGGGAAGCACGCGGTGGCCTCCTGCAACTCGAACTGGAGCGGTGAGCCTGATGGCTTCAGGAACGCGCCTGCGGGCTAGGCCTCGAGGCGACGGGACGGCGTCTCACGGGAGCATCACGCTCCCAAGACGCGGTCCCCGCGGTCACCGACGTGTGAGGGGACCGTGGGGGGCTTCCCGATTTTCCCAGAGGGCCCAGCACCCCCAAGAAGGAAAGAGAAGACGAACGACACGGAGGCGGAGGAGGGGGGAGAAGACGAACGACGACAAGCAAGAGGAACCCGCGGAGGCGGGGGGGAGACAGAGGGAGAGAGGCCACGGAGCCAGAAGAGAGGGAGAGCAGGGGAGAGAACGACGACGACAAGGGGAAGCAGAAGAGCAAAGCAGCGAGGGGAGGGTGCTGGTCCAAAAGAGCCTGGGTAAAAAGTTATTGTGCTTTCCATTGTTTTGCGAGCTCGAAAACCCTCTCACTGCCACTCATGGCTCGAAACTGTGGTGTTCCTGGCATAATATTTCTGGATGCAAGATAATCTGTTACAACACGGAGCCTGGATGAAGGAGGAGTGCTCTGGCGTAATTCAGATTCAGAGGCTTCCAATCGGCGGGCTCGGAATATTGCTCGATCTGTGCCCCCATCCAGCAGAGGTAAACCTGGTGTCCTGCCTGCTGTCCGATCAACATTCGCAGCTGTAAAATCTGCTCCAAAAACTTGTGATAATTCACTGATCTGGCCGTCCCAGAACTCAATGACTTCCCGAGGACGGTCATCAGGCAGGCCACCGTGGCGACTGGCCAGCTCTCGTGTGCGGGCCGCAAGTCTCACTGGCCCTCCATGGTCTCCAGGAGCGTCTGAAGCTCCCTCTCTAAATGACTGCTCGGTGCACGCCCCTGCTTCAACTCCATCTGGTCGATGCCCTTGCAGGCGCTCAGGATCATCTCGCGGAACTGCGGGTTGCGGAGGCACAGCGTGATTTGTTTCTTCCCCCTCTGGAAAACCTTCTCCACTTTGCAGATCAAGACCAGGTCGCACTTTTTCTCCACTGGGTACTCTGCGTACTCGTCGTGGGCTTTCACAATCTCTGCGTGAAGTTCGCGTGTCATAGTGATCGGTTGGTCCGTGCCGTTCGGGTTGACGTTCTTGAAGGTCTTGAGCATTCCGCCCATCGCCCAGATGTGGGGTGGGCCCAAGGTGTGGTTCTTCTGGTTCTTGACCGCGTCGCTGTACATGGATGTTTGTTCTTGCATGGCCAGCACTATCTGCGCGTCTTCTGGTACCAGGAAGACGTCTAGCAAGGCGCTCTGCATCTCCCTCATCTGCTGGGCGGTGCGCAAGGTCTGGCGCATCATCAGCCCCCAGGCCTGCTTCTCGCCCTTCGCGAAGCCGCGGGCCAGCACAAGGCCCGCCTCCCTCTTGCCGTCGTCCGCTGCCGGTCGTGGGCGCACCGCCCTGGGTTGAGCCTCGCTCGAGGCTGCTGCTCCTGACGCCGCCCGGCTGAGCGTCGCTGGCATCCGCTGCTCGCCGAGGGTGCGCGGGTCGAGGAAGTGCGAGCCGCGGGAGAGGAATGGGAAGGTGCTCCCGTCTGAGGTGGTCGTGGTATGCAGGGATTGAGCCAAATGGTGGTAGATCACATAATTTGCAGGATAACGATGATGGCACTCGAAGCTCCCACGTCATGTGGGCACGTCCCAGCTGGCAACGACCATTAGCATACGCACGTTTGAGATGATGCTGTGTTGTGGAGACGTCACGAAATACAGAGCAGCAGTTTGGACATTGATTCATAATAATACCCGATGCTAGGATAGAGCGGATACCGTGATGAGCTGTTTGATGTGCTAGAAGTTGCTGATAAGTATGAAAGTCGAGACCACAACTCTGTTGGTCAGCGCCAGTTATGTTGCATACGAACGAACCCTTGACCGAGGTGGTGTGAGTATCAGGTTCAACTTTAGGAAACAAGCGGTCCCAATGTTGTTTATCCGTGAAGACCGCCATGCGTAGGATGCCAGGATCGAGCTGAAGAAATTCATACGCTGAGTCCGAATTCACCTTGAACAACTCATGCCACGAACAGCCTGCCGATTCCCAAACCTCGAAGAAAGTTTCCGTGCCACTGATTCCCCGATACCAGTCAAGGTCTCGTGCAAACTGCCTAAGCCATGGGTTAGCCGTGCTACTCAGCGCGCCCGAGGAGGTAAGTGCGGGTGGTTCGTGTAGAATATGACCAAGTAATACAGATACTGTCTGGACATGTGCGTATGTGTGCTGTACCATGCTCTGAAGCCACCGAACCCGTCGGACTGCAAGTTCGCCTGCGCTCGGCAGGATACGCCAGTCACGCAAGAGCTCGGCGTTGCTCCACGATACTGCGTGTGTGCCTCCCCAGTCCGTGGCCGAGCCTTTCATAAGAACTCGGAGATAGCGAACGATGATCGTGTCGATACGCGCGTGCTCCGACGGAGTCAGAACAAACGCCTCGAGCCCCGTGAGGCCCTTTTCGACCACCGTGCTCAGGAACAGTTCACGCTTAAGCCTACGCAGTCCTCGTTCATGCCAGAACATCCCCATCATGCTCCATCCTCCCCTCATCCCCTGAATGCGTAACTCCACCTCTACACTATTGTTGCCCTTCATGGTGTATCGTACTCCTAAGTGCCGCGCATGTGCCTTAACCATTCCATGTGTAGGGGGGCATAGATCTTGTAGTTGACGATTAAGTAGAGTAGAGCCAAGGTATGGGACTATATCCTTCTTGCTCATGTTCTGTGAGAAAGACCACTTTGTAAAAATCCGATTCATAATTGTATCATTCTCTGCGATGTCCTCAATAACCTCCTGCACGTTTAAACCGCACGGTAGAACTCGTTTGCGAAATATGTCATCGGCAAAGCCCGAAATAGAGACATCAATGCCAGGTGAATCAACTGCATCGGTGTGGACTTCGCTGTACGCCAGGATGGGGGTGTAAGTAGGGTCCGATCTCAACTCCTCGATCGTATCGTGAAAGACCCCCACGAACTGTTTGGGCATCTCACATGACCCCTGAAAGCCCCCGTTCTTAGTCAAGAAAAAGTGCCGCTGATCGTGCAGCTTGAAGCTAACGACGCCATTCATGATACGTTGTTTGGCGAAAGCCTGGAACTCTGGAATAACAACCCGCGTACTGACCTCCAGTAATGCCTCCGAGCTTGGAGGAGGAGGAGGAGGAGGAGGAGAAGGAGGAGGAGGAGGACGAGGAGGAGGAGGGGGAAGGGGGAGGGGGAGGAGGAGAGGACGGAGGGAGGAAGGAGGAGGAGGAGAGGAGGAGGAGGAGGGAGAGGGGAGGAGGGAGGAGGAGGAGGAGGAGGAGGAGGAGGAGGAGGAGAGGAGGAGGAGGAGGAGGAGAAGAGGCGGAGGAGGAGGAGGAGGAAGAGGAGGAGAGGAAGAGGAGGAGGAGGAAGAGGAGGAGAGGAGGAGGAGAAGGAGAAGGAGGAGAGGGAGGGGGAGGGGGAGGGAGGGGAGGGAGGGGGGAGGGGGAGGGGGAGGAGGAGGAGGAGGAGGAGGAGGAGGAGGAGAGGAGAGGAGGAGGAGGAGGAGGAGGAGGAGGAGGAGGAGGAGGAGCGAGGAGGAGGAGAAGGAGGAGGAGGAGGAGAGGAGGAGAGAGGAGTGAGGAGGAGTGAGGAGGAGTGAGCAGGAGTGAGGATTGAGGAGGAGCGAGGAGGAATGGGAGGGAATTCGGAGGCAAAGTCTGGGAAGTATTCGTTAGAACGGTTCAGGGCGATTAAGCCCGATTAAGGAGCACAAACCGAATCAGCTTGGATTGAGCCCAAGATTGAGCTGATTCAGCGGGGTGATGCTGGTTCTCGGCCACTGATATAAGCCAGCGCCGACGCCAATGCCGCATTAAACCTCTCGGGAGCTGCACTCCAAGGGGGGGGGGGGAGGGAGAGAGGAGTGACTAAGAGGGGATATGTCGACCCCTACCCCAGGCTTCGTGCGGTTTCGAATGGACCAGAAATTTGGGCCCAACACTGGGATATACGATGGAGAGGGCGTCCATCCTCGATAGGGGTGCGTCCAAGTAGCTCTCTGGGGGGGTACATCCCCGGGTTTCCCTCCTTTCCCTGAGCGGCGCCATGTTTCGTCGAACAGTCGAGGGTTGGGGGAGAACAGTCGCCTGCGAGGGCCTGGCGGGAGCCCGTCGGTGCAGACCACCCGTCCCAGACATGCGACGTTCTGATGTGTTCAGGGCGGGGTCCCTTCGGGAGCGGCAAAGAGGGGGGTGTCCAAGAGGGGGGGTGCAAATCATGACCGGCGGCATGTGCGCGGCCCAGCGGGGGGGCCGGGGACGTAATGAAATAAGAAGAGGCGCCATGAAATCTGGGGAGATATCATGCCCCCCGCCATGATATCTACCCCCCCCTAGTCATCACCCCCCTCTTTTCCGCCCCCGATCCCTGGAAGTCCAGACCCCTTCCCCGGGACCGGCCTCTCATCCTGGGCCGTCCTCTGACGCTCCCGCGGCCCTGCGAGGGTCCCCCCCCGAGGCCGACACTGGCCCAAAACCTCCCGCCCGGACTTTTCGGCTCGACGCCATCATGCCTGGGGGGACCGGCGCCGTGGCGGGGAGGGGCCCCCCTACGGCAGGTTCGTGTCGTGCCGACCCCGGCGTTGGTTCCCGACACCGCGCGGGATCGTTCCACCTTGAACGATCGGCCGCTGCCGCAACGTCCGATCGTTCAACATCGACCGATTCTGGGTCGCCGGCGGCGTTCAACCTTGAACGCCCGCGCTGGGGTCGCCGCTGGTCGACACGACGCAAACCTACCGTACCCACCCGGCGCACGCCGCCACGGGCGGGGAGCGGCACGCCAGGCCTCTGCTGCACGGGGCGGCCCGCGCGCGCCCAGGGTGAAGGGAGAGCAGGCTTGGGATCCGCCCCCTCGTCCTCGCCCTCCTCCTGCTCGCCCTCCGCCCTCGTCCTTCTCTCCTCCCTGCTCCTCCTCCTCCTCCTCCTCCTCCTCTTCTTCTTCTTCGTCTTCTTCTTCTTCTTCTTCCTCTTCCTCCTTCTCCTCCTCCTTCCTGCTCCTCCTCCTCCTCCTCCTCCTCCTCTTCTTCTTCTTCTCCTTCTTCTTCCTCTTCCTCCTCCTCCTCCTCCTCCTTTTGACGCTGTGCAAACCTAAGGCGGAAGCCTGGAGCGTGCAGTCCTCCTCTCCTCCTCCTCCTCGCTCGCTCGCTCGCTCGCTCGCTCGCTGACTGAAGGCCGATGAGTACGCCGTGAGTACACAGCCTCTTCTAGGATGGTGAAGCTCCTCCTCCTCCTCCTCCTCCTCCTCCTCCTCCTCCTCCTGCTCCTCATCCTCGTCCTCGTCCTCCCCGTCCTCCATCGCGCCTTTCGCACCTCCTGGTTTGGGGCGACTTCCTGGGGGGGCGATGACTGGGGGGGGGAAGAAGGGTGCTCTTTTCGGGCCCGAAGTGCCCACTGTGGGACCCCAAAGGGCCCCTTCAGGGCCCCTTTTCTGCAGCCCTCGCTGCCCCCTCCATGCATCCCCCCCCCTTCATCGCAGCCCAACCTGCACCTCCTCCTCGAACCTCGAAGCTCCTCATCCCTTGAAATCTGGGCGTTGCATTTTTCTTCGCACCTGGCGTTTTTCCTGCCGTTTTTGGCCCCAGGACCCTCCCAGATCGATCCGGCTCGAGGAATGCAGCAGAAAGGTAAGGCCCAGGGCTTCGGTCGTGATTGCGTACGATCTTGCACGTGTGTCGCGACGTCGGATCTCAGGGTCGCTCTCGTCCTCTTCCTCCTCCTCGAAGCCCGGGTCTCGAAGATCAGCGTCCTCCTGCCAGGGAGGGAGGGGATCCCGAGGGAAGCGCTGCTGAACCCCAGGGCCCTCCCCCTTGGGTCCAGCCCTCCAGCCAGCTCTTGAGCCCGACTTTGTTTCCTACGTTCCCCGCTGCCCGCGAAGGGCCCGCAGGAATCAGGAGGGCAAGAAACACACAGACACAATTAATCGTCGATTCCCCGGAAAATATGCGAAAATATGGGAAGTGGGGGGGAAGACAGAAACCCAGAAAATATGGGAAAATATAGGGAAGCTTTTTATTTGTGTGTATTTATTTGTGTGTTCTGGGGCCCCTTCAAGGGAGCCGACGGCGACGAAATCCCACACCCCTTTAAGCCTCAGGACCTGCGGTGCTCCCCGGGGCCTCGAGCCGCCGGGGCGCTCAGGCATCCGACTGTGTGATGGTCTGAATCCGCGGCCCCATGCTGGCGGCGGGCACAAGGGGGTGGGGGACGGGGGGAGGGCTTCTTAGAAGCAGGCTGCTTCTTAGGAGGCGCCGGCCTGACATCTATATAGATAGGGCCCGCGCCTTCTAAGAAGAGCAGGGGCGCTTCTGAGAAGCCCTCCCCCCCCCTCCCCCCACCCCCCCCCTTCTGCGCGCGGCTGACCGTGAGCTCCCGAACGCTTCCCATTGGCAGCCCTTCATCCCGGGCCCCCCTCTCAGGCCCTGGGGCACGAGCGCAGCCCCGGGGGGCCGAGACTGAGGAAGAACGTGAAGGGGCCATGGGACACACAAATAAATACACACAAATAAAAATATTCCCCATATTTTCCCATATTTTCTTGGTTTATGTCTTCCAACCCACTTCCCATATTTTCCCATATTTTCCTGGGAATCGACGATTAATTGTGTCTGTGTGTTTTTTCTCCTCCTGAGAACGGTGCGATCGCAAAGTCAGCTCGCCAGAGGCCTGCGCCCCTGGCTGAGAAACGCGAAGCCGAGAGCCTTCCAAGATCGGCCTTTTCCCACCTCCTCCCCTTCCTCCTCCCCCTCCCCCTCCCCCTCCCCCTCCCCCTCCTCCTCCCTCTCCCCCTCCTCCTCCCCCTCCTCCTCCTCCTCCTCCTCCTCCTCCTCCTCCTCCTCAGGGACCCTCCTGGCAATGCATTACGGGCCCGGCGCCCGAAAGCAACCTCCCCTGAGATCCGCCGTCGCAAAAAAAACAGCATACTTGAACGAGAAATCACGGGTCGGAGCCCCGAACCAAATCTTACGGCTGCATTTATCGAATCGTATCGGTATGCGCAGGCGCCGAAAATTAGTGGCAGGCAAAAGTTTTGATCCTGGAGCAGAAAGACGCCTGGTCCCCCGATCGAGGGCTCAGGAGGGTCATCAGGGGAAGACTGGCTCAGGAGGGGAATATCGTGTGGAACCGACGATATATATATACATATATATATATATATATGTGTGTGTATGCATCGCCGACGGATCGGCGATAGGCCCCCGATAAGGACACCGAGCGCTCCTGGGCGGGGGGGGCTACCCGGCCCCGATCGGAGACGAATGGGCGATTTGGGGTCGCCTCCCCCGCTGAGCTTCTTATCCCCCCCAGCGTTGCCTCAAGCCCACTGGATTTCGGGTCAGGACTCGGTCCTCAGGCGGCCTCTCGGGGCGATCCTGGCAACCCCAGGACGCTCGCGACGAGGCGCAGCTGATGGAGACCTCCCAGAGCCCTGAAGACCTCCCCGAGATCTTGCGAAAACCGTCGAGGACCCTCTGCAAACCCCCTGGTCTGGGGAAGGCCGCCGTGTTCATCGAGCAGGGACCGACCGTCCCGGCATTCCTGTAGGCCTACCACGAAATACTCTCTGACCCGGCCCAACAATAATAATAAGCACAATGGCCTTAGAACATAGCCCCGACGTGTACGAACACAATCTCAGCCAGAAATGCTCTGAGAACATCCCGTGAACACCACAATCAAGGTCCTTAGAACATGTCCTGGTGGGCCTACAGCAGGCAAGGACGCTTCGCCACTGCTCGAGTTCGAGCGGGGCTCCCCGAGGCGGGGGCGGGGCCGGCCGCGCTTGCCGAGGCATGGGGGGGCCGGGGCCGCGCCGGCCGCGCCGGCCGCGCTGAAGCCTGCAGCGAGGGGTAGCGCAGCTCCACGAAGCGCAGGACGCCCCCGCTCGCCTGCGCCGCCGCCGCGGCCTTGCCAAACGGGGGCCGGGCTTCCCCGGTGGGGGCTTCGGGGAGGAGGAGCGGGTGGAGGCCCACCAGAAGGGGTCCGAGTATGACTGACCAGGAAAGGATGCCGAGCCCTGTGGGAGGGGACCTGACATAGGAGGGCCACCAACATCAGGGGCAGGGGGCCTTGTCTTGCAGATGTATGAAACCGAGCCGCCCAGACTTGTTGTCCAAAGTGCAAAGACGGGGCCCTCAGTGAGGCCACGTGTCCATGATGTTCTCAGGTTAAAAAGTCCTCGATGAGAATAGATGGGGTCGAAGGATCGCGCCGCATCGCCAACGCATCGCCGATGTATCGCGATGCATCGCCGATGCATCGGCGACGTCAGCGATGCATCGGCGACGTCGGCGTGTGGAAACACGGGCATCACATCAAGCCGCATCGGTGATGCATCGGCGATGCGGCGCGATCCTCGGACCCCATCTACTCTGAACCCATCTAGGAGGCCTAGAGCAGGAAGAGGCGCACGAAGACATGGATGATTCAGCGGCGAGCCTGGCGAAAGAAGTGAAAAGGGATGGGCCGTCTCAGCAGGCTCGGAAGTCCCCATGTGAGAAGCTCCTCAAGCCTTCCCCGAAAACACAGGAAACCTCTCAGAAGGTGCGAGGGCTCCTCTGAAGCCCCGCCGTCTGCTGAGAAGGCCTTCTCCTTCTCATTTCACCACCTCGCTCGCCGCCAAACGATGAGGAAGATGGCCGTGGTGAATATGACGAAGGGGTATGGAATGTAAGAGGCAACTCCTGGGAAATCTTCGTAGGAACAATTCGAGACTATCAAGCCCGAGGAAGGGGCCACTGAGCCGGACTAGCCCAGATTGAACGCAGGAATTAGCCAGATCAAAACGGTATTAAGCCAAATGAAATCGGACTGGGCAGAATTGAACTGGATTGGGCAAGTTTTCGACCACCGATATACCAACGCCGATGCTGAATTCAACCTCCCAGGAACTTCATCATAGATAACGCGGAGGACGAGGGTGAGGGTCGACAAGACGAGGGAGGACGAGCGGGAGCACCATCGGCGAGGCGCAGCAATGTATGGTAATGTAGACGAAGAATGTGGGTGAGGAGAAACTCTTTGCAACCTCCAAAAGCAAGGTCAGATTGGGAATCCGTGAATTCGGGGCACTGGCAAGGTCAAGCTGATGTCACCATGAAGCAAGCGGGTCCTGAGGGAACCGGGTCATGAGGAGTTCCCTTGACGATAACGACGACGAAGATGGAGGCGACAACGACGACAACGATGATGACGACAACCTTGCCGCCCTCGCCGTTGCCGAGCGAGAGGTGACGCAGCGACGGGAAGGACGCCTCCACCGTGTGCTCCTGGGAGCGGAGCCGGGACCGGCCCGTAGGGCGAGAGGGGGGGAGGAGAGGGGGGCTCCTCCTCCTCCTCCGCCTCCGCCTTCCCCTCCTCCTCGTGGTCTTCGCCGTCCCCCTCCTGCCCCTGATGATGCTCCTGTTCCAGCTAGGACTGACTACCTACCAGACCACCCCAACCCAACCCGAAGACCCGAATTTCGGGTTGGGGGGGGGGGGTATGGGCTCCATATGTGCTTTTGTCGACGTTCCCGGACCCCCCCCCCACCAGAAATCGAGGGTAAACCCGACCCTTCGGGTTGGGTTGGGGTGGTTTGGTGGTGGGTGGAGAAGGACACGACCCCATGAGTGCAGTGCACACCCAGAAGCACATCGCCGATGCACCGCAGGCTCCCACCCTCCAGATGCCCCGCCGCGGCCGCCCATCAGCGCGGCCAGCCCCTGCTCCTGCCGCTGCTGCTGCTGCTGCTGCTGCTGCTGCTGCTGCTGCTCCTCCTCCTCCTCCTCCTCCTCCTCCTCCTCCTCCTCCTCCTCCTCCCCCCACTCTCCTTACCCTCCTCGTCCCTCCCTTACCATCTGCCTCCTCCAATCTTCCTCTCCTTCTCCCCTCCCCTCCAGACTTCCCAACCATGAGTACTACTCTCCTCTCTCCCCTGATGGCGTCCGGAAGATATCCGGCCGCCCTTCCGCGTACTGTTTTTTACACACCGGATTCGCGGGAAATGGGTTTTCGCTTGGTTGTTCTGTCAACATGTTGCTCACGCTGAAGCGCTGGCTTCATTTTCGGGCTTCCGCTCGTGCGGAATCGTGCTCCCGCTGCAGCGCTGGCCTTCCTTCCAAATAGGAACCAAAATCTACAAAATGCCCCCCCGGAAAAACCATTGGAAGTGATTCCACATTCGGCGTCGATTCGTTGATTTGGGGCCGCAGAAGACCCCCCACTTTGGGGCGTCGTCGTTTTCAAGAAGTATCACGCGGGAGCCCCGTTTCTGCTTTGAGAAGGTGATGCTGGAAGCAGAGCCAGCGGGTGCTCTCCATCAGCCCCGCCTTGTGTGGAGCTTCTCGGGGAGCCCAAGAAGCTGGACATGGAGCCACGACTCCAGACCAACCCAGACCTCTCGAAGACGATCCACTTACCCTCCAAAGAACCTGGCGCCATGCCATGACATGCTGTGCGGTGTTGTGTCCTGCGCCGCTGTGCGATGCCATGCTTTGCGTTGCTATGCTGTGTGATGTAATGCTTCACTACGCAATGCCACGCCATGCTATGGCATGCTACGCTCTGCCGTGCTCTACTACTACGACATGCCATGCCGTGCTCTACTATGTATCGCGTACCCTCTCGCGACCATTGCCCTGCTGGAAATCCGACTGTGACGTCAGATATGACGCGAGCGCACCGAGCTTGCCATTCCCCCCTCCCCTCCCCCCAACATGTTACCGCTTCCGCCTCTCCCTCCCTCCTACCCTCCATACAAGAGATGCGAGGAGGGAAAGAAGAGGATGATATCGGAACAGGTAGGAGGAGAAACGAGGAGGGAGGAGGACAAGGGAGAGAGAAACAGGTAGGAGGAAACATTATGATAATTAGGATGGGAGGAGGAGGAGGAGGAGGAGCAGGAGCAAAGGAGGAGGAGGAGAAGGGATGAGGGAGGGAGGTGCGGGGAATGTGATGAGAGCGGATGGGAGGGGGGGAATGAGGGTGGATGACGAGGAGGACGGAAAAAGAGAATCGTCACCAAGCCCTCGGCAAAGGTGTCCGTGACAAGAAGCGTATTGGCTGTGTGGTCAAGTTTCTTCGAGGCCGTGGGGGGACGACCCGGAGCGTCCATTCTGCGTGAGCTCCATGAGTCTGCCGCATCAGAAGCAGCGCTCCTTGCCAGCCTGCCCATGTCACCTTGTAGCCGCAGGCGATGCATGTTGCACACGAGATACGCGACCGCACACCTCGTGTACTCCAGATTTCGTAATAAAAGGGAGGGGGTCTCAACCCTCCCAGACGAGAAGTTTTAGACCCCCCCGCCTGGGAGAACCCTCCAAAACATCGTCCCCAGACCCCCCCAGGCCCTCCAAGATAGCCTGGAAGAGACCCCCCCCGAAATGAGACCCCCTCCCTTTTATTACGAAATCTCGAGTACGGATTTAGAACTGGGCTGACAGGCCCAAAGCTGAAGACGACGTCGGGGAACAGAGCTATCCCGGTCTGGCACGAGGCGCGGAACTGCAGAGCAAGAGCCAGAACGGCTACGGGAGGAGGGCGAAGGGAGGAGGAGAGGGCGAGAATGAAAAGGAGGGGGAAGAGGAGGAAAAGGAGGGAGGAGGGAGGAGCAGGGTGAGAAGGAAACCCCGTTGGAGACCCGCCCTGAGCTGGGGCGGGTGCCGGTGCCGCGGGTAGGCCAGGAGAGGGAGGATAAAAGAGGAGGGAAGAGGACGAGCAAGTTGGGAGGAGGGGGGAGGCGATGGAGGACGAGGAGGACGACGACGGCGTTCACAAGGAAGGCGACGACGACGACGGCGCTGACGACGACGACGGCGAAGACCCTGAGGACCGATGCCTCGGACAAAAAAGGCAACGTCTTGCGAAATCACGGACCCCATCCTTTGGAGGCGCGCACAAGGGGGTAAGGGGACGGGGGAAGGCTTCTTAGAAGGAGGCGGCTTCTTAGAAGGCGCCGGCGTTGCCTCCATGAAGAAGGCCCGCGCCTTCTAAGAAGCAGGGGTGCTTCTAAGAAGCCTCCCCCCCTCCTGCTACCCCCCTCTGCGCGTGGCTGGATCCTCCTGCGGCACGCCTCACGCCGGACCTATCTGCGACGGCCCCAACGGCCGAACATGGAGGCGCAGACGCCCGGTGAGAGAGCACACCGCGGCGCCCGGATCCCAGGGGGCGCGGCGGCGCCGACGACGACGACGCAGCCAAAGGGCCCGCCTCGGGTCGGTCGCCCAGGCCCTCCGACAGCAGCCCCCGCAGGCCAGACACGGCCTTGAGGTCCCCCACCTCGTCGGCCGTGACCGTCTTCAGCTCCGCCGGCCCCCCAACGGAGCCCGCCCGGGGAGAGGGCCGCCTCCACCTACCCAGGCGTGCGACGTCCTGACTTGTTCAACACGGGGTCCCTGGAAGACCCGAGCCTTGCCCGGGGACCGATTTTCCATCCGGAATAAGTTGTTGGACACCCCCAAGGCCCAGCGAAGGGCCCCCGAGGCCGACATTGGCCAAACACCTACCGCCCTGATTGCTTCACGACGCGATCATGTCTGGGTATGCGCCGGCGCCTCCGCAGGCCCTGGCCTCGACGACGTGGCACGCTCAGCCGCGATTTGTTTCCTGAACTGCGGCCCCTGGGGATTGCTACTGTGGGCTACGCGCAAGGAGCGACCCCAAGCAATAGTGGCCTTTGGTGCGCGACTTCTCGGGGAGCCGCGGGGGTGGAGAAACCCAAGCGCGCAAGACGCCACTGTCGCACCGCCATTCGGCGATCGGGGGGCCCCAGTAGGTTACGTGCAGTCAATTTCTGGAGCCCCGGGACCATCAGAAACGGCAATCGCGAGAGAAAACGACCCCCAGGGGAGCGGTCGGAAGTTCTCGGGCCGCAGATTGAAAACATCAGATCGGGTGGCTTGGTCGTCGTCGTCGCCCTCCTCCTCCTCCTCCTCCTCCTCCTCCTCCTCCTCCTCCTCCTCCTCTTGCTCCTCCTCGTTCTCCCCTGTCCCGCCTCCCATCCTCCGTTCATGCGCTCCTCATTGTGTGAAATAGACTCTTCTGCAACAGCACGGTTGTGACAAGCGCTCCCGCCACACAGCGCCACCGATGGATGAGATGGATGCCCCGCGATCATTGTCTGATCATGCGAGGCGGTCGCACTGTAGCAATATTCACGGGGGCCCCCGTGGGTATACAGAAGGCCAGAAACAGCAGCGACACGCTTGCATCACGCAAATTCAGAGCATCCACAAGCGTGAGAGGGCCTTGCATTCGTAGACACGGATATGAATGCACACCCCTATTAAATAAAGACAAAGACCCTGACCAAGGTAGTATGAAAAGGCACGAACCAATGGGTTCTGCCGCAAATGATGGACGCAAAAACAGAAATCCGAGTTAACCTCTCACTCACGTGGCCTCCTGCTCCCCTCCTGAGATCGCATGTTGCTTCGTGCCAACTGCGGCTGAGTCTGCCTTACGCCTCATCTTCAAGTCCCGCCTCATCGCCGCCTTGCGGCCCTTGAACTCCATCATCTCCGTGCTGGCGTTGGTGTTGTATTCGCTGCTGTACAAAACCCGCTGGAGGACCTCGTCGTCCAGCGCATCTCCTGCCAGCGTCACGCTGGTGTCCACCCAGCGCAGCTCACCTCCACCCCTCGCCAATAGCTGCTTCAGCGCCGCGAGCTCGATGCCGGCGCGCTTGTCCTGGGGCGCGCCCCCGTCCTTGTTCGGGTGGTCCACGGCGTTCCTAGCATCGCACATCCACTGCGCGTGGATCTCCGTCGCCCGACTCGCCCACTCGGCAACGTGGATCTCGGGATCTCGACTCTCGAGCAACACCGCCCTGAGCCAATCCACCATCACGGTGCCCTTCGCCAGCGCATGCGTCTCCGCCGCCAGGGTGCTCGGGCAAACGCGCTTCTCGATCTGACTCTTCCACTCCATGACGCACGTTTTCGCGTTGCCATTCTCGTCCGGTGGCGCCATCAGCCCGACCACTCGCCCCCGCTGACTGCAGAAGGGCTCCGTCTTGAGGGCTGTCGCATCACCGTCCTCGCCGCGCTGCAACGCGACGTCCTGGACCTTCGCGCGCGCCGAGTCCGTGCTCACGAACGCGCTTGCACTCTGCCAAACCACAAAACCTCCGCGAATTATGACCTTCCGACCCGGAAACTCGCGCGCCTGCTTCACCGCCTTGATACATTCGATAGGTCGTTCACGGTCGGTGACGCGAGAGCTTAACTGTCCAGCCGAACTCGCAAAAGATAGATCCGGCCGTGTCTGTCGCTGCAACCATGAGAATCTCGGCTGGCGAACATGATGCATCCCGTTGTCGTTCCCTGCTAGGTGCGATATCTGGATCTGGGCGATGCTCCTGGCACGCTCCTTCTGCCCAGTCTCCGCGGTCCCGTCGCTGCTCGATCGTCTGGCCGCAGTGCTGGAACTTCAGCACCTCGCTCTGGTTAAAGGCCACTCGGCTCTTGAGAGTCTTGAGGCTCTACTCGCCACGCTTGCTTGCCGCGTACCCGCCATCGAGACGTCGTCGACGCGCGTCGCGCACATGCCGACCAACTCTCCCCCGTGCAACAGGTAGAACAGGGCCGACGCTAAGGTGCTCACCTTCCACTTGCTGGCGAGAAGACTCTTGCGCGACCTCTTCCACCACCCGCGCGCGGCGTCGCCCGCGCCATCGATCGGGGCAGTCGCGCGCAGCAGCGATCCTTCGGGAAGAGAAACTCCGGGCATGCCACTAAACAACTGCCTGAGATATAGCTCGCGATCGATGACGCCCCCCTGCAGGTAAGCATTCCTGGCGCCCATATCACGTGCCACGCGAGCTGGCCCATCACGACCTCCCCCACCTGATGCCGCCCAGGCCAGTGCCACATGCTGGGCCAGAAGGCTCCCAGTTGACGCGTCTCGCCGGTAGTTGGAGCCCTTCTCCAAATTGCCCAGCGCCACAAGTGTCGCCTTCAACTTGACGGGGAGGTTGCTCGCGTCCGTGCGCGTCGCCTCGTTCTTGTCCATGAATGCGAATCGCGTCGGGATCACCTGCGCATGCCGCGGCAATTCAAGGACCAGCTTCGCGCTGAGAAGCTCGACGGTGATGTGGTGACGCAGACTGCTCCACTCCTTCAACTTGGCCTCATCGAGCGCCTCCTCCAAGTGCTTCGGGACCCCTCGCTCCTCAAGCACGCGTCGTCCAGGCTTGCCCTTGCGTTGCCCGAGCTGCTTCTCCAGAATCTTGCTGACGGACATGCCTTCAGCCTTCGCCGCGTGCGCGATTTCGATTTGTCCGCTGCGCTCGGTCAAATAACGGATCCACGGCCAGTCGCGCGCCTCGCAATTCCGGCCATCCGACAAGAGCGCCGACTTGGCCTCCAGCTCTTCCTGGCGCCGCGCTTGTAGGTGTCGACGTCGGCCCAGCCGGCGCGCGTCCGCAACGAACGAAGTCTGCCTCTTCTGACCACCGACTTCGCCTAGCAATAGAGGACGCATCTTGCCATCATCGGTCGACCTCTCGCCCTCGGAGTCCGCCGCGGGGGCCTCGCCGCCAGTCGCGTTGGCGTCTGGGCCCCCCGTCCGCTCGGTTGCTCGTCCTCGCGCTCGTTCCAGTCGTCGATCTCCGTGGTCATGGGCTCCGGCTCGGGCACTGGCGCCGCCGCGATCGGTGCGTCCGACTTCTCCGACTGCTTATCCTCGGCGTCCGCCTGCCCCTCGCTCCCCCTGGTCCCCAGTCGGCCTCCAACGTGCGTCCGGGTGGGTGACCCTTGTCCGGTGCTCGACGCCGACCTCATTCGCCACGTCCGCTGGGGTACTCCAGGCGAGGTCGCGGCGAGGACGTCTTCCGGAGTCGCCCAGCAAAGCTGCTCCGGCGCCGCGAAGATCTTCTGTCCCTGGTAGTTCAAACAGATGCTGCGGCCCCGAGGCCGCCCAGCGTCGCCGCTCGGACCGATGTCCACGTCGCTCTCGGCGATGAGCTGCATGTCGTAGCACGCGCGTCTCCAGGGCTCCTTCCAGACGCCGCCAGCTCGCTCACATCGCCCGGAATGGAGGTGCTGCTCCACGCTGGAGAACTCACTGTGCACTCTGCGTGCGATCAGCTGCTCCCTGACGCAAGCCATGTCGTTGCGGGCCTGATCCATGAATGCTCGGTAGGGCGGGGCGTGCCTGCCCGCGACATCCGCCTGGACATGAGCGCCTCAAATGTCTCCTTGCTTGTAGGGTTCCCTCCACCATAGCGCAGCGGTGTTACTTGCTGGCACCATGTCCCGTCGCGCGCCAGATTGAGGAACGAGACTCGGGTGCCGTTGGCCGTGTACTCCTCGAAGACATCGATCTCGATGAGATCTTTGAACTCGCGTGGCGTCACCAGCAGCTTGGTAAGTCTCGACGTAGTTGGTCTCGCCAGACTGGCGCACACGCTGCGCCGCAAATGTCCAGCGGCCTCGACGGCCTTGGGCGTGGCGCGACCGTGTCATAGCAGCCTCTGGGGCGCCTCCGTCGACGGGTGCCCTGCTGTCGTGTAAAGGTGTAGCAGTGCTCTACGTAGGCCTGCATCCACTGCCTTCCAGGCCTCGCGTGACTCTTCGTCTTGAGGATGTCGTGGTTCGTCGTGTGGCGTAGGTGGTGGAGGCGCGGACAGCGCGCCGACGTCTGGAGACGTAGACCCCTCTGGAAGATTTGCCGTTGGCTGCTCGTCCTCGGCAGACTCGTTCGGCGCACGGCGCAAGATGGTTATGCAGCGCTAGCGCGATATGGGCGGAGCAGGGTTGGTCTTCCAGTCGCCCTGCTCATGGGTACTCTCTCCGTTGTCGTCGATGCCCGCAGTCTCGCGATCTCCTGTCAGTCGTACTTATGTCTCATGTGCGAGCCTCCCCGGGTCGAACTTGGCGTCCATCCACGCGTTGTGAGTCAGACTCGTCGGTGCACTCGCGGGCCGCGTCGACGCTGGCGGGGCCTCCGCACATCGGCCTCCGGCAGGCCTCGTCGTCGCTGAGCTCCTGGACCTCCGCGGAAAACGCGAGCTGCTTGCAGTGCCTCTCGAGCAGCTCTTCGCGCAATATGACCTCTGCCAGCTACAGCGGGCACCGTCCGGCTTGCTCACTCCAGGCTCCGTTTGCATTGTGGCCCTCGATCATTCCGCGTCGACGTCGCGCATCACATGTCCGCGTGAACCTCTCCGCGAGCGCGCCCTTGTCGCCCTTGTTCACCGCGAACCCACTGGGCTTCAGGTAGGGCCGTCCGCTCTCGGTGTCCCTGAAGTTCCACTGGCGCATGTCACCGCGGACGAAATCCATCTCCGGGTCCATCGGCGCATCCTCCAGCGCGGGGCCCTCCCAAGCGTCGTTCGCCCACGGATTCTCCGTCATAATCTCCCACGCCCCGAGCGGTGCTTGGCGACCCTCGCACTGAACTCAACCAGCCAGCAACGGCCGCGCCATCTCCCGCTTCTCCCCCGCACGTGCCGCGAGCAAACTTCCGCGTGCGATCTAGCGGCGGGACCGGCCGCCCCGCGGTCCACATGCACATGGCCATGGGGCGATCGTCAACCACGGGTTGTCACGGTCCAACTGCTCGAACGCCCGCTCCTGGTTCAGGGCGTCGTCTGGCTGGGGCACGGGCGCATCCAGGACCGCGGCTGTGGCCCCCTGCATCTCGCGGCAGAAGTCCCCGACGAGGGTCGGGCCAATCCCGAGACAACTCCGCGCCTCCCTGACGACGCGCCTCTTGGGCCATCGCCCTCGCCGATCGCCACGTGCCGCGGCCCAGGCGCCCCCCTCGTCACTGAACATATCAACTCTTTCCTGTCAGATGCTCTCACCCTTGCCTACCGTCGCGGTCCGTCGAGGCACCTCGTGGATGGGCAGACTGCCCGCTGATGCCATCCAATCGACGTCCTCCACGGCCTCATAAAGTACGACGCCCGAACTCCATGCCGCGACGGTCTCCTTCTCCAACTGCTCCGGCTGGTCAAAACCCACGTTGGCAAAGTAAGTGATCTTCGCGCCCCAGCACCCATCACTTGTCCTCCGCAGCTTCGCTCCGCTGAAGCCGATTTCCTGAAATCCGCCGCCCCCTGGACTCAGTCGATGACCACGCCCGGCGCCTTCTGCGTCTTGGGCGACAGCAGTATCTTCGCAGGTGACCCTGACTGGGATCCAATTCGATTTGATCTCCCCATTCTCTCCACCGATGCCGACCGGTAGCACGTCCCTGAACTTCGCCCCCCTGTGTTCTCCGCGGCCAAACCGGTACTTCACCTTGCGCGGGTGGGACTCTATACGCAGACCGTACTTCTCGTTTAGCTTCGCCGAGAACCGCTCCAGCCACTCGTCGCTGTGCATGGTGCTCGTGCGCATCGTTCCCGAACGAGCGATCTCGTCGTCGTCGCACTCACCCTGGTAGTCTGCGACGCCAGCCACGGCCGCGAACTCCTCGAAATTCTGATCGTCAGACTTCTCGATCGACACGTAACTGAAAACAGCTCTCGACCTGTCCGAGAGAGTACTTCTTGCTAGTCGGAAAACGCCTTTCTGCCGTTCGCGCACCGCAGTCACACTTCCACGCGATGGCGCACTGGTGCCTGGAACCTTGCACCATTCCGCCATCGGGGCATCTCTGGCGTGGCCACTTCTGCGCGATGAACCACAGCCTGATCTCACCTTCGGTCACACTTGCCGCCCGTCTTCGGCGCCCCAGGTGCGCTTACCTTTGGCGTCGCTGGCGCTTGGCGGTCATCTTGGACCGAAATGAACGCTCCTCCAGCTTCTCCAGCTCGCATGTGGATAGTCGTTCCGCCTTCACTTGCAATCCACGCTCTGCTTGCTTGCGACCTACTGCCGCTCGCTCCACTGGGCGTCGCCGTGGCTGCCGCGTCGGGACAGCGCCGACAGCTCCGGCGTGGCCCTCTCGGCCAACACATGCGCCGAAAGCCTCGCGCGCGCAATCCGCTACACCGCAGGGCTTGCCGCGTCTCTTCAGGACCTCCGCGCGCGACTGGCGCCCGCTGCTCTCCCGCGGCGCCTCGACAGTGACCGCGCCCTGACCGCCCGCGCGTTTCTTCGCCGGGCTCGGCGTCGATCCAGGATGCTGGCGCCGCCGCCGCTTCCGCCGATGATGCCGGTAGCGGGCCAAGCGCGGCTCATTGTCCTCGCCCTTGTCCTGCTCTATGCGGGCCGCGAAGCGCGGCTCCTCGGCGTCGTCGCCCGCGTCGCCCCTGACGACGAAGAAGCTCTTCCGGGCCCTTCCGCCACCTCGTCCGTTGTTCTGTCCGCCGCCGCACTTGCCGCCACTCGACTGGAAGCGACCTCGATCTCCTCGCGGCCGCAGCGACCGACCCGACTGGGCACGGCCGGGATCTCCTGCCCAAGTGGCCGAGCGCTCCACGCACGCTGCATCGGGTCCTTTTTTAGACACCGCGATTCGCTTCTTCCCATCTTCCGCCGTCTCCTGCTTGTTGTTCATCAGCTTCCCCGAACGACTGGGCCCTCGGGCATGGTCTCCCAGCTCGCGCAGGTCCCGTCTGGCGACGCACGCAGCCTGCTCCGCAACGAGTCACTCGCTGAGCGCCGCCAGCAGCTCTTCTGCATCCGCGTCGCCAGCCTCGACTCCATTTTGTAGCTCAGTCAAGTCGCCCTCGATGTCCGCCACGCCTTCGTCGTGGAAGTCGCCCTCGATATCCGCCATGCCGTCGTCGTAGTCACCGTCGTCTCCATATTCGTCGTCTGGCTCTGGTCCTGGTTCGTTTGCAACGTGTCTCTCCGCGAAGTAGAAGGGCCCCTCCTCGCGCCCCCCTTCTCGGAGATCGCGCCCTTGTCGCGGACGTCCTGCAGGCTTGTGTAGATCGGCGAACGGCACTCTGATGGCCTCCGCCAGCTTCCTCGGGTCGTAGACGCCGCCGCAACTCGCGAGCAACTGGGGTCGCGGAACCCTGCGTCAAACCGCCCAGCTTCAACAGGAAGTAGGCCTCGACATTGTCGCTCGACTGCGTCATCCTGTCGGCCCCCAGCAGCTGCCGTCGAATCGCGCTTCGCTTTGTCAGCCGCGCACCCACTGCCTCCGCGCTGCGTCGGCTAAAGCTGTCGAAGTACCTGTCGAAGAGCTCGCCCACGCGCATCGGACCGACGCCTTGGATAGCCGCCTTCTGCGCCATCACGCCTGCTTATATCCCTGGGTCCGCGCCCGGGTCCACGCTGTCGATGTTCGCGGCCTTGGCCGCAGTCAAAGCTTCGCCTCTCGTAGCATTGCAGAGCCTGGGGCCCAGGGGCCACGTCTTCTTGACCGCGTCCACCGTAGTGCCGACGCGCGCGGCGTCGATCCTATCCAGGTATCCCCCAACAACTCCGGCGCGCCGTCGCACACTGGATTCCTTGCTCGAAGGACAGCGTCGGCGGCATGACGAAGGCGGTGAAAGCTAGAGAGACGATTGCCAGTGTCGTCGAAAGTGACGCGCTGGCGGCGGCGCCGTGGACTGCCGGTCCGCGCGCAAAAATGTGAAATGCACTCTTCTGCAACATCGCCGAGGTGACAAGCGCCCCCGCCACGCAGCGCCACCGATGGATGAGATGGATGCCCCGCGATCCTTGTCTGAAATCTCGAGGCGGTCGCATTGTAGATTGTAGCAGCACTCAGATAGGTCCCCTGTGGGTATACAGAGAACCAGAAAAGGAACGCACGCCTGCATCGCGCCAGCACATAGCATCCACGAGCGTGAGAGGGCCTTGCATTCTTGGACAGGTACGTTCGCTCACACATTGTTGTCTTGCTCCATTGCTGTCTTGATGCGAGTTTAGGTATATGTCTTCGTTGTGATGTCTTTTCGTTTGTCAGTATGTGTTTTTCGTTGGGCGCGATATTCTGCTCAGTGGGGACTGGTTATCCCCGCTTCTGTGGTCGTCGAGGCGGCTCAAAGCATGCACAACTGTGGAAACATCTGGCCGCTTCGGATCGTCGGCGTACCGGGGCAGAATCAGACCGGGACGGCCGGCGTCGATATTGAAGCGGACCGACCGGATCAACGTAGACCCTGCCAAAGATGACTTGGTGTGGAGCAAACAGGTCGTGAGGGAAGCGGGTCCTTGACGCCGGCGCATTCCCCCAAATCCGAATCATGAACCACTGTTTCACAACTGCTACCATAGGTAGGGCGGGGGAGGTCCTCCCCTCCCTATCATCATGATGCCCGCCTGGGGCATTCGCACACCAATCAACTAGGCAGAGCACCCTCTGGCTTCGCACAGCGGCACCTCGAACCAGTAGCCCTCGAACGACGAACGGAGTACATGTAGAGGAACACACTGACGCTCATGACGTGGAAGACGTAGGGGCGCCGGGAATGCGAAGGATAATGCCAGGAAGAGCTTCTGCAACGGGAGGCTGCAAAACAATGCGGGATTAGGCCGCGCATGCCTCCGTGCTCGCCGAGCAAAACGAGAATTCACAGTTCATCCAACACGAACGCCTCCTGGGTTACCTATTGTCGTACTCGTTCAGCAGTCGCACGAAGCCGAAGATGGGAACGGCCAGCATCAGCACGCTCAAAGCGCACAGCGCCCCAGCCACCGCCAGCCTGCACCACGCCCAGCGGCGTTTCCGCGGCCCCGGCGGCAGGCAGTCATCCCCACTAGGGGCCCTGCAGCGCCTCCGCCCACGGCCACTGGCACTGTCTTCCAGCTCCCTGAGCTCCTCCTCCTCCTGAAGCTCCTCGGGACCCTCGGCGTCCACGGGGACAAAAGGCGACAAGGCCTCCCATGAGCCAGCAACTGGCACGAAGATCGGGGCGTCGACGTTTTCGGGAAACCTGAGCTGTTCAGGTGACGGGGAGCGCCTCCTCGCCTCCAGCCGAGCTCGGTGCTGCGCCCGACGCAGCTGGGCAGCCGAGACATGCTCCACGTCGATATCCCCTGCGTCGGAGTGCAGCGCGACGTTCCTGCGCAGCACGTCGAGCCACGTCGGCTTCTCACCTTGAGATGTCTCTTCACTCTATAACACCTCCTTTGTGGAAAACCAAGAAAATTGCTTTTGAATTGGTTTTGAATTGCTTGTGGAAGCTCAAGAAAATTGCTCAGCCGCCCACGAAGAAAAATATATCGTGCGAGCCTCGCGAAGCGGTGCGTCGCAAGCATGATGACGCATAGAGAAGGCGTCCAAGCCACTATGCGATGAGGCGACGGGGTTCAGAAGAGAAGGGAGGCACACGTGGCGCGACGAAGTACAGCACACGAAGTTTAAAGCTGCACTTTGTCACCCCACGCACGGCACTCCCCCTCATCTTACCCCGTCGCGCCCTCGTTTCGTTGCAGCTACCTAACTATACATCGCCTCGCTCGCGGCGCACCGTTTCGCACGAGTTGTGCGCTAGTGCTTCCCAGGCGAATGCCAACGGCATGTTTCGATACACTTTGGGACAATACGAACCAAACCCTGAGCCATCCCCTGAGGATCTCAAGATCGAGCAGCTATGCGGGGAAATGGCTCGCCAACCTGCTTGTTTGTTCGGTGCGCGCATCGCGCGCATCGCGGCCCCGTGGGGGGGGCGCCGACTGAAGGCTCCAATGGCAGGGTTGGCATTCGTCCACGCCGTTGATGCCCGATGGCTCATCACTGGAACGCCGCCCCATGAAAGGCCCACCCCCCGAACCCCCCAGTGGCAAGGATCGCGCGCGCCCCCGCCGCCATTTTGGCACGCCCCTCATTCGTTTCGTGGCCCAAGATAGAGCTTCCACCGACGCCCGCGCTGGCGGGGCTCGCGTGCGCGCCCTCCGCCCGCGTCGGCGCCCTCCTCACGCGTTTCGCTGTCCAATATGGGGTGCTCCGCTCAAGGCCCCGCGGCAAGGCTCGCACGCGCCGCAACCGAAAGTGTCGGCGCGCGGCCTACACGCCCCGCGGCCCAACGGTGAGTTCCACCGAACGCCCAGCCAAAGGGCCCGCAAGACGCCCGAAGAGGGCCCCCAAGGAGGGGCCGAGAGAGGGAATACGAACCTGAATATCGAACGTTCCCCCTCGCGATGGTTCCGAGAAACCCCCAGATGTGTCCGAAAAACACCCTGGGGGCCCCAGCGACCTTCCGAGAAGCCATCAGGAGGCCCCCAAGAGGCCCCAAGAGGCCACCGAACTCCCCACATGTGGAACCAGGAACCCTCTCAGAGCCCCCCTAGAAGCATCCCGAACGACCCTCGCGCACATCGGAAAGACTTCTGTATAATCCACTGCCCAGGCACGGCAGCGGGTTCGTCCGAATGATGGGTAATTTCTACGTTCATCTCGAGTTCTCGCTCCTCCTGGTGATCGGCGGAATGGCGTAAGCTACTTGAATATACTAGCAGGGTGGAGGAGGGGAGGGCGAGTACAATGACAAGGACGAGGAGGAGCATACTATGAGGGGGGATATGTGGAATATGATGATTAAGAAGAACAGGATAAGGAGGAGCAGGAGGAAAAGGGAGGAGAAGGAGAGAGGCTGGAGGGAGTAGGAAAGCGGGGACACAAACACCCTCCGCCCCAACCGCCTGACCCCACTCCTAACACATACCCCGACCCCAACATCCTAGCACCAACACCCCAACCCAAACCCAACACAGTAAAGAGCCCAACCCCAACGCCACAACTCTAAACCCAACTCTAACATCCCAAACCCCAGCACCCCAACCAAAAAAAACTGACCGACACCCCTACCCCAACTCACTAATCTGGACGCCCCAACCCTAACACCCCACGACCAACACCAACACCCCGACCTGAACAGCCTCAACCTAAACGGGCAAACAACGCGCGGGGAGGAGCGGCGCTGAGTGAGGAGGGCGAGTAGGGAGGAGGAGGAGGAGGAGGAAGACTCCAGCTCCTCCCCCACTCCTCATCCCATCGTTTTCCTCGGGCGCCCTCGTGCGCTCCAAGCGTCACGGGACGCGGCTGCCGCCAGCAGCGGGGCCCGCCCCGCGGTTGCCAGAGGCTCGTGATCGCGAGATCCTCATCGTCCTCCTTCCGAGGGAGGATGATGAGGACAGCGCGGCATCTCAACCCGCCTTCCCCTCCCGTAGTCCTCCTCCGCCCCCCGCCCAACCTCTACGTCGAAGCTCCGCCTTTCCCTCCCGCACCTCCCCCCGCCCTCTCCTAACCACCGTAGCACGGGCCTCCAGCTACCGAGAGACGACCCCGCGGCAACCTCTTCTTCCAGAGCTACTGCAAGGGGGCCAGGTTGATCGCGTCCTCGACGTGCTTCTTGATCCACGGGCGGGCGTTCTCGTAACTGTTCGGCTTGTGCGCGTTGCCCGAGTTCCTCTCTGCACGGCATTTCCTCTGGAGCTGATTCTTATCTTTGACCGTCGCCATAACTCCGAGGATGGTCGCCTCCTTACTGGTAGTGAATGCTTTCTTGATCTTGGTCTCCAGCGAGGCCTCCCACTGGACATCAGCCTGCGTGTCGAAGGCTTCGCGCTGCTCTCTGGCCTGTTCGAAAGCCCTCTGTGCTTCCGTTGCCCGCGTCTTGAACGAAGTGGGATTGAGCGTGAGGAGCGTCTTCGCCGCGTGCTTGTAGACCGCCTGGAAGCTGCTCTCGCCGACCAGCGTTTCATGCCAGTCCGAGCCGTCGAAGGTGCCAGCGTACGACTGGTCGAGGGTCCTCTTGTTCTCGTCGCGGTCGTCGATGGGCGTGGTCCACAGCGCCGTGGCGGCGACCTTGCATGCTTCGTAGCGACTCGCTGCATCAGCCACGATAGTCCGCTCGATGCTGTCCTGAAGCTCCCTTATCAAAGCGTCCTGCCTGAAAGAGGCGGCGAGCTGCCTGAACTGCGCCTCGATCGCCTTGCGGGCGCTGTAGAGGCCCTTCAACGCCGAGCCGTCGGAGTCCATGCTAGCCCTGGCTGCGGAGTCCTGTCCAGACGCTACGTACTTGCGAAAGTCGGTCCTGGCGTCGGCGACGGTGCCCAGCAATCGGTGCGCAGCGTTCCAATCACGCCTCTCGGGAGAGCTCGGGTGCAATATCTGGATCACGTGCCCGACGAGCCCGACCGTGTCGCTGTTGAGGTGATCAAGATTCCCGACCATCTGTTCGAACACGCCCTTCAAGAGATCGACGGTGGCTGTTCTGACGGGGACTGGGAAGGGGTTCTCCAGATCGGCCACGCGCAAGATCTCGTTAACCTTGACGATGAAACTCTCCCTGGCGTCGGTAACCATCAAGTCGGCTGGCTGGATCGTGCTGATGGTGTTGCCAAACCCTTCCTTTGACACCTCGATGCTCATGAGGCGCCCGATCTCCAAGCAAGCCTCCTTGGCCGCGGTGACCTTGGCACTGATCCTGAAGCAGCCGCTGTCCTGCGCGATCGTCAAAAAGCGTTGCGTATTTTTCAACTCCTCGGTCGTGCTGCCAATCGCCGCAGACTCCGTGGCGTTGGACTTCCAAGCGGCCGCGATACTTTGCACCTTGAAAACGCAAGCACCCGTCACCAGGTATCACATCGCCCCCTTCGGCATCACGATCTATACATCGATCTGACTATCAATCTACTTATCGGTTCCCCGATCCATGTATCTATCGGGACAACCATCGGGACTCCCAACACGACAATCATTGGGGACACGACTGGGGACACCTCCAGGGCAATCATCGGGACCACCGTCGGGGCAATGATATGGGCAACCATCGTAAACATCAGGCCAACTATCGGGGCAATCTTCGGGGCAGCCACCAGGAAAACCATCGGGGCGACCATCGGAGCCACCATTTATATATCTAGCGGTCGACCTATAGATATATCAATCGATCGATCTCATTATCAAATCCGTAGATTACCTACCTAGCGGCACCTATTGATCGATCTCAATGTCGGTGCACCGATCTCACTATCAATATCTATGTCGCCTTACTGCTCATCTGTCGTGACAACTATCAGGACAGCCCTCGGGACAACCATAGGGGGGCAACAAATCGGGACAATCAGCTGGACATCCTCACAATTCTGTTGAGCATCTTGGAACACGTCTCATCGATGTCTGGCATGGCTCTAAGTGCTCCCCAGGACGGAGACCATTCACATAACAGAGGACGATTGGGGCAAGAGTGGGTCGGTTCGAGCCCAGAGACTTTGGCCGCCAACGCTTCCAGGTAGGCCAACATCTTCGTCTCGAGCTCCTTAGTAGCACCCTCGCGCGAGCTCTTCCTCAGAGTTGCCATGGTCCTCGCCACGTCCTCCAGCTGCGGCATGACTGCAACCGCGTCGGCGTACCCAGTGAGGACCTTCGTGGCCGCGAGGATCTTGTCCACGCTGAGCGGGTGGGTCACCTGGGGGGCTGACCCGCCCTCCTCATGCCCTTCGCCCATACCGCCCAAAGACGACCCTCATCCGCCTTCCCCCTCGTTTCCTGATCATTCACCACCGCCTTCCTGCGCCCAACCATAGCCTCCTCCTCCTCCTCCCCCGCTCACCCCCTCATGTTTTCTCACCCTACCCTCCCTAACCACCATCCTACGAGCCGCCCACCCCGCCCAGCCGTCAGACTTGGGCCCCCCTCCAAGTCTGGAATAAACCCACCCCTCGACGTCTCCATCCAACCCATCGCCCCTCTCACCTTGGTCCTCTTGATGGACGTGACGTTGCTCGCGAACGTGGTCGTCTCGCACATCCGCTCGTTGAAGAGGTACCTGAGGCCCTTCCACTGAGACTCGCTGATCGGCTCCGCGGCCGTCACCGCGTCGAAGTCGCTGGCGAACCTGAAGTTCAACGGGTCGGGGTCCATGACGTACTGGGCTGCCCGCAGACACTCCACCGCGGAGTTCACGCTCAACTGGATCTCCTCATCCGCGTCTTCCGCCACGGAGTTGATCAAGATCTGGTCCACCTGCTGGCACAGCTGAATGCACTGCTCCGTGGATCGCGTCGTGGACCAGCTTCTCAGCAGCGGACAAAACAAGTAGGAGAATGTAGCGCTTTCGAACCGTACCACCTTCGACGCTGCGTCGCCAGGGATTTGGAAGCCACAAGGATCCCGCCAATCAAAGCCAGCTTCGCCCTCGGGAGACGCCGGCGGATCCTCGCCATCAGCAGGCGGAACCCTCGAAGGCAATACGATCTTGAAGAAAGTTGCGTAATCATCGGAGCCGCCGCTGGTTAACTCCAACCCCAATGCCGATGCAGCTCTGTTGCTTATCTCCACTGCCAGCGATACCGGTAATACCATGCCCGTCGAGACTAGAGCAGTCATCTTGGACTCGAACGCATCCTTGGGCAACGTGTGCAGCAGTTCTGGCTTCGCCAAATCCTCGGCGTAGGCCGCCAAGTCGAGGCGCTTCGTGATGAGCCCCGCAGCGTCGAGCTCAGTTTGGTTTGTGGATGCGCTGAACTGGTCCCTCCTGCCTTTCAGCCGCGCCCTCTTGTGCCCGAGGCTGTTCAGTCCACTCGCGATGGTGGTGAGGTTGATGGCCTTGATCTTATCGTTCAGCACGCTCTCGAAGTTCTCCCCGAGCTTGAGCGGGACGTTGGACGGCGCCCCCCCGAAAACGGTGGCGGCATCGTCGTCGTCATCGTTCTTGTCATCTTCGTAGTCCTTGCACTCGACCACGGTAGCGACGAAGCCCCACCTCCCCTTGGTAAGTTTGGTCCAATAGCCGAACTTCGCAGGCGGCTCCTGCTCGGGAGACACTTGATCCAAGTCGTCGCCAGCATCTGCCAGACCTTCTTCGTCGGCCTTCGTCTGGTCGTCGCCATTGGGGGTCGCAGTGGCCTTCGGGAGGCAGTTGTCGTAGCTGATGTTCTGAAGGCGGCATCGCTTGTACTGGGCGTCCTCCTGGCCACTCGGACGAACCATCTCGGCGAAGCAGTCCTTGCCTTGGGGCGCCACCAGCTGGTCCCCCGCTATCAGCCTGTACTCGTCCTCGGACGTGCTGCGCGAGACGCCGTACTCGACGAGGACGCCCACGTCGCCCAGCCGACCAGTTTCGTTGACCAGCACCACTTGCATCTTGCTGGTCGGGTCGTCAGGGTTGTCGACAAGCGAGAGCTTGAAGCCCTCAACCTCGTGGCTCTGCTTAAAGTGTTCCTGGGGCGGCAACGGGAATCGCACGCGGGGGCGCACTCTCCCTACCCTTCGCGTAACCACCGTGTCTGCACTATCGTCATCCTCCCCCTCCATCTCCACCTCCGTCCACCTCGATGTCCGATTCCCCCCTCCCGAGACCCCCGTCCGCCGACCAGCCGCCTCTCCAGAGCATTCTTGATTTACGCCCCACCCTTGAGAGAGCCTATGCGTCGGCCCAAGCCGCAACTGTCAAAAACGGCCAGCCCCAGGGTGACTTGTTTAACAAAACTGAAGAACAATGGCAAAATCCCACCAGCCCTCTGGGCGTAAGTGGTCCAGGGCATTTCCTCTTCCAGAACCCCCTCTCCCTGCTTCCCCCCTGGGGTATGATCCCTGATTCACCCTCCACCAGACCCTCCCCCCCACATCCACCCCCCCTCCACCACCTTCCTCACCTCCCCCTCCACCTCCCGGTCCACCTCCCCCTTCCACCACCCCTCCACCTCCCCCTCCACCCCCCTTCCACCCCCTCCACCTCCCCCCTCCACCCCTTCGGATGTCCCCGAAAGCTTTTTGGGGAACCCACGGGAGGGCCCCAAGAAGGCTCTAAGAGGGCAACATTTTCTACTACCAGCGGTGGGGCCTCTGGTAGTAGAAAATCGGACACTCTTGGGGCCGTCTTGGAGCCCTCCTGGGCCCTCTTGGGGCCCTCTTGGAGCCTCTTGGGGGCCCAAGAGGCCTCCAGGAGCGCCCACACAGGGCCCCAGAGGGGCCCCAAGAGGGCAACATGTTCTACTACCAGTGGGGGGGGCGTCTGGTAGTAGAAAATCGGGCCCTCTCGGGGCCGTCTTGGAGCCCTCTCGGGGCACTCTTGGGGCCCTCTCGGGGCATCTTGGGGGCCCAAGAGGGCTCCAAGAAGGCCCCAAGAGGGCCCCAAGAGAGCCTCAGGAGGGCCCCAAGAGGGCAACATATTATACGACCAGCGGGGGGCCGTCTGGTAGTAGAAAATCGGGCCCTCTCGGGGCCGTCTTGGAGCCCTCTTGGGGCCGTCTTGGGGCCATCTGAGAACTTTGGAAACTCTTGCGGGCCCAAGAGGGCTCCAAGAGGGCACCGAGAAGGCCCCAAGAGGGCCACAAGAGAGCCCCAAGAGGGCAACATGTTCTACAACCAGCGGGGGGTCGTCTGGTAGTAGAAAATCGCGCCCTCTTGGGGCCGTCTTGGAGCCCTCTTGGGGCCTCTTTGGAGCCTCTTGGGCATCGGACTTACGATGCCCAAAGCGCTCGGATTTAATATACCCAAAGCGTTCTTCCAGTGGAAGAAGGAAGAACGCTTTGGGCATCTTAAGTCCGATGCCTTTAGGCCTCAAAGGGATTGGACTCAAGATGCCCAAAGCGTTCTTCAGTGGAGAGGGAGAAAAGGAATGGAAGGAGGGAGAGGGTGAAAAGGAAGAGAAAGAACGCTTTGGGCACTTAAGTCCGATGCCTTTAGGCCTCTAAGGGATTGGACTCAAGAGGCCCAAAGCGTTTCTTCCTGGTGGAAAGAAAAAAGTGCAAAAAAAAAAAAAAAAAAAACAAAAAGATACGCACTTCCTGATCACCTCAAAAGCTGCCTAGGCGTCGTTCCTGATGGGACTGATGATGATGGTTAATTAGATGATGCTGAAGTGGGGTTGTAATCCATTTATGTGTTGTTATTGTGTGATGGATGTTTATTTGAAAGATATGTGGTTATATTGAATTTGTGGTTCAGTTATGTTTTGTTGTTTTGTGGGTTGTTCAGTACGCGAAGCGTCAAGAATTGCTCACAGGTTGAAGCCCAAGGTCCTCGAACTCTGCGGCAGTGAGTCCACGCTTGCGCTTCGAAACCCTGGTGAAGTGCGACTGGTTGCGGTACACGTCGCTGGAGTAGAAGAAGGCGCGGTGCTGGCTAGACCGCACGGCGGCGACAAACACCTCCGCAAAGCTCGGGTCCTCATTGCACTTGTCGATGACCGCTGCGGGGTTTCCGACGAAAGCGAAGGTGTTGCACACTGGCCCGCAGAGCCAGCACGCGGGTCCCGCAGGGAAGTAGACCTGCGACGGCGAGGGGATGAGGGTTGGAAAAGCACGGCCCTAACGTTCCTTGCCAGCTCCCAAAGCTCCACACTCGGAAACTTTCAAACTCGACATCCGTGATCCTGAACCCTCAAAACTAACGCCCCATAAACCTTGATAGAGCGAAGCACCGAACACATCCATATAAAAAACACAAACCCGAATGGCGGTCAGTCAGGGCCCTCCGCTTTGGGAACCCAGGACCCGTCGGAAACAGATGCACCGAAAACGTGCCAGCGAGTTCGTTCCCAGACGACCTCCCTCCATTCTTTCCCAACCTTCTTCCACTCGAAGCTGTAGTTACCCCACTCCTTGCAGCGGAACTCCTCGTTGTCACCAGCCTTGGCAAGAGTGTTGGGGCAATCATTGCGGCCGCACTTCGAGGGCGCCTCGGTCAGCTCATCCATGTAGGCGTCCACGCCGCTGTTCGTCAAGTAGGGGCGGGGCTCGGCGGCCCTGTTGGGGGCGGTCTTCCCCGCGGGAGACGCCGTGGATGCAGACGCTGCTCCCGCAGCACCTGGTCGACGAGGCGCCTTGGCAGATGGCGGCCCCTCGGTCTTGACGTTCATCGCGCTGCCGCCCATGTTGCTGTGGAGGTCGGCGTTGTCATCCTTGTGGCCAGACTTGTCCTTCCCCTTGCCCTTGCCCTTGGCGCCCTTGCCGCAGCCCTTGGGCACCGAGCTGCCAGGCACACCGGGAGGCATGGCTGCCGCGGCGCCACGGTCGCCCCCAGTGTTGGCACAGGGGTGCTGTCAGAGTGTCCGAACATCAAAGTTCAAAGTCGCCCCGAGGCTTGGGCTTGGGCCCCTATTATAGAGTAAGGTGTAGAGCAATGAACTGGCCACAGAGGGTGGCATGGTCACCTACACACCCCTCATTGGAAGAGCACGGGGCAGACCGATCAGTAGAACAGCCCAAGGAGAGGCCAAACCAAACCTCCGATACAGCAACGCAAGCGCGCACAATGCAACGCGTGCAATGCGGCCTGCATTCGCAGGCCTGGTTGCTTCAGGACCTCCTGAGTCCATACACATTCCATTCCTACCCTTCGGGGAAGGGAGTTCCCAGGCCACCGCCACCGCCCACTAGGTATCGAGGGGGATCGCGGGGCGTGGGAGCGTCCACGATGGCATGGCATGGATTTGAGGGGAGCCAAGAGAGCTCTACCTGGCCTACACGATGGCCGAAGATCTTGAGAGGGCATCCAAAATGAGGGGCCCCTGAAAGCCAAGTAACCCCTTCGTTCTCAAATCCACAAACTTGTCGGGCCACAGCGGCCCTCCCTGCTCTGGACCCCCACCCGCGCGCCCACTGGAGTATCAGAAGTCCTGGAGGCCACATGCCCAAGGTTCCTGCCTGGCCTGGAGCTCGGTGCGGACAGCAGGCCTAACACCCCGCCAAGTGAACACCCGACCGAACATTGCATTTGAAAGGACTGTCTAACGCTCGGAGCTTTTTAAGTTTAGGAGTGGCTCTCGAGGGCCCAGAGTTTGGGCAGTCCAGCGGGGGTACCTGGCGACGAGGACGGAATTTGGCGAGCCCGCCGCGGTTGCAGGCGGTTGAGCCTATATCTGATAGCAAGACAAGCCCACCGATATGTAGAGGCAATCCGTCGCTCCGATGTGAATGCAATCTGGCAGCGAGACGATCCCAACCCGATAGTGAGACAATCCCACAATGGCAGATTCACATGTCGTTTCGATGTGCCTGTATATGTCAGTGAGGCAGTCAGACAATCCCGATATGATAGTGAGACAATCCCAACCTGACATTGAGACAGCTTCATACTGAGCAAATCTGATATTACATTCACCTGTCACTCCGCTCTGACAATCTCGCCGTGAGGCCTATATCTGATAGTGAGACAAGCACAATCGGAGTGTACACGAATCAGTGTGCCCGCCAAAATGGCAATGAACGCACCCAACATTGCACAACATAGACGCACCCCCAAAGACGGCTCGCACCATAGATTGCACCACATAGATTGCACCACAAACACGGGTCCATCTTAGATGGTTTGCCCGAGTTCCCCCTAGATTGCCAGACCAAGAGGGCTCCACCAAGAAGTTTCTGCCGAGAGGACACACCTAGGCGGCATGGCCAATCGATTCCACCGCATAGGCTGCACCACATAGATTGCAACACATCATAAGTTGCACGAGTAGATTGCTGGCCACGGCTTGCAGCAAGCACCACATATATTACACCACGTCTTCGTCGTCCGTGTCATCGTCGTCCTTGCTGTCGTCATCGTCATCGTCGTCGTCGTCGCCGTCACCAATCTTACCAGCGTGGACTCCAAATAACAATTGCTTGCAATATACGGTGTCGGAGACTCAGCACCCTTTCTTGTTTTACATTATTGCGGCTCTCGTCAGCCTGAGAGTCTGAAAGACTGAAAGACAAACGAGTGGAGGCGTGCCCAGCGGCACCTCTCGATGCACCAAGCTGCGCATCGCGCAACTTCGAAATATTACTCCTCGTGCTTCCTCCCTCCTCCTCACTCCGACCCCACATCCCTACTCAACCATCCTTCCCTTCCCCTATGAATCCTGAATGCCTTCCCCCCTCAGTCATTGCCGAGCGAGCCTGGCAGATGCAATATATTAGCGCAGCTGCGTCTGCGTCTCGTCAGCCGTGAGCGTGGATGGCGGAGTATCCGTCGGAAGGTACTCATCAACCTGCTGCGCGAAGGTCCCCATCTGCGCCCTGAACACCCTGGGGCGGCCGCCGCCGTCGCGCTGCCCCTGCTCGCTCAACACTCCTGCCGCGAACCTTGGCCGTGGACGCGGCGCTTCTGATACACGATTGGCGGGTGGAGGAACTGCTGGAGGTGGCATGTTCTCGTTGTTGTTGCCGCCGTCCCCAGGCTCGTACGATTGTGACTCTTCCACGAGGGTCGGCTCCGCTAAAGCAGCCAGGGTATCGCGCTGGGTGGCATCATCAGGCAATATAGGAGCAGCGTCGGCAGTCCAGCCTCGAATGGCGGCGCTCCCAGCGTCGGCGTTAGCTGTCTGCACGTCCGTCAGAGACGGCTGTTGTGGGAGAGGGTGAGCGCCCGCCGCCTCATCCCGCTGATCAAATGGAAGCGTGGGCTGCGGCTGGGAGGACGCCGTCGCCTGTGGGTGGACGCCAGTCTTCTTCTCGAGCAGCTGTTTCTCATTGTGGGCCTGCTTCTCCGAAATCAACTCCACCTCACTGTCGCTATCGGCAGCCTCGCTCTTCTGCTTTTTTGCTGCTGGCGGCCCTGCATCGGCCCCAGAACTGTCGCCGCGGCCCCCCGAACTGGCGGCCTCCAGAGACGCCTTTTTCTTCGACTTGCTGTCGCCGCCAACTTCCCTCGTAGTAAGCTCGATCTCAGCTGGCACACGAAAACGTAGTACTCCCCCGAGTTGTTCTGGAAGCCCGTCGACTTCGAGTTGGAGTCGTAGGCAGTGACCTCTGACCTTGACCTTCTGCTGCAAAATTGGGCTCGGACCACCAGCGGCGCCATTTTCAGGCTGAGACATCCCAGAACGTGAGAAACACAAGTTGTGAGAAACACAAGTAACAAGTATGATCTGAAACTTCTAGCCACTGACTCAAACTGCGGCGAAACAATAATGGTAATCGTCGCCGTATTGCTTCCTGCAATTACAATGATATGTAAAGTGGGTCCAAGGGCTTCAGTCACGTACAAATGCAAGTATTGGGTTCGGCCCCCGTGGACATGCCACGCAACCGTCTGAACACCCGTGCTCATCTGGTTGGGGGGGGGGGGGGGGGCATGGGGCGGCGCGCGAATGAAACGCGACAGCTCCAGAAGGGCCCTGTCGCACCGATTTCATTGGATATTCCAAAATGTTCGTTCCACGTGAGCCACCATTGAGATTCAGTTTCTATCGGCGCCATCCACTGACCAGAATCGCCGTCCCCGATGCTAGACTACAGTCGTACCCATTACTGGCGATACTAAAATATTACGCGGCCCTCCGCATGCCCATCGGCACGCCGACTGACGTCTTTCTCGTTTTTTTCCTAACCCTCATGTGGTGTTGGGTCCTCGTTTTGAAGAGACATCGCCCTGCGTCTCCTTCCTTCCTCCCTCCTCCCCCCTCCTCCATCCTCCCATCGCAGTCATCATCATCACCCATCTGTCCCATCACCGTCATCATTATCATCCATCATCATCACCACCACTTTCTAACACTGGCTCCATCATTATCCGTCCCCTACCCCCACCATCATCACCACTTATCAGCATCACCATCGTCGTCATCGTCATCATCGCGGCCACCACCGTCGCCATCATAACCCCCGTCATCGTCACAAACATCGGCATCAGATTCGGCGCACCCCTCACGAGAGTCGTGGCCCCATAAGGAGCTCCACCGAAGGCCCCAGCGGCCGCGCCCGCATGCCTCCCCCAGACACATTTCGGCACAACCCTCACACGTTACGTTGCCTAATGGGGACTTCTACCGAAGCCCCAGTGGCGGCGCCCGCTTGCCCCCCCCCACGCAAATTCTTGCACACCTCTCACACGCTTCGTGGCCCCATGATTAGGGTAATCAACCGAAGACGAAACTCACAACTGCTGCAACCACAACAACATATGGTTCAGGCTCGCGGCAGGCCAATTGCAGACGCGGAGCACATTTATTTCAAAATCCAACCAGCCAAACTTAAGTGTTAATTTCAAAACCAGCACGGCTACTTTATATTTGAGGCAACGCAAGACTCTTCACGCGCGCGCGCTCCAAACGCGGCCAACGCGCGCGCGGGGAGTGTTTCATTATCAATCGTCGAAGACGCGCATCAGGATACATTTAATTTCTGAATACAAGTGGTCAACCTTGAAGGTTCCCTGTAATTTCCAAGGCAACACTGCGATTTTACCATTGCCAGAAATACAGAACTCCGCACATGGACGCGCGCGCCCCGCGCGCAATTCTGCAACCGCATTAGTATAACTCCCATACTACATTCCATTCGAAAATAGGAATCCAATCGCCCGCCCTGAAGAGCCCATGGTAGGTCACAGACCAACATTATGTTTTCCCGTTTGGACATTGCGGAATTATACAAACGCGCGCGCGGGCGACGCGCGCCACGCCTGCGCGCTGACCATTGACAACTCCAATTTCATTTGGGTTTTCTCAGAGCCCAACGCGCGCGTTCTACACGGGGAAATGTTCCAGAAACGCGTGTTAACTTCAACGTCCGGTTGGTCGCCGCTAAGGGCTCGTTGTAGTTCCCAGGCCAACATGGCGACTTGCCCACGGCGGCGAATACAGGACTCTACGAGCGCGCGCGGGTGGCACGTATCCCCCGCGCGCACTGGTCGGTGACCGATGCAGGTTTGCTTGAGTTCTCGCGCAAACATGGTTGCGTTCTAGATGAGATTTTCACAGGAGACGGCATGCTTCAGAATCCGATCGGGCACCGTTAACCATTCGTGTTAGTTCCCAAGCCAACAATGGTACATTTCGGCGATCGACAATGCACGACTCCTTCGGCAGCAAATGCGCGCGCGCATGCCCAACGGCCCGACATGCGCGCGCGGGCGGCCATGGAACGTGGGCCCGCGCGCACGGGTCACCCGATATCCGCTCGGAGGGTTAGCACTAGCTTCTTAGCCAAAGCCGCGACTTCACATTACTGGCGACTTGCGCGCGCGGCAGCGCGCTGGGGGAGTTCTGCGTAGCCCGTCGAAGAGTTCACGCGCAAGCACACATGCTAACGCAGAGATGCATGGGGCCACCGCAAAATGTTATTCGCGAAGAACCGAGCCGACGTGGCTATTGTGATGCGGCTGACAACGCAGTGCTTCCAAGCGCGCAAGCCGCCGCGATACGATTATACGCGCATTGAGATTCTGCTCGTGGAATCTTAAGCCAACGCCCATATTTGACTGCTTTAGAATTGCAGGGAGGACGCAGGTCGACGCGGACACTTGAACGCGACGCCCGCGCGGCTCGCGCTGAGTGCGCGCGTCATCCGCGCGCGCGGTGCGCGCTGTAATCGCGCCATGGAAAAAAATGCGCATTTGCCTGTCGACCATGGCGCGCCACGCGTGTCTGGATTTGAAAATTCATTAGCGTTTGCACGCGCTTTATTATACAGAATTGCGGTCGCTGGGCGATAGCCTGAGTCTGAAAAAGAAGATCGGCTTCATAACACAATCCGCGAAGATACATTCCGATGCGGCACGTGGAAACCATTCGCGGCTGATCAGTAAAATCATTATTAGCACATTGAAAATTCTACAACCCCATCCCCCACGCCCCCCGCGCCCCCACCCCGCCCCGCCCAGGGAGCGGCCCCCAGCCAGATGGATGCCCCCCGAGGCGCGCCGCTCAGGACGCGACGGGGACGCGCTGACGCACCTCGCCCCCCGCGGCGCCGCGCCGCGCAAGCGCCCCGCTGGCGATGCCGCCTGCCGCGGCGCGCCCCCGCAGCGAGGCGGCGGCGCGATCTCTCGGCGCCGCGTCGGCCTGGCCCCAAGAAACGACCATTGACCATGAGCCCCGCCCTGGCCGCGTCGCGCCCCTCGTGGAGTTTTTTGACGTCGTCGGAAACCTCGGATCGGATGAGAGCGTTTAATGTTGAAGTTATTAAGCACTGCTTAATTTTATTAGTGTTCTGCACTCCCCTTCGGATATTCCATCGCCCCGTTCCATTACCCTCGCCACCACCGCGCCGCGCCGCCCTCTGCCGCGCCGCGGCTGCGGCCGCCCTTCTGCGCGCGAGAGGGCCCTAAAACCACAAAAAAGTACAAATAATCCAACAACAACAAACAAAAAAAAAAAGAAAACAAAAAAAAATACACAGACAAAGTTGCAAAAAGGCAAGATCAAGAAGCAGTAGAAAGAAGAACAAAGAAAAAATAGACAAATCATAGAAAAAAAATAAAAAAAAAAAAAAGAAACAAACAAAAAGAATAAAAAAAGAAACAAAAAAAAAAGAAAAACAAACGAAACAATAATAAGCAAAAAGAAGCCCTCGCCCCGACGCCCCCCCGCGGCAGCACGTCGCAATGGCGCCTCCTCTACGCCCGCGGCGCGCCTGGGTGCCGCGGCTCGCCCTGGGTCGGCGGCGGCAAGGAGGCGAGCGACTCCGCGCGGCGGCGGGGGCGAGGGCCGCGGCGGCGCCGCCCTGTCTGCACAGCGCATGTCAATGAAATGCATCGGACGAGGACGTGGCTGCGCCAGGCCGCAGCTCGAAGCAACTTGTGCTTCATAACAAGCCTCGGCGCCGCCAGGGGCGATCGAGGCGGCCGCGGGCGACGCGATCTTTGCGCGGGCGTTGGCGGCGACGGGCGGCCGACCGCGCGCCGCGCTCAGAGGCGCCGACGGCCGCGCCCCGTAGACGCAGGGCGTTGTGGCGGCGAGGCCGCCACGACACACCGCGCCGCCCTGGGATGCCGAGACAAGGCGCGCCGAGCTCTCATTTCCACGACTGCTACAAACGGGCCTGGCGGCGCGGGCGGTTTTTCAGGGCCCGGGTAGATTGCGAAAATTTGAGCCGTTTTTCCTCCCAAGTACATTATGCACAGTACACCACGAGTATGACTGCGACCACTGGCCCACCAACATGAGTTGACCATGCCACAGCGTGCCGTCACGTGGTCGCAACTCCGAGTCGATGATCGCGGTCTTCGGCGTCCCAGGGTCGGTCATGTTGCGTTGCAATTTTTTTTGATCAAAAGCAATTTTTTTTGCTCAAAAGCAATTTTTTTTTGCTCAAAAGCATTTTTTTTTGCTCTTGAATTTTCATCGACCTCAGAATCGAAAATCCAACCCCGTTTTTTTTTCGCTCTCGCGGTCGGCCTGCATGCTTGAGTCCAATTTTTTCTTCGCGCTCGCGGTCGGCATCCGCGCGGCGGCTGAAGCGCCCGCGGGCGCCGAAGCGCCGACGGAGGGAGGGCGACCGCCGCGCCGTTCAAGCAGCGGCGCGGGCGAGGGCCCGCGCCGCCGCGCCGCCGACGCTGACATGATCGGCGCGGCAAAGCCGCGCGCACCGACGCGGCGGCCGCCGAGCGCCGCGCCACGCGCGCGCGCGCCTGGGGCCGCGGACGACATGACGTCGCCCATCAGCTGGCGATGCCGAGGCCGCTCTCCGAACCCTGGCGGCGCGCAGCACCGCTCGCGACGCGGCTATCTGCATCCCGCGCGCGGCGCGGTCGACGCGGCACTGGAGCAGGCGCACTTGGCGCAAGCCCGCCCCCCACCCACGCGCCCGCCCCTTCCCGCCACGCTCCGCCCCCCAGGCACGACGACTTCAGCGCGGGAAGCTTGCGTTCGTCCCCGCCGCTACCTCGGACCCCGACCGAGCCTAGCATCCCACGGCGCGGACCCCCCGCCCTCGCGCGCGGCGCGGCGTCAGCGCGGTCCGCCCCGTCGAGCGCAGGCCGCGCCAGCGCGCCGCGCGGGGGCGGGCGGCGCGCGTCGGGCCAGCGCAGTCGATAAGGATGCGCCGCGGGCGGCCCCGACATCGCGACACCTGCTGGCGCGAGGCGCGGGGCCCCGAGGCGTCGGCACTGCGCGGCGGAGAAGGGCTGGCGCTGACCGCCGACATGTCCGATGCTTGGCATTCTCGCAACGAGCCGCGTCGCGACCTTCACCGCCGCCCCCGCCGCCTTCGCCCCGCCCTCCCCCCCCCCCCCCCGCCCACCACTGCGTCCCCCCGCCCTCGCCGCGCCGCGCTGCATGCACACGTGCACGCATGTGCGTATGGGCATGTAAACATGTACACACATGCATATATAGATGTACGCGTTGGTGAACATGCGTGGTGTCATGCGGCGGCATTCCCAGGAGCTGCTCACAATGTGATGTTGCGAGAGCCCTGTCCGCGCGCAGATTTCTCACGTTGGGCGCAGTTCCGCCTTGCCGAAGCTGCGCGTTGGGATGCGGAGCTCTTCCTGAGTGAGTGCGGTTGCCACGTCCATCCGCGCTTGCATAGGCATCGTGGCACACTGACCAAATACCATCAAACCAGAGCAGCATTCCCTTGAAACGCCCCGAGCATCCGAAGAACCTCAGGTCATGAAGCCCTGCCACCCGCCACCCTGACACCGCGGGGCCACGAGGTCTGGGCACCCGATGCCCCCAGCATTCTACGCCGCGAACGCCGTGAGACAGGACCCCTCTGATGCCTCAGAACCTCAAGACTTGCAGACGCTAAGACAGACACGAATGCCGAAGGCCCGAAGACCATGACGCACCATAGAGTACAATCGGGCTGCGACTGCGATTGGTGCAATGACCCTGATACACAAAACCACGAGGTCCTATTGTCTTGAGACCATGGTGCAATCAATATTGGTACGTTAACACACGGGTGCCCTCACAGGTCAAGACAGTAAGACCCTGCAGCCCTACAACTGTAGGGCTCCAAGACCGAAGTCGAAATTGCCATTAGACCCTGGTCCCCCGTGACCCAGGCGCGCTACGACCCTAATTCACGAACGACATCTAACCATAAGACCAGATTGTCACTAGACACGAAGAACACACTACATGGCCCTTCTTGGTCGTGTCGAACTTCCTCTGCTACTTCGTAATCTTCTCGAGGGGCTTGAAGAGCTCCGATTGCTTGAGGCGGATGCACCTGGCCGCCTCGTCAAATCTCTGCCTGCCGCACACGATGGGCAAATTGCCGCAGAAGTGGTTCACGGCCGTCATGATGCCGCGCGTCATTGTCAAGCTGGGGTGCAAGACTGGCAGCGCGAGAAACGCGCGAGGGGCGTGCCGACACAGGTGTGCCCACATGGGCTTGGGGGGGGGGGCATGCGGGCGCAGCCACTGGGGCTTCGGTGGAGCTCCCCAATGGCCCGCGAAACGCGTGAGGGGCGTGCCGAAGCTGATGGTGGCGATTGTGACGATGACGGAGACGATGATGACGACGATGGCGGCCGCGATGATGAAGATGATGACGACGATGGTGTTGCTGATGGTGATGATGGTAATGACAATGGGGGTACGGGATGGATGATGATGCCTGTGTTGGAAAGTGACAACGATAATATGGAGGATGATGATGACGGTGATGGGAGCGGATGGGTGCTGACGGCGATGATGGCGGCGATGGGATGAGGGAGGACGGTGAGGAGGAGGAAGGAAGGAAATAAAGCCAAACATTGCGCTCTCGCAGCCTATGATGTGCAATGTATGTGATGCAATGTATATGATGCAACTTATGACATGAAAAGGTTTCCTTTGCAATCCACGTGATGAAATGCATGCGATGCAACGCGTGTAATGCAACCTATGCGTTGTTATATATATATATATGGCTGCCATGTATGCAATGCAACATACGCAGTGAAAGATATGCAGCCCGTATGTGAGAGGCAACGTATGCAATGCAACCAATGTAATGCCATCTACGCTCTGCAATCTATGTGGTGAAATGTATGCGACGCAACCAACACAATGCAATCTAAGCCGCGTCGTCGCCGTCGTCCTCGTCGTCGTCGCCGTCCTCGTCATATTCTCCCTCGTCGTCCTCCTCCTCCAGGGCCATTCCCCCCCCCTGTGCCGCGGGTCGGGGCCCTGCTGGGATCTCTGGAGGCCCATGGGGGAGGCGCCTTGAAGGGCGGGAGCCAAGAGCGCCAAAGGGGCCCCGAGGTAGGAAGAGGAGGCCCCAAGAGCACCTAAGGGGGAACCCGCCCGCGGCCGAGCGGCGAGGGGTCGGCGGCGACCAGGCGTTGACCTGCGGGGCGGGCGGCTGGCGTCGGCCTCGCGGGCAGGCGGCGGCGAGGCCCCAGGGCCGGGCGCGCAACGGAGGCCACGCAATTACCAGGGGCGAGACGGCATTACCGCCGCTTGTGCGCTGCACCAAAGCGAGAGCCCCATCCTCCTTGTGCCGCGGGTCGGGGCCCTGCAGGGATCCCTGGAGGCCCATGGGGGAGGCGCCTTGAAGGGCGGGGGCCAAGAGCGCCAAAGGGGCCCCGAGGTAGGAGGAGGAGGCCCCGAGAGCACCTAAGGGGGAACCCGCCCGCGGCCGAGCGGCGAGGGGTCGGCGGCGACCAGGCGTTGACCTTCGGGGCGGGCGGCTGGCGCAGGCCTCGGGGGCAGGCGGCGGGCGAGGCCTAGGGGTTATGGGCATGCAACAGAGGCCACTGACCATGGGCGAGGGCCCCTGGGGAGGGCCCCTTCCAACGGAAGGGACCCTCCAATGGCAGTGAGGTAGCGGCCCTTCAAGCATATCTCGGAAGGGCCGCTACCACTATCCGAATCACGTTGGCACTTCTTTGGCTTGATGCGACGGGATGCGCCCTCCATGAGGAAGGGTGCATACCATACATGCCCCCCATAACATATCACCGCGGGCGCCCGAGGGCGCCCGATGATGGCGGGTAAGCGGGCGAGGATAAGTTTACTTATGATTTGAGACGGCTGCCGACTGTGGCGGTTGTTGAGCCCATAGGCCCGCCGACGGGGAATACCCTAAGGCATAGTTCAAGCCACCGCAGGCCCCGCGGGGCCACGCGGGGCCCTCCCAGACACCCTGAACCCCAACGGGCCCATAGGAGGGAGGCCATGGGAACCAGCGCCCATCCCGACTCACCCCTCACACGGACGGTCGGCCCTGCAACCACAGACACCCTGAGCCCAAAGGGAAACCCTGGGGCCCTGGGAGGCCCAGCCTGGACCCCGAACCCTCGAGGCCTTGAGACTCCGCCTATTTCGGCTCACCCCTCGCACGGATCGCCCGCAGGGTCTGGCGGCAGAAAAACAGCCGAAGGCTTTGCATGAGGGAATTCTCTGCGAATGCGCGACATCCTCAACTCTCCAGTGCACTGCATGCACAGATGCTCCTTCTGGGACCTCATGGCGAGATCTTCGAAGCCAACGTTTCTGAATGGTTTCCTGAACGGCTGGAGCCAGCGATTCTGAATGGTTACCTGAATGGTTTCTGAACGGTTGACGCCAGCGTTTCTGAATGGCTTCCTGAATGGCTTCCTGACGCGAGACCGCTGACCACAAGAGCATCTCACGCATGAATGCGCAACCTGGAAGTGAGCTCTGAGGTGGATGAGGAGGCGGGCCGAGGAGGAGGGGGGCGACGACGACAACGACTCCCAGGGGGGAGGGGGACAAACAAAGGGGGACGGAAGACGGAGGTCCAGGCAAGCTTTCACTCGGCAGCGTGGCGGCCACGCCAAGTCCAGGTCCAAGTCTGCAGCGACGAGGGCACGTCTGAGTGGGCCCGTGGCGGACCTCGGGCCTCGGATTATCGAGCTCGGCGGCGCCTAACAAAAACTCTCCGAAACCGAATGCCACAACTCGGGCCTCGACTCTCGGCGGATCCTCGGGCGTCGAGTTCAGCTCTACAACTCCGAACTCTTGGGATCCTCTGGCCTATCAGCGGCCACCGCAAAAAAAAAAACTGACTGAGATTGTGAATCACAATCGTCTTGTTCCTCCTCATATTCCTGCACCCCTCCTCCTACTCCTCCTTATCATCTTCCGCCACCTCCTCATCAGTCGGCACGGCGTCTAGCTCCTCGGCCGATGGCTTACTCCGACGAGTCGCTGTCGCCCTCGGACTGCGAGGCCTGCGGGTCAGGATCGTCGCCCTCCGCGTCTGGGATCTGCGCGTCCACTTCGGCGATGCGCTTCATGTCCTTGTGCGGCTGCGCCTTGCACAGCAGGTGCTTGTCGCGGGAGGCGATGCTCACGCGGCGGCCCTTGATCTGAAGATGTTGTTTTGAATATGTAGGGTGATAATGAGCGCAATGTGCAGGGATGGGAGGGTGGGATATGACGTCAGAGTAGAAGTCGAGTTGGCGAGATGGGAATTGATGGGAGCGATGGGGTAAGACGTCAGACGTGGCGCGAGCGCACCTGGCATGCCCCATCAACCTCTTTCCCTGCGAGGTGACGGGGGCGCGGGGGGCGAGGGGTCACCTGTGAGAGTAGAGATTAGGGAGGCGGGAGGCTAGAGGTAAGACGTCAGAATCAGTGAGAGACAGACGAGGTCAGGAAGGGGCGAGCGGCGAGGTCAGGAATGCGAAGTCAGGACGAAGCGAAAGGCGACGAATGAGACTTGGGAGGTTCGAGTTCGAGGTGGGAGGCGAACGGCGACAGGTCCAAAGGTTCGAGGTGCGAGATGCGAGATGCGAGGCGGGAGGTAAGGGGTGAGAGTTGAGAGGCGAGTAAAAAACAAAACGCTGTCCACGAGCGAGCGAGCGGGCGTCGGGCCGTGCTTGACGGCAGTGATCTTCACGAGCCCTGGGATCTGCACCACCTGGCGCACCTGCAGCTCCCTCGTGCACACCTGGGTGAGAGCACTCAGCACCCTCGACACGTCGTAGTGGCTCACCTGGGACATTAAAAAGGAAACCTCGGTTCCCAGGCGATCCAGTCGAAGGGAAGGCGCCCCGTGAATCGACGGGGCGCCTTCAGTCGACTGGAGTACCTGGGAACTCAGGGTACCTTTTCAATAGTATGAGCCTGTTCGCACTGGTACATGTCTCTCGTCGCGGAGCAGATGGCCGTCTTGAGGTCGAAGGCCTTGAGCGCGCGCCTGGACGGCGCAAGAAGCTTGTCCTTGTTGTCGTAGTCGACGTCCTGCTGCCCCGCCGCCGCCGCCGCCTGGTCGACTGCGCCATCAGCGCCATCAGCAGGAGCGGCCATGGTGTCGAGCGTCGCAGCACTGAATCTCCGAACGTCCGAAATCTGAAATCTCAGCTGGAAGCTTGATCACAGAAGCTCTGGAGGGCACGGCAGTCGAAATCCAAACGCGATCAACATCTGAAATTCCAGAACCTCTCCCCGCCGCCCCGCCTCTCTTGGGACTCAGCCCAACGGGGAGAGGTGGGGGAGGGGGAGGGGGGCGAATAAACGACGGGGGAGGGGGGCATTAACTTGGGAAAGGAGAATACCCCCAGGGGCAGGAGGCCGATCAATCGTGTGGGGGGCAGTGGCCGCTGATCAATAGCGTAGGAGACTGCACCTCCCCCCTCCCATCCACCACCCGAAGTTCGCCTCCGCCCCCCTTCCTTGGGTATCTTCCACCCCCTAATCCTTCCCTCCTTGCCCTCCTCCTCCTCCTCCTCCTCCTCTTCCTCGTTATCGGCCCCTCCCGCGGGATAGCCATCAGGCCGCCACCACCCAACAAGATTTGGCACGCCCCTCAAAGGGTACCCGATCGGGAGGGTCACCGACGGCCCTTGCGAAAAAAACACTCATGCCGCAACAGCCACCCCCTGGGCACAGACCCATGTTGAACACAGAAATACCATGGCATTGCTGCCCCATTGTGCATTTTGAGCAGCTCTTCCTTCCCCCCCTGCCTCTCCTTCCCTTCGGGACGGATGGACAAATCCCCCTACTCCCTTTCCCCTGCGTTTGGTGGGAGGGGTCACGAGGCCACGGGCCCCCTTGGAGCCCTCTCGGAGCCCCAAGATGGCCCCAAGAGGGCCTCCAGACAATTCCCAAAGGGCCAGAGATGACCCCCGAGAGCTTTCGGCAAAGGGCCGTGTTTTTTTGTTTAGAGCTCCCTGGTGTTGTCTTGGATCCCTGTTGCAG
>CAUYUJ010001846.1:92500-96415 GCA_963575745.1 Prorocentrum cordatum | reverse complement strand
GGAGGAGGAGATGGAGGAGGAGGAGAAGAGGAGGAGGAGAAGAGGAGAGAGAGGAGGAGGAGGAGGAGGAGGAGGAGGAAGAAGAGGAGGAGCCGCGGCCCACCAGGGCAAGGCAAGCGCCGCCTCGGACGCGGGGCGAGTTCGCCGTGGGGTTTGCCGCGGTGCCGGCGCCGTCCACTCGGGCGCGGGGCGCAGGGCTTGCCGTGCGCTTCCCGTGGTGTCGGCGTCGTCCACTTGGGCACGTTCAGAGCTGGCGGCGCGACGAAGTATGTTTGTTGTTCGGCGTCGCCGGTGTCCAGGAGCCTCTCTGGCACCGGGGATGTCAACAGAGTTACCCGAGGCGGAAAAATTGGGTGGTCTCTGGGAGAGGGTCGAGATTCAAGCAGCAAGAAGGCACAATGATAATGAAACGCTCCAAGATTCCCAGGGGGCCTGCTGTTCCTCGCGGTCTCCAGAGACAAGAGCCCGAAGAAATTCCAGACATTTTGGAACACATCTTGCGCCAATCGCACCATGACATCGCTTTCGCCCCATACATGGCAGGGAACCCACGTCACGAAAGAATGTCAAGTCGGATGTTTGAGCAGAGAGCGGAGGAAGAAGGGGGAAGAAAGAGAGAGAGAGAGAGAGAGAGAGAGCGAGGGAGAGAGAATAGTATGGTTGTTGAGTGCATGTTGCTCTCCTTGCGCCTCTGGAGGAAGAGGAGGAGGAGGAGGAGGAGGCGAAGGCGGCAGAGGAGATGATGATCACGACAATGATAGCCACGACGATGATACCGAGACGGTGATAGCGACGACGGGTGATGATGATGTTGATGTTGATGCTGATGATGATGACGACGGTGATAGCGAGACGATGATAGCGAGATGTTGATGATCACGACGATGATGAGCAAGGCGAGACGATGCCATCGACGACGGACGTTGATGTCATGGCGGCGACGGCGGTGGCGACGACGGCGACGGCCAGTCGTCTCGGCACGCTGGGGGCCCCGGCTCCTTGGGTGGTGGGCCTCCCCGCGAGGCTTTCGGGGAGGCCCCCGCCTCCTCTCGGCGGCGAGCCCGGGGGAGAAGTGAGAAGGGGCGGGCCTCCTCAGAGCAGCCAACGAGCACGGAGAACATCAGGATACCCTCCCCGAGCCCACCTCGACCGTCCACCCTGGTCCGACCGGAGCGTGTGGAGATGGAGCGCGGTGGGCCGGAAGTGGCGGCGCGACGCGGTATCTCGGCGGCGAGCCGCGGGGGGGGAAGTGAGAAGGGGCGGGCCTCCTCAGAAGGCTGGGACGTCCCTCGGCCTCCTCGAAATGTGTCTCGGCCTCCCCCGAAGGTGCAGAAAGCTCCTCAGAAGGCCGGAGGGCTCCTGAGGCGCCCTGCCGCCTCTTGAGGAGGCCTTCCCCTTCTCGCTTCCCCCCCTCGCTCGCCGCCGAGGTCGAGACCCCCCGAGCAGAAGCACCCGGGCAGCCTCCATCATCGGGGCCCCCCGCGGCCGGTCTATCTCTCGCCCCCCCCCCAACCCACCAACCCACTCTGCCGTTTCCCCTCCGCACGCTCCCCGCGCGTAGCGCACGCGCGCTCTCTCGCGCGGGGCGGAGTTGAGGAAGAAGGAGGAGGAGGAGGAGGAGGGAGGAGGAGCAGCGAGGAGGAGGTGGAGGAGGCGGGAGGGAGGAGGGAGGAAGGAGGAGAGGAGGTGGAGGAGGAGGAGGAGGAAGGAGGAGGAGGAGGAGGAGGAGGTGGAGCGAGGAGGAGGAGGTGGATGAGGAGGAAGGAGGAGGAGGGAGGAGGAGAAGGAGAGGGGAGGAGGAGGAGGGGGAGGAGGAGGAGGAGGAGAGGAGGAGGAGGAGGAGAGGAGGAGGAGTGAGGAGGAGGAGGAGCGAGGGAGGAGGGGGCCGGAGGAGGAGGGGCAGGAGGAGGGAGGAGGGAGGGGAGAGGAGGCAGGTGGCAGGAGGAGGAGGAGGAGGAGGAGGAGGAGGAGGCGGAGGAGGAGGAGGAGGAGGAGGAGGAGGGGCAGTAGAAGAAGGCGGGGAAGCAGCAAGGGGAGGGGGAGAAGGACCAGGAAGCGGAAGCGTGGGAAGGTGAAGGACCGACGGCGTTCTACTTCAAGATATCGACCCGACAACAGACGACTGTGAGCAGAACAAGCACCTTGTTGGGAGGAAGGGGTTGGGAGGATGAAGGGCATGAGCAATAGCATCCGGATGCAAGCGACGATACCTTCGGCTGCCTACGGGTAAGGATCATTTCTCCCCAACCCCACTCTTCCAACCCGATAGTTGTCTTCCTGGCACTGCGGAGATCGTCCAGGAGCCCGACCGGGGCGCGGGCGTTCAAGGTTGAGCGCCCCTGGTGGCCCAGAATCGGTCCGCGCCGTCGGAGAGCCGTGATCGCTCAGGGCTGAACGCACCGCGCAGTGCCAGACTTCCTGGCACCGATCCGTGTCGTGACGACATCGCAGGGTCCATGTCGACCCGATCGGTACAGTGGACGCCCGTGCCGAGAAACACCCTGCTTGCCTCCAGGGTGCTTGGGTTTCGTGGATGTCGATGGTTTTGCTGTGGGGAGCGTGACGTTCCTTCGCCAAAAAGTCAATGGACGTCCTGGGGTCTCGGGGCTGGGTTTCTTGTGGAAGGTTTCTTGTTGTCGAGCCCCTACTGCATCGACTTGGGCTGGCGCGATCCGATGTTCCAAGCCAACGCCGACGCTACTCGATCCGATCCGACTCTCTGCCCGAGCTCATCCGGCACGCCCGCGGCGGCGCCGCAGCCCTCGCACCTCTCCCGCCCTCCCGACGACCTCGCCGCCGACGCGGGCGCCGGCTGCAACGGCGATGCCGGCGACGCCGACGACGAAGGCTAAAGCCACGACGCCGACGTCGCCGACGCCGACGACGCCGTCGACGGCGGCGGCAACGGCGCCGGCGCTGCCAGCGATAGCAACGGCGACCGCACCGGCGGCGCCCCCCGGAGGCCCCTCGCGAAGCCGCAGCGCGCGCCCTCCGCGGGGCCGCGGCAAAGGCGGCGCCCGCGGCGCCCGCGGCGCCCGCGGGCGGCGCGGCGCCCGCGGCCGGCGCCTCAGGCGCGGCCGTTGCCGTCGCCGCCGTGGCTGCCCTTGTCCCCCAGGGGTCGACCTAACTACACATTGGTCATTTCTAATTATATTATTCGAAGGTTCTTTGGTTTTGGGGGCCAGGATCCTTTCATTTCTACTTTTTCTATCCTGGGCCTCTTCCTGGCCGCTAGGGGGCCAGGAACCACGAGCACAATTAGAAATGAGCACGATTAGAAATGAACGACGTCTACGGCCGAAAACTTTTGGATAGCGTGTCGGTCGGCCGGTTCTGACACACCACGCCGTGGAGCGGCACGCTATCCAGTTCCAGGCCCCCGAGCGTCAAGTCGAGGGAGGAAGAGCCACCCAGACCCTGACAATTGGCGTTTACTGGGCGGCCCTGGGCGTTTACTAAACAGCTCTGCCCTGTTCGATCCCTTCCTTGGGTGCGTTTACTACACGGCTTCGCTTGCCGGGGTGATTAATTACTATGAGGGTGGATGTTCTGCCCTCTAATCCAGTTCCGGGCCCCTGAGCGTCAATGTCCCGAGCCTCTGCCGACCTTCCGCCCCGCGGAGCGGAGCGACACGCTGTCGACTCGCAGGGCATGTAGCGTGTCGCCGGGCCGCCGTGGCGGCGCGTCATGACTCGAGCACGCCGGAACTCGGGTGTGCCGACGTTCTTTGCAGGGCAGGGATGGCCTCAACGGGGGGTAGAAAAGGTGCCCTGAAGGGGCACTTCAGGGCCCCTTGTGGCCCCCTGCTGGCTCCAAAAGGGGCCCTAAAGGGCCCCGTTAGAGCCCTTGTCTTCACCCCCATTAGACCAACCCCATTACCACCCGCCCGAGAGGTTTGACGAGTGCGTCCTGGAT
>CAUYUJ010001846.1:25000-90000 GCA_963575745.1 Prorocentrum cordatum | reverse complement strand
CGACGAGCATTCGTAGGTACACGCTAAACAGCGAGCTAAAAGGTACACGCTAAACGCCGGACTCGTTTAGCGCGTATCCACCGACTCTCAGGATACACGCTAAACGAAACCCCCTGACGTAAACCTCCGGGAGTCGACTTCCGAATGAAAGCAGCAAGACGTCGGGGGTCTGGGGAAGAAGGAGACAAGGGATTTCAGCATGGTTGCGGCTCTGGGGGCAGCAGCCGTGCCCGCCTTGCGGCACTTCCGAACACTGTGCCTGGCGCGGCTCTTTGTGGCCAAACGCTCGGGTGGCCAGCGCCTGGGCAAAGGCTTCTGGAGGAGGAGGAAAAGGAGGAGCAACAGCAGCAGCAGCAGAAGGGGGAGGAGGAGGAGGAGGAGGAGGAGGAGGAGGAGGAGGAGGAGGAGGAGGAAGAAGAGGGGATAGGAGGAGGAGGGGGGAGGAGAAGGGAGTAGCGAGAAGCAGGAGGAGGAGGAGGAGGAAGAGGAGGAGGAGGAGGAGGGGGATCAGGGAGGGGGGGGAGTGTGGACTAGCGTGCTGGGACTCCTCGTCGCCTCGGTTCTTTTTTTCGCACTGCCCCATCGCCCCCTTTTTTCTCCGTTGTATTAGGTCGCAGCAGCCGGCACGAGGAGGAGGAGCCGGAGATTTGAGAAGGACGGCGAGTCGTGGGGAGGGTGGTGAGGCAAAGACAGCAGGCGGAGGGGGAGAGGGAAGGAAGGGGGTGAGATGCGCCATCAGAGGAGTGCGGGGACGGAGCGGGGGCATATTCTGCCAGGCAGAGGAGCGGAAGGGGAGGAGAGGGGGGAGAGGGTGGAGGAAGAGAAGGAGAGGAGGGGGAGGATCTTGGAAGAGTCGATGCTTTAAACGACCTGCGCCCAGAGGGCTGATGAGGTTCCCGTCTCAACCTATTCGTAATTGCTGTGATAGCTGTGTTCTTCCATCTCAACTAATTCGACCTTGCCCGTCTTCACACATAGTTGAGCCCGCAGCGCGGGAGTCACGGCGGCCCCCCAGGGGAAGCGAGCCCGTTGGTGCTCTCGTCGAGGTCACTCCGCGATGGCATTGCGCGTTCAACAGTATGCGTTTGGGGGGACCGTGCCCGAAACTTGTGGCGCCTGTGCAGCATCGCCGTGCACGTGGTGTGTCTCCGAGACTTCAAAGTTCTCAAAACACTGTCCGTTTCGAGCGGTCCACAACAAGGACATGCTGCGTGTGTTGTCGCAGCCTGTCTTGTGCGCTTGTCCTCGTAAGCTATATACTATGTCTGTGCAATGCTTGTAGTGTGATGTTGTCAGTTGTGCATGTTGTTTGCAGACGTTGCGGCTAGTGTTTATGCTTGTCCTTCTCATAGTACGTCATGTGTGGACGTGCGTTGCATGTTGGGTGCACATGATGGTGCGAGCAATGGTTGGTGGTTTTGGCCGTGTTGTTATGCTCGTACGCTGTAGATTGTTGCCATTGTGCTCGGATTGCTGTATGCGAGTGTGGAGACGTCTGTCGCGAATGTGCATGTGTGAAAATACGTTCCAGGGTATGGTGCCTGCCTCATGTGTGTAAACATGTGTTGCAAGAGTGTGTGCTGGATGTGCCATTTGCGCCGAGCCTGAATGCACGCACTTCGCACGCGCTGGTAATCGCAGCTTCTGGCACCTGCCATGCGCGGCCATCGTCTGCACAGGCTCGATGTAGAAGTAGGGTTGAACGCGCGCGCGCGTGTTGTATCTCTCAAGTCTACATGGGCGCCGGCCGACATCTCGACCGACCGAAATCACATACAGTCAACCCGCATAGTAAGGATGGGCCACCTTCCCAAGGGTGACCGTGCATCCCTGCGCCTTCGGCCAGTCCTTAGCGACTTTCGTTGGCCAGCCTCGTTCGAAAAATGTTCACATGGGCCTCCAAGGCCCTTGCATACTTACCGCGCATTCTTATGATACGGGTTGACTGTAGCTAGGGGAAGCCGTGGCCAGCGTGCTGGGGGAGCGCTCCGGCTTCGGCCAGACCTTGGGAGCCCGGAAGGGGGGCCCCGAAGCCCTCGTGTGCCCCGCCCTCGCCCTTGCCGACAGCGACAGCGGCGAGAGGTTTGAGGCGCGCGCGCGCGAATGCTGTTTGTGCGAACTCTCTGTGTGTCTGCCCTCTGTGATGTTAGCGTGCCCAGTCTGTTGTGCGCGTCGTGTGTTCTTGTGCGTGTGTGTGCGTGTATGTGTCTGCCCTGTGAAATGACTATGTGTCTTCGACGAAGAAAAAACATGAACATTTTTTTTTGGCGCCAGGGGGTCTGTTTCCCTTCACGTGCACAATCAGTGGTATCTGTTCTTATCGATATCGTTTGACGTCCGCAGCTCATTTGTGTCAAAGGAGCGTTGCATGGTAGCGGAGCGTCGGTTTAACCGGCGCTCTCGCGCACCAGCCCGGCCGCGCTCCAGCGCGGCCCGCCCTGCACACTCCAGCCACGGCGTCGAGCAGCGATAGCGGGGCTGCTGGTGGCGTGTGGCTGTGGGTGCCAGACGAGGAGGCTCCGGTCGAGAAGACCGACGGCAGGGTGCAGCGCAGGTGGCGCCACGTGGTGGCGAAGGTGCTGAAGCAGAAGTACCTGAAGGGTTTCTGGTCGGTGCTCGGTGAGTACCTCAAGTACGTCAAGGCCAGGCAGCTGCGATGAACGATCAGGAGAGGCAGGCCCTGGCGAGCCTGCAGTCGGCCGTGGAGGCGCTGAGGCTCCAGAATGCGCAGTTGTCACAGCAGGCCGAGCAGATGCAGCAGCAGAATGTTCAGATCCGGACGGAGCTCGCTCGGCAGGTCCAGGCGCAGGGAGATCTGCCACGTCTAGCTGAGCAGCTCGGCGATGCGGTGCAGAAGCTGTCGGATGAACGAAAAGATAAGTCGTCTGCGCCGGCCTTTTCCCTTGTAGACACCAAGGGGCTAGGCAAGCCCTCCATCTTCAAGAATGAGGAAGCAAAGTTCCTGGAGTGGTACCGCAAGACGAATGCGTACCTGACGGCAGTCTTCGGAGAGCAGTTCCGCAAGCTGCTGGAGTGGGTGGAGGATCAGGCGCAGGAGACCACGGTTATCAGCATGGAGGTTCTGGAGGCACGGTTCGGCAGCGACGATGATGATGAGGATGAATTCATTCCAGACCTCCGCGAGAAGGTCAGCCAGCTGTACGTCGCGCTCCAGACGCTGACAGAAGGTGAGAGCTTCGCCCTAGTGATGAACACTCCCAAGGGCAACGGCGCTGAGGCGATGAGGAAGCTCATCAGGCGCTGGGACCCCGCTTCGGGGGGCAAGCGCCGCGTGCTCTTGAAGCAGATCATGAACCCGCAGCGGTGTACCCTCAGCGACCTGTACGCCAAGCTCGAGGAGTGGGAGGAGCTCATCCGCAGGTACGAGAGGAAGAAGGCAGACGGCCTGGGCAAGGTGGTCGACGATGACGTGAAGGTTGCAGCCCTGGAGACGATGGTGCCGGAAGAGCTCGAACTCCACCTCGCGATGAACAAGCATCGGTTGGACACGTCGGAGAAGGTCGTAGAGGAGATCAGGAGCTTCCTGGAGTCGAGACAGTCTCAAGGTGCCCTACTCCGACGGAAGCGAGGTGACCCAATGGACGTGGACTCGCTGCACAAAGGAGGCAAGGGGAAGTCCAAAGGTAAGGGTGACAAGAACGGCAAGAAGGGCCAGGCTCCCAAGCCGCGTGACAAGCGGACGGTGCAGTGCTGGCGTTGCGGGGGCTGGGGCCATACGTCTAATGAGTGCACAGCCCGCTTGACTGGCGGGAAGACCGGCGACGGCAAGGGCAGCAAAGGCAAAGGCAAGGGCAAGGACGCAGACAAGGACAAAGGCAAGGGCAAGAGTCGCCGCTGGGACACCAACTCCTTCGAGCCAGGTGCCGCGTCAAGCTCGAGCCAGCCGGTCTACGGAGACAACTGGGACGATGGCAACAACAGCACGATCACCAGCCTACCGCCCTCAGCGAGCCAGGTGGGTTCCACGAACCTTGGCTCCTTCGAGCTGTGTACGTTCGAGCTCAACAGCTTCGACGAGACCGTCGACGACCAGGAGTGGATCAGGTTCACGTTCGACTCGGGCGCGGCCGTGACCACCTTCCCTGAGAACACCAAGGGCGAGCGGCTCCCGGCCGATCCGAATGCGAGCTATCGGACGGCCAGCGGTGAGATCATAGCCGACTCGGGCGGGGTATGCATCCAAGGGCGATCCGAGTGGAGCGAGCCGATCAGACTGAAGGCGCGCTTGGCCAGCATCCACAAGCCGCTGGTCTCGGCCTCGCAGACTCACCGCACGGGCCGGGCCACCTGGCTGACGAAGGAGGGTGGTTACATCCTCCCGGCCGGCTCGGACATCGTGAACCGCGTCGACGCTCTCATCCGAGATGCTGCGTGGAGTGAGTCGGGCGTGGTGCCGCTGTATGTTGAGGAGGGCATCTACGCAGGCTACATCAAGAAGAACGAGGGAGGACACGTCAGGAGAGTCTCGTTCGGCGACCACCGCGAGAGCTGGGACCTGTGCCCGGTCGACGGCGGGTTGCCAGTCCCTCCCCGGCAGGCCTGGCCGCAAGGCCGGGAGGAGGCGGCGCTGTGGCTGGGAGCCCGGGCCCGGCGCCGCTCACCGACGTAGACGTGGGCCAGGAGGAGGAGCAGCAGGCGCCGGAGGTGGCACCCGCTCGAGTCGTGCGCCGTGGCAGGGCGCCGACGCAGGCAGAGCGGGAGCAGCACTTGGCATCGGGACACGCGGTCTACCGCTCGTGGTGCGAGGAGTGCGCGCGGGCGGCCGGCCTGGGCGCCCAGCGCGCCAGGCGACCTGAGGATCGTGATGACGCGGACCCGGTTGTCAGCATGGACTTCGCCTTCATCGGGGAGAAGGTCCAGGACGTGGAGGACGACGGCTCCATCCCCATCTTAGCGGTGACGGACCGCAAGTACGGCATGAAGGGGGCGACCGCCGTCAAGGACAAGACCGCGTCCGACTTCGTGGTCAAGTGGCTCGTGGGCTTCTCGAAGCACCTCGGGCACCGCCGTGTCGTGCTCAAGTCCGACGGCGAGGCGAGCATCTGTGCGAATGGTTGGTGTGGGCCAGCATGTCGAGTGTATCCCGCAGGAGTCGCCCAAGGGCGAGCACAAGAGCAACGGCGAGGTCGAAGCCAGCGTGAAGGAGGTGAAGAAGGTCATCCGAGCGAACTTCTTCTCCATGCAGAAGTCCTTCGGCTTCGAGGTCTCGCCCGGGCATCCCATCGTCAGGTGGCTGCCCCAGTTTGCCGCGGACTCCATCTCCAAGTTCAGGCTCGGCGTTGACGGCACGGCGGCCGAGCAGCGGAGGCGTGGCCGTCCCTGGAGGAAGTTCGCGGCGGAGTTCGGCGAGAGGGTGCACTATCGACCTCTCGGAGTCGGAGACGAGAGGAGCACGCTGGCCCCCAAGATGCTCATGGGGCACTTCGTGGGCTACCACTCGCGGACAGGCGCGCTGCTCGTCATGACGCAGTCGGGTGTGGTGCGGGCCCAGGGCTTCAAGCGCCTACATCGAGCCCAGGCATGGTCGCCGGAGGCGCCAGGGTCGCGGGGCAGGCTTGCTGGACTGCCGTGGGAGGTTTCCCCCGCGGCGTTGCTCGCACAGCCCGCGGGCCCGATAACCGTGACCAGAGACACGCAGGAGGACCACGACACCGTGGTCAGGAGACGCTACGTACTCAAGAAGGACATCGAACGCTTCGGAGCTACTCCGGGGTGTCCAGGCTGCGCAGACCTCATGGCAAGGGGGTCGGCGCGGGTCGCGCACTCCCAAGAGTGCCGCGATCGCATCGAGGCCGAGCTGATGAAGGACTCGGCAGGCCAGCGGAGACTGGCGGAGCACCACCTGAGGGCGAGTGCTCGCGAGGCTCAGGCGGAGGAGGGCGCGGCGCAGCCGGCGCCCCAGCCTGGAGCAGCCGCAGCCAGCGGCGGAGGAGCCGCTGCGGCCAGCAGCGGAGGAGGCGCCGCGGCAGGACCCGGCGCAGACGTGGCCATGGCAGGTCCACGTGCGGGCGCCCCGGCGACGCCACCGGCAGCATCGAGGAAGCGTGCTGCGAGCGTGTCCGCCGAGGAGCGCCGCCCGCCGCAGTTGCGAGACGGGCCAAGGGGGCTCAAGAGAGCCGGGAGCGAGCCGGACCTCCACGGGCAGATGATCGTGGACGGAGGCTCGAGCTCGTCGGCTGGACCGGCGAGCGCGGCAGTGTCCGCCGGGCTGGTGCAGCCCGCGCCTAGCCCAGAGGGGGCTAGAGGAGGTGGCGACATGGAGGACTTGGCAGGACCAGCTGCACGAGCTGGCAGCTCCATGGACGTCGGCGCCTTTGACGAGGTCAAGGGCAAGATCTACAGGGAGATCCTGGCGCTGGTAAGCGCCACGGACCTGATCGGCGACAATGCCATGTCGATCAAGGAGCTGAAGGAGGTGTCCGCGCTGTTGACCGAGATCAACGGGGTCGACCTCGCAGAGGTCTACTCGCCCGAGCGCTTCAAGGGGAGGGCGCTCGGCATGGGCCTGACGGCAGGCCTCGCGGCGGACCTCTACACTGGCTGGGACTTGCTTCGCGAGGACCACCGCCGAGCAGTCATGAAGAAGCTGTTGGAGGAGGACCCTCTCCTCACCGTGACCTCTCCGCCGTGCACGGTCTTCTCCAAGCTCAGGCAGCTCAGCAACTTTAAGCGGGACGAGGGCATCGTGGCTTCCGAGGTCCTCGAGGGAGAGACACACCTGGAGTTCTCCATGAAGGTGTGCGAGAGCAGGCATCAGCGAGGAGCACTTTTCCTGCATGAACATCCCTGGGGAGCATCCTCCTGGTCGCGGCCGTGCGTCCAGAGGGTCAAGGAGTTGCCGGGCGTGTACGTTGTGCGCGGCCCGATGTGCCGCTGGGGCCTCCACGCTCGGGGGCCCGATGGGCGCGAGGCATTCGTGCGCAAGGAGACGGGCTGGCTGACGAACTCGCAGGTCTTGGCCGACATCCTTGCTGGGGAGTGCCGCTGCCCGTCCATCGGCGGCGAACCCTACCGGCACGTGCACTTGCTCGGTGACAGGAGGGCTCGAAAGGCGCAGGTGTACCCACCCCGCCTGGTCAGAGCCATCCTTCGCGGCCTCAGGGAGGAACTTCGAGCTCGGGAATCGCTGTCTGACCTGGCGGGATTCACCGCCGGGCCCTCGCCTCACGCCGAGGATATGGACCAGGAGGCGAAGGCGTTCGTGGACGACGTCCGCGGGGGCTTCCTCGACCCGCTGAAGGTGAAGGAGGCCAGGGCTGAGGAGCTGGAGTGGTGCCGCAGCCGCGGAGTGTGGAAGAAGGTTCCACGACGCGAGATGGAGGCGGAAGGAGGTCGTGCCATCGACACGCGGTGGATTGACACCAACAAGGGGGACCTCGAGCGACCGTTGTACCGCTCGAGGCTCGTGGCACGGGAGATGAAGGTTCGCCGGCGCGCCGAGGGGCTGCTGCCGCCGCAGCAGGACCTCTTCTCGGGGACGCCACCGCTGGAGGCGTTCAAGGCGCTGGTCAGCCTGTTCCTCGGCAGGGCGTTCGAGCAGTTCCAGAGCTCGGAGCCCCGCGAGGTGCTGTACAAGTTCTACGACGTGTCGCGTGCCCACTTCTACGGGCACGTGCAGAGGCGCCTCTGGGTGGAGCTTCCGCCCGAGGAGCGCCAGGGCGAGGAGGAGCCACTCGTCGGACTTCTCCTTCGCACGATGTACGGCACGATGGATGCGAGCCAGGTCTGGCAGGGTGACTACGTCGAGCTGCTCAAGTCCGTCGAGTTCCTGCAAGGGAAGTCGAGTCCCGCCATCCTGTGGCACCCAGGGCGTGACATCGCCCTCGAGGTGCATGGCGACGACTTCGGCGTGCTGATGTATGCAGACGACGAGGCCTGGTTCGACGAGCTGTTGAAGAAGTATGACTACAAGGTCACGGGCCGCCTCTCCTCGGCGGCCGAAGGGGTCCAGAGCACGGTCTACCTGAACCGCGTGCTCATCTGGGATCCCGCCGCAGGTGAGGCACGCATCGAGTCTGACGTCCGCCACGTGGACATGATCCTTCGGGACCTGCACCTGTGCGACGCCAAGCCGGTGCAGACGCCTGCGGTCAAGAAGAGTGTGACCGAGATGATAGAAGCCTCGCAGTCCCAGACGCTCGATGACGCACAGTCCAAGCTCTACCGCTCGCTGGTCATGCGGGCGAGCTACATCGGGCAGGACAGACCGGACCTCAGCTACATAGCGTCTTCTCTGGCCAAGTCGATGAAGACGCCACGAGAGTCGGACATGATGGACCTGAAGCGCCTGGGACGATACCTCAAGCAGGCCAGGGCCGGCTCGCTGGCATTCAAGCTGCAGGAGGTCCCCACGCGCATCGAGATCTTCGTAGACGCTGACTGGGCTGGCGAGGCTACCACCAGGAAATCACGCAGTGGCATGATGCTCATGCTCGGCTCCCATCTTGTGAAGCACGCTTCCACGCAGCAGACCACGGTGGCGTTGTCTTCAGGGGAGTCCGAGTACTATGCGATGCTGAAGGGTGCGAGCCACGCTCTGGGGCTCCAGTCTATGCTCCAAGACTTCGGCGTGCAGCACCTAGAGATGCCACTACTGCGCAGCGACAGCGTGGCGGCCGAGGGCATCGCCACGCGGCAGGGCCTTGGCGCGGTCCGCCACATCGACACGAGATTCTTGTGGCTGCAGGACCAGGTCAAGACAGGCAAAGTGGAGATAAAGCACGTGCCGGGACTCCAGAACCCGGCCGATGCGTTCACAAAGGCTCTGGATCAGACACATCTGAGACGGCATTTTGAGGCTATGGGCTTTAAGGTGCGCGACGAGGGCAGCCGGCTCCATCGCACTCTCTAGGGCGTGTGTGTGGCGCCAGGCAGATGCATGAGTTTTCTTTTCTTTTCTTTCCTTTTCTTTTCCACGGACCTAGATGTCCCGCACTGAGGCGGGAGTTGCGGACGATGTGCATTGAGAGTGGTCGGCCGTGCACGGACCTGGCGGGCGAGAGGCCTGCAGGCACGCGCGGCCCTGACGCCGCGGGAGTGGGGCTTTGGCCCGCTGTCCGCTGCGTCCGAGAGGGGGTGTTTCCCTTCACGTGCACAATCAGTGGTATCTGTTCTTATCGATATCGTTTGACGTCCGCAGCTCATTTGTGTCAAAGGAGCGTTGCAGGGTCCCAGCGCAGATCCGAGAAATCCGCGCGGACCGTCAACAGTTTATGCTTGTGCATTTTTTGTTCCTCTGAGATCTGTCCAGTGTAACGACTGCACTGGGTTTCTTACTATGCGTGTGGGGATACCCCCTCGACGGGGGTCAACTTCGCCTCGTCGTCGCGCCGCGACGGGGGTCGGAGCGCCTTCGGCGCGCGGCGGCTGCCCGCGACGGGGGTTGATGTGGGGCTGTCGGCGGGGGCGACGCCCCCCCCCCCCGACGCTGCTCAAGAAACTCGGAAGCTGTGCCTGCTGCTCGTTTCTATGCTGGCGGCCCTGCCTTAAACGTCGTCGAGAGCGCGGGGCGGCACGGGACGCCCAGGGAGCCGCGGGGTCTGGCGGCCGCGGTGCGCAGGCCGCAGGGCGGCGGTCTCAGGGGGGGGACTGGCTCCAGAGGTCTGGCAGGCCCCGCCTGCCCAGGGGGGGACTCAAAGCAGAGGTTCGTTCGTTTCGCAAGGTTTCCACGGGGGAGTCGCAAGTAACACATACATAAAATACATGGCGCGCTTTAGCGCTGCACCCGGCCGATCCTCTTGCCAGCCGCTGTAATGGCTGAGCCGGAGGCCAGGATGTGGGCGGAGCCTTCCTGTCGGGCCTGTCTTAGGCAGGCAAAGCAGAGGTGCGTCACATCCGCAGGAAGCGTCTGAGGGCCCAGAGGGGCTGTCTGACACTGATGCTGAGCGAATCGCGGACTCCCGGGGAAGGGGTCCAGGGCTCCAAGAGCCGCGGCTCAAAAGCATGGCATCGGAGGTATGAGGCCTTGCCTCGCCCAGCAAACTCGGAATTGGGAGGAAGCACGTGATACATAGAACATAGAGAATAGAGTTATATTCAAATTCAAAGCATCTGGCAGGAGACCGAGGAGGCGGAGCCCCCCTTCGACCCTTCCAAGCAAGTGGGGGTGACCCTGCCGATGATGTACTTCGACCCTGCGGGATTCTGCAAGGCGCCTGCCCATCGAGCGCCCGCTGAACTAAATGGCTGCTCCCTTTTCGGTGAGGCTCGGATCAGATGGGCGACACCACAAAAACAGCGGGGTCGTCTGCGCCGACATTGGCGCGTAAGCTGCCCGCGTGAGGTCGCGGGTGAGCACCCTCGCTTCAGATGTGGCGTTCCGCACGGGCGGCCCGCGCAAGTCACCGCTTGAGGTCGCTGCGTCATCTCGCGTAGGACCCGTGTTTGATCGTCGCTCAGATGGCACCTTCTCGCAGCTTCGCATGGTCAGCAGCATCGTCGGATGGCTCGCCCAGCACACGCACTTCTGCTGAGGGGCCAGGCGAGGCAGATTTCATGGAAAGTCGGGCCGAGGGATATGAGATCGAGGTCGGGGTTTGGGAGGGTACTCTTGTGTTCTTCGTGTATGTTGGATGCTCTTGTGCACCCTGGGGAAGGTACCCTTGGATGTTTGCTTTGGCCGATGGAGGGTCTCGTGCTCTTGAGGGATGGTCTTCTGGCATAGGACTGCAACCCCCTGGCACAGCCAGCGGCTTGGAGGTGCAACCATCTGCACCCCATGGGGGATCCTCGGAGACTGGCGGGGACGAGACGATCGGCTCTAAGCTGCCTCGATGCGCCCGTGTTGAGACGCAACACGTACCGTGTTCAAAACGCACGTGCCAACAGGTTGCAGATCGGTTCGGCACGTGTTGGCCCGCGTCTTGTCGAACGCGTCGCGCCAGACGTGCAGTTTCGGTCTACGTGCTGAGCTCCGCGTCAATGCTCTACGTGCTGCGTGTTGCATGTCGGCGCAGCTCTGATTCCCGCGCGAGGCCTTTTTGTTTTGACCTCGGGGCAGGAGGAGCTTCCCGGCCCCCGATGCTGATCCTCACTGGTCGGGGGGCGGCCAAGATGGGGGTGATGACCACGGGGGGGGGGTGGATATCATGGCGTGGGCCATGATATTTCCCCAAATTTCATGGCGCCTCTTCTCATTTCATTACGTCCCTGGCCCCCCCCCCAGGGCCGCGCACATGCCGCCGGCCATGATTTGCGCCGCCCCCCTCTTGGTCCTTCTCCTCCTCCTCCTCCTCCTCCTCCTCCTCCTCCTCCTCATCCTCCTCCTTGGCCGCCCCCGAACTGGTGCGGCTTCTGCCAAACTCGCGCTCACCTGCTGCGTGCGGTCGGGCTCGCGCAGGTGTCGACGCGGCGGCGACCTCAGTGCGGGCGCCCGAGGAGGCACGCCAGTCGTGCGGCCTGGAGTCGGCGGGTACCAAGCCATCCACGCCAGGTAAGATCGCAGGCCTCGAGGTTGACACCAACACCAAGATCGGCCGGGTGCCTCCACCGAGGGAAGAAGATCCCGATCTCGGTGATGGTGGTAATACTTCAGGCTTCAAGGTGACCGAAATGTTACCACCAACACCGAAATCTGGGATCATCATCCCCCTGTGGAGGCAAGCCCCTTGTGTTGGTGCTGGTGCCCACAGCCAGGCCTCCAACAAGAGTCGCGGTCGATCGAGGCTGAACGATCCACGCGGTGTCGTGGACAAACGCCGACGTCGTCACGGCCCGAGTTGCCCGTAGCCAGTTCGGCGGACTCACCGGGCTTGCCAGCTGGCTCGTCGTCCTCCAGCCCATCGGCACTGCCGAGGCTGCAGCTGGCCCCTGCAGGCGTTGGGCGAGGAACAGGGTATGCGACGTGGAGGGGAGCAGGAAGGACGAGGAGGAAAAGGAGATACAGGAGGCGAGGAAGAAGAAGAGTTTGAAGGAGGAGGAGGAGGAGGATGCACATGGGAGGAGGAGGAGGAGGAGGAGGAGGAGGAGGAGGAGGAGGAGGAGGAGGAGGAGGAGGTATGTGGGCCGCACGGGGGAGGAAAAGGAGGTCTCGAGGTCTCTGGGCCGCACGTGGCTTTCCAGAGGTGCCCTAGATCCCGGGAGCTTTCCTGGAGGTCTCCAGAGGTCCCCGGAAGCCTCCGCGAGCCCAGGGGGGGTTGATTGCAGACCAGGCAAAGAAGTGCCCTTGATCTCCGCAGCTCAAGGATCGGAGGTCGATCAGGAGGGAAGGACACGCACAGACACCAATACTCGTCGATTCCAGGGAACAGATTGGAAACTGTGGGAAGGAGGGGAAAGACGAAGGTCTGGAACAGATCTTTACACAACAAGATATGGGAATCCTGGGATTCGTGCGCATCGATGGGTGTGTGTGTGTGTTCCTGGGCTCTTTTGATCGAGGAGGAAGAGAAGGAGGAGGACGACGACGGCGACGATCAGTCCTGGAGTGCCCCTTCGATCTTCTCCGCTCCTCCCCGCTGCGCCTCGAGTCCACCGCCCCGTTGTCTCGCGTCGGCCCTGGGTGCTCAGCGTGTCGTCTCGCCAGCCCGCCACTGGCCTGCTGCACCTTCCCCTCCTCCTTGTCCTTGGCATCGCTCGGACGTGTGCGCTTTCCCGGCGAGGACCATCGAGGAGCATCCTGGATCACCCAGCAAAGATAACACGCACGCAACCGAAAAATGCACAGAAGGGACGTCCGAGCGACGGCAAGGTGTCGACTCGCAAGCTCGCCACTGGCTTGCTGCACCTTCCTCTCCCCCGTGCCGTGAGCTGAAGACTGGCCTTTGCGCCTGCACACGCCTGTCGTTGAGAAAAGATACTTCTGGAGTTTCGGGTCCAAGTCTACTTCAAGCGCCTTCCTACTCCAAGAACCGGTATGATGTTGCTGTGTGTTGTAATTCTCTGGGCGGGCCTAGACCCAATCCACTTTACCCGCAGGCGCCTTCCTCCCTCAAGAACCGATCTGCTTCTGCTGCGTTCTGCAGAGTGAAGTCTTTGCTCCTCCTCCTCCCGCCCTGGCTGAGCGAGCTCTGCGCGCACGTCGCCCGCCACCGGGCCGTCTCTGGGCGACGACGCTCTCCCAGCCCGCTCCTTGTCGTGATTGCCAGGTGTCAGGCATGCCTCGGAGGTCCAGAGCGGTTTGGAACGCTCTCAGGCCGTTCCTGAGCTCCCTCTGACGGTCATGGCGCTGGGCACATCATCCAGACTCGGCCGACCTTGGATAGGTTCTTGGTGCATTTCGATCCGAACTCGCCTTGGCCATGCGTTCCGCTTTCCCTTCTGCTTCCTTCGGCGGCGAGCGATGGGGGGAAATGAGAAGGAGAAGGCCTTCCCAGAAGGCGGCGGGACTTCTCAGAAGCCCTCGCGCCTCCTGAGAAGTGTTGCTGTCTCCCTGGAAGGCTTAGGAGACTTCTCAGAAGGCCGGGGTGCTTCCGAGCCTTCTGAGAAGGCCTTCTCCTCCTCACCCCCCCCCCCCTCGCTCGCCGCGGACTCCCGCGGTGGCTCCCAGGCGGGCGACAAGGAGACCTTCTACAACTACCGCTGCGCCGAGCTCAAGCACGGCCGCGTCGCCATGGCCCCGCGCCCCGCTCGCCGCCGCCGCCGCCGGCGACGCCACCGACGCCGACGACACCGACGGCGACAGCGATGCCGACGACGACGACCACGCCGACGACGAAGACGACGACGACGACGACGACGACGACGACGACGACGACGACGCCGACGCCGACGCCGACGCCGACGCCGACGCCGACGCCGACGCCCAGCGCTGGCGACGACGACGAAGCCGACGCCGACGCTGACGCCGACGCGACACCGACGAGAGGACCACGACCACGCACACCACGTCAGCGCCCCGCCCGCGCCGCCGACCCCGCCCTCTACCCCTATTGGGAGGCCACCGGGGATCGAGGGCGGAGGGGGAGCTGGCGGAGCGAGCAGGGAGACTAGGCGGTGAGTTTGTTGGGCCTGACCGGCGCTGCTCAGTCCCTTCGCTTTGCCTGCCATCTCTCCTCGCAACGCGTGTCGTGATTACCGTGGTGCTCGCTCTTCTTGGCGCTCACCCGCCGACTTCGGGGTAAGTGAAAAGGGTGCATGCGTTGCGGTGAATTTGTTGGGCCTGACCGGCGCTGCTCAGTTCCTCAGGCGATCGCAAGCATGAAGCAAGGGGGCGTGGATCAGCGACGGTTTACGTTTCCATGGGAAGTTGCGGATTTCCGCCGCCGAGCGAGGCGGCATTGGCCGCATTTGGGGGAGGGCACCTTCCCCGATCCATGGATTTGGTGACCGCGCGCCACATCCATGGTTGGGCCTGACCGGCGCTGCTCAGTCCCTTCTCTCTTCGACTGCACGCAAGAGTGACTCTTCGCCAGAGTGACCTTTTGGTGCGCGCTCACTGGGGTCCCCCGATCGCCGCGCGCGTCGCGATAGCAGCGTCTTGCGCGCTTGTGTGTTGGCCTCCTCGCGCCCCCGAAGAAGCCGCGCACCAGAGGTCACTCTTGCCCAGGGTCGCTCTCGCGTGCCGCCGATCTCTGCCCGCCACTTCTCTCCTCGCAGCGGGCGTCGTGATTTCTGTGGTGCTCGCTCTTCGTGCGCGCGCACGGGTTGGCGCGACGGCGCTCCCCCGCCGACTCCGGGGTAAGTGAACAAATGGTGCATGCGTTGCGGTGCGCCGCCGCCAGCGCCCAGGCGTCGAATGCACCGAAACGCAGAGACGGGGCACCAGGAGTAGCGAGATGGAGGTGGCAGAACAGGAGGATGAAGAGGGAGGAGGTCGGTCGGGCACAGCATGGAGGCGGACGCCTAGCCTGTGGGGTCAGGCGTCGCGAGAGGGAGGAGGGAGGGAGAAAATGAGGGAGGAGGGAGGAGGATGGAGAAGGAACAAGGCAGGGAGGGAGGATGGGGGCGGATCGCGGCAGGGAGAAAAGAGATCGGAGGGAGGAGGATCGGTGCGGGAAGGAAGGAGGAGAGTGCAGGATCGAGGTATGTAGGGAGGGAGGATGTGGTGGCAGAGTAAAGGCATCGTCGGAGGTGGAGGGGCACGGTTGTAATGTGTTCTTTGGTCGCTTTTCACAAGTGAGGATTAGCAGGAAGAGGGAGGACAGGAGAAAGTCGTGTTGCCGTCCCGCATCAGGGCCGCCCTGCACGTCTTCAGAGGCCCAGCCAGGGCCAGCACGCCCTCTGGCACTGCAGAGGGCAAGCGAAATACGAAACTGACCCGTCAGCGGGTGCCTCACGGGAAGTTTCTTGTGTCTCCTTGTGGGCCGACGGTGCCCCAGGGCAGGAAGCCCAGACTCGACGACAGATGCGCCCCCGGAGTCCACCGCGGGCCCCGCGTGGTGATCGACCAGACGGGTCTGCAGGCAGGCCTCACCGTCGTCTCCGTGAGTGCGGAGGCCCTCCTCCTGCCTCCTCGTCGCCCTGCTCGTTTTCGCCCTGGCGGCGGGGGGGTCCTCTTCCCACCCCCTGCGCTGCCTCCTCCTCGTCCTCATGCCTGTTCTCCCCCATCCACCTCCTCCCTCGCCCCCCCAGCAAGGGCGCGCAAACCTCCTCCTCCTCCTCCTCCTCCTCTCTCCTCCCTCCTCCTCCTCCTCCCTCCTGCCCTCCTCCTCCTCCATCCTCTCCTCCTCCTCCTTCCTCTCCTCCTCCTCCTCCTCCTCCTCCTCCTCTTCCTTCTCCTCCTCCTCTCCTCCTCCTCCTCCCTCCTCCTCCTCCGCCGTCCTCTTCCTTCTCCTCCTCGTCTCTCCTCCTCCTCCTCCTTCTCCTCCTCCAGCAAGGGCGCGCAACCTCCCCTCCAGCAGGGCGCGCAACCTCCTCTTCCTCCTCCTCCTCCTCCCCTCCTCCTCCTCCTCCTCCTTCTCATCCTCATCCTCCTCCTCCTCCTCCTCCTCCTGCTCACCCTCCACTCCCCCTGTACAAAAACATCACTTCGCGATTACACCCGATTCGGCCGCCGTCTTCGACACGGCCGGAAGGGACGCATTCGTTGATGGCTGGATCACGAAGCCGTTGGGCCACTCCCGCGGACCAGGCCTTTGGAACAGCCGGGCAGGCCGCTGGGGCGCGGAAGCAAGCCGTTGGGACAACCCCGCGGGCCCCGAGCGAAAATCCCAAGAGGAGGGGGTTCCCGCTCGAGACTTCCTCGCCATCCATTCACAGACGAGGCTCCCGCTGGAGACTTCCTCCAGGGCCAGGCATGAGGAGCCCGAAAGCGACGACGATCACATGATTCTGATGGTCCCGCTCGGATCCCAACGTGGAGGTGGGGACCCCATATAGGGAGGGGCTCCCGCCCAGAAGTGACGGCAGCAACAGGATTTGGATGACCCCGCTCGGATTCCAACGTGGAGGTGGGGACCCCACAGGGATCGGGCCGAACGTGAGGGGGGGATAGGGTCAGGGGGGGGGTTACGAAATATGCTGCATGCAGCTGGTTTCGGCCCCGCCGCCGCGCCCATTCCTCGATACATGGGCGCCTCCCGGCGCCGGGAAAATCAGCTACGTGAGCTGATTCTCAAACCCCCCTTTGTTATCCCCCCTTTCGCCCGGCCCGAAGGGAGGCGCTCCCGCTCGAGGTTATTTCGCGAGTCGCTCGGTGACGGGGCTCCCGCTCGAGGTGTACTCCCTCATCGGGCACGGGGAGCCCCAAGAGCGACGACAGCTACACGGTTTGGATGCCCCCTCGGATGCCAACATGGGGGGGGACCCCGGGAAGGGGAAGGGAGGGCGCTCGAGACTTCCCTGCGATTCACTCGCGAACGCGGTCCCTGCTCGAGATTTATGTCTGAGTCCAGCCCGGAGAACACACAAGAGACGACTGCTGGTTGCAGGATCTGGATGGCCCCGCCCAGGTTCCAGCACGGAGGCGGGGACCCCTACAGGGAGGGGCTCCCGCACGAGACTTCCGCGCCGTTCCCTCACACGCGAGATTCCCGCTCGAGATCTCCTGCCTTTTCAGGCCTGAGGGGCCCAAGCAGTGACGAGGGGCAGAAGGTTTGGATGGCCCCGCCCGGATTCCAACGCGGAGGCGTGGGCCCAACGCGCAGAGGGGGGGGGGGGGGCGGGCTCCCGCTCCAGACTGCCTCGCGATGCGGTCACCGACGAGGCTCCTGCTCGAGATCTCCCCCAGATGGAAGCCCGAAGAACCCAAAGATGACGACGGCTACAGGGTTGGGACGGCCCCCCTCGGAGTCCAGCGTGGAGGCGGGGGCCGCATATGGAGGGGGGCTCCCGCTCGAGACTCCCTCGCGATGCACTCACCGACGAGGCTCCCGTGCGAGACTCCTTCCTGAAGTCAAGCCCGAGGAGCTCCAAAGTGGCGACAGTTACCAGAGTTGGCTGGCCACGCTCGGAGTCCAACATGGACGTAGGGACCACATATGGCGGGGTCTCCCGCTCGAGACTTCCTCGCGAAGCAGTCATTGACGAGGCTCCCGGTCGAGGTCTCTTGAAGATAAACGTGTGAGTGTAATGATTGACGACGAGTGTGTGATGAAATGCCGATGGTGGTGGTGATGATGAAGATGGTGATGATGATGTGGGAGTGTATGAGGGTGGTGATGACGAGGATGAGGATGATAATTATGATTGTGATGATGCTGATGACGATGACGATGATGATGATGATGATGATGATGATGATGATGATGATGATGATGATGATGATGATGATGATGATGATGATGATGATGGTGGTGGTGGTGGTGGTGATGGTGATGGTGATGGTGATGGTGATGGTGATGGTGATGGTGATGGTGATGGTGATGGTGATGGTGATGGTGACCTTGCTGAGCTTGGAAGGAGAACAGGATGAAAGGGGGTGGATGTTCTTGTGCGGGGTGTCCATGAAAACAGGAACCCCACTCAGAATGTGGGGAACCCTTTCTTATCGTGCGTGCCGGCTGTATCAGCGTGGCGCTGCCCGAGACCTTGGGAGCCCCACCCCTCCCCCCCGAACAGGTGGCATCCCTCGGGGCGGTGGCTCAGCACTGGCTCAAGTTCCCCGGCTTCGAAGACGTTCCGGCCGGCCTGGGCGCGGTCATCACCCCGCCAGGCCTCCGAGAGGAGGAGGGGGGGGGAGGAGGAGGAGGAGGAGGAGGAGGAGGAGGAGGAGGAGGAGGAGGAGGAGGAGGAGGAGGAGGAAGAAAAGCCGTTCTACCTGTTCTCGCGGCGCATTGGCGTCGGGACAAGTGCCCTGGTCACTTCTCTGGCCGAGGTAGAGGAACGGATGATGTCTGCGTGCTAGCGCGTGTTGCAGTATATCCGGGATGGGAGGGCAAATGGAAGAAGAGGAGGAGGATGAGAAGGAGTCGGGGGATCCTCGTTTTTTTCCCCGTATGCTTCCCTCAAAACAAAGTGGCGTATATCAGCATGTCTGGCTGCACGTTTCATGTTGCTCCCTCCTCCTCTAGGCTAGAGCCAGTGCGGAAATAATGACTGCTACGACCCAGCGAGTTCCAGAGAGGGAGCCAGGGTTCGGCATGTATGGGGTCTGGGCCAATCCTCTTCCCTCACCCACTCCCTCAGCCCACTGAGCTCGATGTAGGGGTGGGCGTAATTCACAACCCTCTTTTCGGTTCTCGTTTTGAATAGAGCACTGTGGTCGCATCCTTCCTCCCTTCCCGCCGTCCTCCTTCCTCTCTCTTTCTCTCTCTCTCTCTCTCTCTCTCTCTGTCTCTCTCTCTCTCTCTTGCTCTCTCTCTCTCTCTCTTTCTCTCCCTCTCTCTCTTTCTCTCTCTCTCTCTGTCTCTCTCTCTCTCTCTCTCTCTATCTCTCTCTCTCTCTTTCTCACACTCCCTCTCTCTCTCTCTCTCTTATTGTTTCGTACCTTTCTCGTACTTGCCTCCGACCTCGCCATCCCCGATCTGCGTAATTGTCGCCACTGTCGAGGGCTACTGGGGGGTGGTCCAGCGTCGTGACGTCTTACGCAGATCCTACCGGGATCTCGCCATCTCGTGGGGTGGGGGTGGGGGGGGCGAATTGTGAAAGTGTCGTTGCTGTAGGGGGCTGCTGGGGGGGCCACAGTAACGTCGTACGCAGATCCGAGCGGGACCTCGGCGTCGCTAGGGGGCTACGAATTGCGAAATTGTCGTCGCTGTTGAGGGCTGCTCGGGGGTCCAGCGGAGTTGCGTCTCACGCAGATCAGGGCGGGACCTCGCCGTCGCTGGGCTCTTGCGAAGTGCGAAACTGTCGCCACGTTCGAGCGCTGTTGGGGGCTCCAGCGGCGTGACGTCTGACGCAGATCAGAGTGGGGCTTTGGGCGTCGCTGGGCGGCTGCGATCTGCCAAATTGTCGCCACTTTCGAGGGCTGCTGGGGGGTCCGGCGGAGTGACGTCTTACTCAGATCGGAGCGGGATCCCGCCGTCGCTGAGGGGCTACGAACTCCGACTTTGCCGCCACGTGCGAAGGCTGCTGGGAGGTGGCAGCACAGTGACGCCACACGCGAATTCTGACCAGACCTCGCCGCCGTTGGGGGGGCTGCGAATTGCGAAAGTGTCGCCACTTTCGAGGGCTGCTTGGGGGGCAGCACACTGACGCCCAATGCGGACTCAGATTGGACCTCGCCGTCGCTGTGGGGCTGCGAACTGCGAAATTGTCGCCACTTTCGAGGGCTTCTGGGGGGGGGGGCAGCACAGTGGGGTCATACGCGGACTCAGACGAGACCTCCCCGTCGTTGGGGGGCTGCGATCTGCGAAACTGTCGGCACGTTCGAGGGCTGCTGGAGGGTGGCAAAACAGTGAGGTCATACGCGGACTCACGTTAGACCTCGCCGTCGCTGGGCGGCTGCGATCTGCCAAACTGTCGCCACTTTCGAGGGCTGCTGTGGGGGCCAGCACAGTGACGCCATACGCCGATGCAGATTAGACCTCGCCATCCCTAGGTGGCTGTGCTGGGCGAGTCTGTCGTCACTTTCGACGGCTGCCAGGGGGGGGCAGCACAGTGACGCCATATGCGGATTGAGGTTGGACCTCGCCATCCCTGGGGGCTGCGATCTGCGAAATAGTCGCCCTTTTCGAAGACTGCTGGGGGGGGCAGCACAGTGACGCCATACGCGGATTCAGATTGGACCTCGCCATCCCTGGGTGGTTGCGATCTGTGACACTGTCGTTATTTTCGAGGGCTGGGGGGGGGGGGGGGCAGCACAGTGACGCCATACGCGAAGTGGGTACAGGGTAATGTCTTTATGCGCTTGCTCTCTTCCTCTCTCATTCCTCCCACCGTTGCAGCTTAAGCGCGTGCTGGCGGGTCCCTTCGATGCGTGCGCAACGACGACGAAGAGAGGGAGGAAATGAGGGATTATGCTGTGGAAGAGGAGGAGGGACGAGGAGAAGGAGGAGGAGGGTTCGCTGTCTTCGGGTCCCTTCGATGTGCGTGCAACGACGACGAAGATAGGGAGGAAAGGAGGGGTTTATGCTGTGGAAGAGGAGGAGGGACGAGGAGGAGGAGGAGGGACGAGGAGAAGGAAGAGGAGGAGGAGGAGGAGGAGGAGGAGGAGGGGCAGGAGGACCTTCTTGGACCTTTTGCGCAGCACAGCGTGCTAAAAAGGAGGAGGGGAAAACAGAGGGAGGAGGCCAAGCACCTGCACCCAAGGTGGCTACTCCGTAGCAGCCACCCCCAGCGCCTCCTCCTCCCCGCAAGGGGAAGAGGGCGCGTGGGAGGGTACAGGGCTTGCCCTCTTGGCACGCTGTGCTGTCCCCCCAGCGACGCACGCGTCCACTAACCTCGCATGCGAAATCGCTTGCGAGGCCTTAGAAGGCCCCGCATAGCTCGGAAACAGCCCGCGTTTAATTCGGCCGAGATTCTCTCGGCCTTTGCGAGTGGGGGGCCCGCAACCTTCGGCCAAATGGCGACCGTCAACGGTCGCGGTCCGACCACATTTGAAACAAAAATGCAAAGAATGCAGGTCCCAGAATCCCAGACGGTGGGAGGGGTCGAGCTCCAGCCCACCAACAGCGACGCCGCCACGAGCCGCGGCCACCACGTCCCGAGGAAATCCAGGAGGGACGACTAGCGGCGAAAAGCACTCCGTCTTCAGGGCCTCTAAGAGGCCCTGTCGGGACGAAAGAACAGAGCACAGTTGGCACCTGAAACGGGACCCGACTGGTCTAAACCTGTGAGAGCTGGCCCTGGCCGCGTGCTCGAGGCGTCGGGTCTCGGCGGTCTTCGGCCTGGGCCGCTCGACCTCCGTCGGGGCCTTGGACCGCTTGGGATCCGCCGAAGAGGCGCCCGCCAGAGCCCGCCGAGCCCTTCGACGCACCAGGGCAGCAGTGAGGTCCCAGGCGTCTGTGGCGGGGACGGTCTGGGCGGCCAAGGTCCAGGAGCGCTCAGCGGCTTCAGAAGCCGCTTCATCGGCTAACTGATTACCACTGGCAAGAAAAACTTCGTGATGGGAGAGGGAGGAGTCATCAGGGGACAGGTGCGAGGGCGTCCATTCGACCGAGACATGCCCTGGGCCTCGGTCGTCGATGGCGCAACGAATTCGCAGCCACAAATCGCTGTTCCTCCCCCCCAAACTCCAAGGTCGGCCCCGACTCCACCCCGTCATGAGAGGCTTGTGGTCAGTCACAAAATGGACAGGACCTGTGGTGCTTTCCAGAAAGAGTGCGAAAGCCTGCAGCTCCGACCTGGGCACCGTTTGCGAGGGGCCTCGCAAAATCTCGGAGATGCCCTCCAAGACGGCCCAACGCAAAGGTCCCTCCCCAGGTCGCGCGTCCTTGACCACAACAACAGCGGAGCCACACCGACGGCGACGAGGGTCGGACGAAAAGCGTCCTCCAGATCCGTCCCCGAAGCCGATCAACGGGCTGCTGCCAGGGTCTCTAGAGCATGCTCCAAGAGGGACCTCACCAAGTTGGGCTCTGCTCAGGCTCTCCAACGGCTCCCTGAAAACAGGGTGGGTGACACGGGTAGGCGGAACACCTCTCAGCCAAAGGCTTGGTTCATATTCAACAGACGCTAACGCTTGCGGAATCAAAAGATCAGTAGACGTGAAATCACTGTGATCTTTATTGCAGGGGCAACGCCAAATGCGATGCGCAAGAGTTTCTTCCTCCTGCTGGCATCGCGGGCACAGGCGGTCAGCGGGCTCACTCAGAGGGCGCTGCCTGTCCATCGTCCACTGGGCGCCCGTGACCACGCACAAATAGAGGCCGAACAGGTCGAGCTCCCCCCTCTTGGCGAAGTGGCAGAGCTCCAGCCTGGCCCAATAGAGGTCAGCTCCCTCAGCCAGGCCATCCCCTGCCATGTGCTTCGAAGCATTGCTCCAAAGCTGAGCGCGAAAATCAGTGACCACGTCGTCCAGCAGCTCGGAGATGTCGAACCCAGTGGGGTCGTAGCCTGCACGTCGTGCGGTTGGAATCAGCCACTCCTCGATTCCTCCGGCAGTGGGTCTCCTCCAACGTAGAACCGAGGGTACTTCCCATCCCGCGTCAAGCAAGGTCGCAATAACAGCTCCAATCGGTCCTTTGACCAGTCTCCATCTCTTGCTGGCGCCAACTGCGAGAAGCCGCCGATGAATGACAGTCCAAGCATTTTCAACTCGATGGTGAATGCTGGCGTCGGTCTTCCAGAGACAGAGAAATTCTGAAAGAAGGCCTCGACGTAACTCCAGGGCTGGATCCTTGAGACCGTAAAGGACCGCCAGTGTTGTCGTAAGACACCTGCCCTTCATGGGCCCAGCTCCCGCCACGGCTGCCTGCCGCCTGACGGCGAGGACGTTGGACGGCGACATGCCATGGGCCTGGTGTCCGTAGGAGCCTTGAGGAGCTGCGCCTGTGGTCCAAAGACCTTGGGCTTCGCGCCGTAGAGGAGCATGTCTGCGTATGCGGGCAATGCGAGCCGCCCTCCTCTTGCTGGCGGTCAACCTCATTCTGGCCTTAGTGACTGTGCGCCGTTTGCCAGAAGCTGCATCAATGCCAAGATCCGTGCCGTGAAGGCCGAACCGTACAGGGATACCTCGCTTCTGCAATTGAGCGGCTGTCCTCCTCCCGTCCTGCGGAACGGTGGCAATGAGTACAGACTTGTCCGAAAGCTTGATACGGAATTGCTTGGCGAGGTCGGCCAGAGTGACCGTGGCGTGAAGGATCTCTGTCTGGACCTTGGCCTGCGTGCCCTCTGCGCGGGCAACAGTGTCGCCGATGAATGTCCAGAAGGTGCTGAAACTCGCTCTGCGATGTGCCGCCTCCATCAATGGATGTAAAAACAACTTGGCAATCCTTACCCCACGCGGGGAGCCTGCAACAAGTGACCTGGTGGCGTAGATGGCGCCTGTAACGCCAAGAGAGCCACGCAGGAACCGCGGCCCAGCACACATCTCCAACTCCAGTAGCACCACAATCGCTGGGAACTTGAGATCGAGTGCAGCCTGGCCGATGAGGATCCAGGACAACGAGTCGTAGAACTTCTCGAAGTCCAGGAGAAGGGTCGCCGCCGAGATGCCAAGCGCCACTGCGGATTCATCGAGCAGCGCTCGCAAGAGACCTGCTCGAAGCGAGCTGCTGCCCGCCACTGCAGTGTCCCAGAAATCAGAGAGCTCCTTAGTCCATGTGGACGTGACGCCTGCTCTCACGCGGGACCAAATCTTCGCCGTCTCTGGAAGTAATCCAATGACCCTCTCTCCTCCTTTGGGTTTGGGTAATAATGCTCCAATAGATGCCAAGATCTGAGCAGGCCACACTCCATGTTCTTCAATGCTGTTGAGAAGCCTGCAGTAATCACACCGACCTTCGAGTGGAAGTCGCTGGATGTCCAGAGGTGTGATGGAGTCAACTCCGCATGCCTTGGTGCCTAAAACCCTGATAACATTGTCCACCTGCTCGATGCTGACTGGATCCAGCTCCTCCTCGCGGCTCTGCGCGTGCAGGCGCTTGAACATGGCGAGGATGTCGGCCTGAGAGTCGACTGGGTCGTGCCAGAGTCTCTCCCAGGTGGGTCTGGTGTGTTCCATTCTGATAGTTGGGTCTCCAACGACTCGCCCATCCACTAAGGGGTCGGAAGAGACCGCCTTGGATTCCTTCACCAATGAGTGGAGCAGGCCTGGCTTAGATGTCCAAACTCCCTTGGCCCAACGGATGAACGAATGCCGCCTCAAGGTCAAGCATCTTTGCTTGAGAACGACAGGCCAGCTTCTCAGTTAAGTAGGCAAAATCGTCGCGCTCCATCTCAGTGGCGCTAGCGAATGCGCGCGACCAGGAAATCCACCGCTGCTGATTAGCGGTGCCCTCAGAGCCTGGACCAAAGAAATCAGATGGGTCGAAGCTGCTAGCGTCGTTGGTGTAGCGACCAAGAGCTGCGGTACAAATCGCTATCTGGCGAGGATCCTTGCCATGTCGTAGAAGAGCCATGGTTCTTTGAACCAAGGCGAGAACAGTTCCCCACCATTCTCCAGCTCCATCAGTCATGTGCACTCGCCCTGGGGTAGCTTTGGTCTGCATCCATTGTAAAGAAAATCCAGCTGCGCGTGGAGCCCGCTGTCGAAGGTTGAGCTGATGATGAAGTGCGAAAGCACGTTCCACTCCTGAGGACCACCGCGCGTACTGCCTGGTAACGGCACCAAGGCCAAGTGCGTTGATATGGCCCAACAACCCAGACTCGACCACGCTGCAACATTGAGAGCTGAGCCTCTCCATGGAGGGCTGCTCTTCCCACAGGTCTGACGGTATGTGAAAAGAGACCTGGGACCCAGGATCCAAAGTGCTCCTTGAAGGGTGTAGTGCATCGTAGTCTTCCAGCAGATCGGGTGGTACGCGTGCCCGTTCTTGCTCTTGCCGTTGGGCTCGAAGTATAGACCTCTTGCTGCTAGGATCCGAAGCGAGCTTGGGTCTGGCTACCTTTGGAAACGGTTCAGGTAACAAAAGTTTCTGGTACCACCATCTGCGCATGCCATCGTGGACGTCAACCTGCAGTGCACAATGCGTCTTCCACGGGACCTGAGGCTGCGAACGAACTCGGTATCTGGAAGATGTTCCGTTCTTGGCCATTGCGAAATCAATGAGGGAGCCCTCCTGGCCTTTATCGCACGTGGTGCTGACGTCAGCAGGTAGAATGAGCGCGCCCCCAATGTTATCAGGCCATCCAGATCCGCCCAAGGAAGTTGGTGAAATATTCCAGTCGCCGATAACCAACCAAGGGTCTGCAAGCCCATGAAGGAAAGAAGTTAACGCAACCAGCACTTGACGATTTCTGCCAGAAACTCCCAATCCTGGCCAAAGATAAACTGATACCAAGACCAGGTTGCCCGAGGACAAATGCAAGATCATGGCGGCGAACCCGCGCATAGGATCAGGTTGGCGTGCAGCTTGTGCATATTGCCGAATGGCCTGCAGCGAGGTGGTAGCCAGATGCTTCTTGGCCATGACCCATTCACCGCCAGAAGAACCTCCTCGTCCTGTTGGAGTGCTCCCTGTGGCGCAGACCTTCCAACCGTCTTTGTCCAGTTCGACCTCCGTCTTGGAGTGGAACGTGGCGGCGGTGACATGAGTCTCCACCAGACAAAACACAGAGTAAGGGGCTGTGTTGACATAACGCTGCGCTTGAGGCCCCCACTCAGTGATGTTACCGTAAAGGATCGGAAAATCTTTCTCGTCGGATATGAGCTTGGAGGGGGCTGGAGCGGCCAAAGCCTGCGCTGCTGGTGCGCTGAGGTCAGCCTCGAGGCCCGTAGGGCCGCTGCAAGAGGCAGCCTGGTCCGCCCTAGCCTCAGAGGGCCTGGCGGTGACGCCAGGTGGCGAGGGGCCAACCTCCGCCTCGAACGGCGAGTCCTGGTGGAAACGCTCGTTGACCTCCTCAAGCTCCAGATCCTCGAACGGATCAAGCTCGGCGTCGTACAGGTGCGCCGTCGTAACGGAAGGGACAGAGGCCTGCGGTCCCGTAGATGCGCGAGGCGCAGCCCTCGGGGGAGGGCTGTCATTAAGGGCAGCATACGCCAGCCCGCCAAGCGCACCCGTCAGCGAGGCTTGACCCGATGCGCCCGAAGAAGTACGAGTGGCCGAAATCCTCGCACTCGGGAATGGCGTAGCTCCGCGCGACGCAGAACGCGACGAACGTCTTGCTTGCGGTGCCCGTGACGCCGAACCAGGAGCCGCAGTCGGCGAACTGCTCACCTTCAACGGTGCTGTAGTTGTCTCGCTTCCAAAAGCGCGCTCCTCATCCGAGTCGAGGAAGAAATCGACTGGATAGGGCCAGGGGCGCCCGCCGAACAAGCATGCCGACAAAACTCGGCGTGGCGCCCCTCGATCTGCGTTAGGCTGTGGACGGAGCCCCTGATGCTGCAGGGGAGGGGGCGGCGCCAGGAGCGCCAGGAGCGGCCTCTGCGGAGGTGGAAGCAGCCTCCTGCTGAGCGTAGAGCTCCTCCTGGGCCGACTTGGCCTTGGCTCTGGCAGCAGCGCGCATGGCCTCGGCCCCAGCTGGAGCACCTGTTGCCGCAGCGGCGCCAGCAGGCCCAGCCCCGTCAGTTGCAGCAGCAGCAGCGGGGCCAGCAGCAGAGCCAGCCGCATCGCTGCCGTCCACGCGCCTGCGCTTGGCCTCCTCCCTGGCGCGCAGCTTGCGAGCTTCCTCACGAAGCTCCAGGATGCGCTGCGCCGAGGGTCCGAGGACTTCCTGGACCTTGGTCTGGACGCTGTCGGCCAGCTCCTGCTTGATGCGCTCCCAGTCCACGCGTGCCTGCTCGTCGAGCTCCAGGCCCGAGAGATCGAACAGCGGCCCGTCCACGATCTGAAGCGAGCCCTCGTCGACGAGCGTCGAAAGGTTGATCGCCGAAGAAGAGGGTGGCGCCGCTGACGGCGGCGCCGAGGCCTTGACCTGCTTGGCGCAGGCCGCCTCCCAGTCCTGCTGCGCCGCATGGGCGCTGGCGGCCGCCTCGTCCTCTGCGGCCTGGGCGTCGGCAAGCCACTGCTGGCCCTCCAGAACGCGGGCCGAGCAGGTCTCAAGCCATGCCAGCGCCCTCCTGCAAGCCACGCCTTTGGCCCGCACTTCTTCCTCAAGGAGTGGCGCCTTCTGCGGGGCACCCGCGCCTGCAGCAGCTGCCTGTGCCTCCTTCTTGGCCTGCACCGCCGCCTTGAGCTTGAGAAGCTCGTCGCAGTCCGAGCCGAGCTCCTTCTCGAAGAACTCGAAGGGGTCAGCGGCTTGGGCAGGCTGCTGCTGCTGCTGCTGCTGCTGCTGCTGCCCTTCGCGGCCACCATGAGGAACCCAGCCCGCCTGCTGGTAGACCCATGGCCGACGCTGGACGGCCTGGGCCTTCGGTGCGGGCCGGGGCAAAGGTGGTCCCTTGGCGCCCTTGCCTCCTGCTTGAGCCCAGGGAGGAGCCGCAGGGGCATCTGCCGCTGGCTCTGCCTCAGGAGGAGGCGTTGCGGCCTGCGGTGGGCCCCAAACCCACTGGCCGCGGGGACGCTTGTCCTCCGAAGGGCTCGGCACCATGGCGCCTCCGCACTGGTAGCACCAGTGGTTGTTCTTGAAATTCCAGCGGAATCTGCAGGAAGTGCATGTGATGTACGTCGTCTTGGCCCCTGCCGCTGGAGCCAAGCGACCGCCGCCCTTCTTGCCGCCGCCTCCCATTGCTGATGCGAGGAAGGCTGCTCTCCCAGTGAAGGGGGCAGGCGATGGACTGGGGCGGACCAGCCCTCGCAGAGAGGATGTCGGGCGCAAGCACCCTGGCACTGCCGCGGACTAGCGGTATCCAGTTCGGCCAATGCGGGCTCCGCCCGCACGAAAGGCATCTTGAGCCAAAATGGCTACGGAGGAGGGGCAGGAGGAGGAGGAGGAGGAGGGGCAGGAGGAGGGGGGGAAGAGCCGTTGCCCGACCCGGGGGGGACCCACCCGCCCAGCCCTCGACACGGGCGGGGGTGGCCCCGAGGCGGGCGACGGCCAGGCGAGGGCCGCCCGCCACGACGCGGGGGGCCGCCACGCCCGCCACGCCGCCAGCGCCAGCGCCTACGTCAACCAGCTGAGCTGCGAGCACACCGGCGCCCACACCCACGCCCACGCCCACACCCACGCCCAGGCCCACGCCCGCGCCCACGCCCACGCCCCCGCCCACGCCCACGCCAACGCTCACCCAGCAGACCCCCACGCCGACGCCCACGCCAGCGCCCACGCCAGCGCCGTCGCCTGCGCCCATTCGTTGGCCGAGACGAACCCGTGATCGACACTACCGCGGAGGTCGACGACTTCAACCCGAAGGTGCAGCCTGCCGGACTCCGGCCTATGCGGCCCGCAAGGGCGACTGCAGGGCCAAGGGCATGTTTATTGTCCTCGCCGCCATCACGGCCCCCGACGAGGCCGCCGACACCACCGCCTACCTCTACACCTTGAAGGGCTGGTGTGAGAAGCCAGATTCATGAAGGACCTGGCGTGACGAGCCACACGAACGCAAGAGCTGGCATGAGCATCTGACTGGAAGAGACGGCGCGGGGAGACAGACGAGTAGTGGAATAGGCGCCGGACACCTCGCTCGTACCTCTACACCAACGCCAGCGCCATCGTTTGCGCCGACGCCGCCACCAACACCGAGGCGATCAACGTCCACGCCGGGACCGCCAACCCGGACGACCTCAGGTTCAAGCCCAGGGCCGACGTCTTCCACCCCGGAAGCGTGCGCCCCGCCCAGTGTGGCTCGCCAGGCCGACGGGCACCTGCGGCTATGCCGCCGCCAGCCTCGCTTGCTTTGGCCGTGGCCGCCGCGACTACCCTCTCCTGCCAGGAGCGCGGGCGTCGCCTACCCCACGGGCGCCTGCCTGGGCCAGGCGGCGGCGCGGGCCATCCGCGAGTCCGCCGAGCGCGGCGCCAGCCTTGCCGCAGCCCACGCCGGCGCCAACGCCAGCGTCACCACCAGCGCCTACGTCCAGCTCGACGCCGAAGGCGCCGACCCTGACCCCACCAGCGCCGCCCACGCCAGTGCCAATGCCAGCAATTTCACCACGGATGGGAGCCAACTGCACTACCGCCGACGGCCGCAACGAGGGCAGGCAGGAGAACGGCCGCGTCGGGAGCGCCGAGGCCGAGATCCACGGGGACCAACGGCCAAGATGCCGCCACGGAGGTGCTGGAGGGGGCAGCGGACGAGGCGGCGGCGGTCCTAGTGAAGGAGCCACGCGAGAACGGCGTGGGTTGGGGCGAGTCTCAGTCCCCAGCCGCGCCCTGCATTTCCCCTCGGCTCCGTGGCCAGCAGCCCCCACACGGGCCACCACGACAGGAAGAGGAGGCGGACGTCAAGCCCCGAGTGGCCGCATGCCCCGCGAGGGGGCCCGCGGAGGGCCCACGGAGGGCATGCCCCGTAGAAGCGGCCATAGGAGCAGCCGCCACGGGCACGCCCACGGGGTTGGTGTTGGCGAGAGCTCCCGGGGGAGCGGGGGCTGCCGACACGATTCACATCCGAGCCTCTGGCGCCCGTGAGACAGTTCGGGGGTCCACTAGAGCCTTGGGCTCTTCGGCCACGTCCGCGCAGCCCAGATGTTCGGCAACTCCAGCATGCTGCAGCGCACTGCCGAGACAGCGGCCACGACGGCGGCCTCCCAAGATCAAGTCGCCGCCTGCCAGTACGTCGCCATTTCGTAGCCGTCCAGAGCGGCATCGCGGAGCACAATGCCGACGCCAACTTGAGATATATGCTTACACCAGCGGCGAGCCGCCACTGCTGTAAACCACGGCCGGAGGCTCGGGACCCCGTGGCTGACCGCCCTCCGCCGCCCAGCCACACAGCAGACGCGGGCTCCAACACCACGAGCCCGCGCGTGAAGACCACCGCGCCGCTCCCGAGTTCTTCACGCTGCACGGTCCGCGCCCTGGCCCACTGGCCACGGATAATTAGGGGCGCGAAGACCAGACGAGTAGTGGAATAGGCGCCGGACACCTCGCTCGTACCTCAACACCAACGCCAGCGCCATCGTTTGCGCCGACGCCGCCACCAACACCGAGGCGATCAACGTCCACGCCGGGACCGCCAACCCGGACGACCTCAGGTTCAAGCCCAGGGCCGACGTCTTCCACCCCGGAAGCGTGTGTGGTGTGTGTGTGTGTGTGTGTGTGTGTGTGGGGTGTGTGTGTGTGTGTGTGTGTGTGTGTGTGTGTGTGTGTGTGTGGTGTGCGTGGGAGACAACCGTGGGGTGTGGGGGTGGGGTGGTGTGTGTGTGTGTGTGTGTGTGGGTGTGTGTGGTGTGTGTGTGTGTGTGTGTGTGTGTGTGTGTGTGTGTGTGTGGGGGGTGTGTGTGTGGGGTGTGTGTGTGTTGTGTGGTGTGGTGGTGTGTGTGTGTGTGGGTGTGTGTGGTGTGTGTGTGTGTGGGTGTGTGTGTGGTGTGTGGTGTGTGTGTGGTGGGTGTGTGTGTGTGGTGTGTGTGTGTGTGTGTGTGTGTGTGTGTGTGTGTGTGTGTGTGTGTGTGTGTGTGTGGTGTGTGTGTGTGTGGTGTGTGTGTGTGTGGTGGGTGTGTGGTGTGTGGTGTGTGTGTGTGTGTGTGTGTGTGTGTGTGTGTGGTGTGTGTGTGTGTGTGTGTGTGGTGTGTGGGGTGTGTGGTGTGTGTGTGGGGGTGTGTGTGTGTGTGTGTGTGTGGGTGTGTGTGTGTGGGTGTGGGTGTGTGGTGTGGGTGTGTGTGTTGTGTGTGTGTGTGTGGGTGTGTGTTGGTGTGGTGGGTGTGGTGTGTGGGTGTGGTGTGTGTGTGTTGGTGTGTGTGGGTGGTGTGTGGGTGGGTGTGTGTGTGTGGTGTGTGTGTGTGTGTGTGTGTGTGGGTGTGTGTGTGTGTGTGTGTGTGTGTGTGTGTGTGTGTGTGTGTGTGTGTGTGTGTGTGTGTGTGTGTGTGTGTGTGTGTGTGTGTGTGTGTGTGTGTGTGTGTGTGTGTGTGTGTGTCGGCACGTCTTCGTGCGCCGACGATGGGCTCAGCATCCGATTCCCCCATCTCGGCTTCATGTCGTTATCCGCACCTCCTTCCGTCGTTCACCGCCAAGTGACCTCAGCCTCGCCCCGCCGCCAGCTGGAACGACAAACCTCCAAGCCTGGCCCCGCTGCCAGCTGGAACGACCAAACTCAAGGACGAATATCCGGGGGAGAGGACATTGGAGGGCAGGGCGGACGCTCGACAACAAAGGCGTGGCTGACCCCATTTTAAATGATTCACAATAATGGCTGATCTCTCCAAGCACGGCTGTCTCCACAGCACCGCGCTTCCCAGGCAGAAGGTGAGACCACCTTAGACAACATATACATCTTTTCTAGCAAACACATGTGTACATGTTGGCCAGCGTGGATCCAAATAGTGTGTTTCTAGCAACCTATGGTGTGCAATCGATGTGTCGGAATAGTTGTTGTGTAACTGGCGTTGTTCAAAATATACGGTACAGTCGATGTGATGCAGTATACGTGGTGCAAACGTGGTGCAATGCATGTGGTGAAGTCCGTGCAGAGCAATCTACGTGGTGCAATACATGTGGATCCATCTATGTGGTGCAGCATGTGTAAATCAATACATGTTGTGCGACATATGTGGTACAACATATGTGGTGCAATATCTGTGGAGCAATCTATGTGGTGCAACTGAGTTTTTCCATGATTTGACACATCCCACGCTCTTGCAAACATCCCACCCACACACCCGCAACTTGGTTTGCAAAACCTCTTAAGACCGACTACGACGACACCGACGACAACGACTACGACGACACCGACGACGACAACGACAACGACGCCGACGACGACGACGAAGACGACGACGACGACGTCGCCAACGAAGACAACGACGAGGGAGGAGGAAGGACGACGACGGCGACAACGATGACAACGACGACAACAACGAGGGAGGAGGGAGGACGGCGACGACGCGAACGACGAAGAAGGGGGAAGGACGGCGACGCCGACGACGACAACGACAAGGGAGGAGGGAAGACGACGACGACGACGACAACGACGACGACGACGACGGCGACGAAACAGGAGGGACGACGACGAGACGCCGGCGACGGACGACGACGACGACGAGGGAGGAGGAAGAAGGACGACCACGGCGACAACAACGACGGAAACGACCACGACGCGAAAGAGGACGACGACGACGAACACGAGGAAAGACAGGACGACGTAGGCGACGACGACGACGACGACGCGGGAGGAGGGAGGACGGCGACGACGACGACGACGACGACGACGCAAGAGCGCGCGCGCACGCTTTTGTTGAAAATCCGTGTCGCGAAACCTTGTGTTTGTAGGTTTTTTGGACACGATTTCGAAATCCTTCCGAAACCGATGGGTTTTGAAGGTTTTCGGCATACGCGCGCGACGACGCGCGCGTCTGCACTTGGTTTTTTTTTTGCAGAGGATTCTCGCGACGGCACACGCGCAAGGGCGTTCGACTGATTTCGACATGCGCGCGCGAAGCCCGTTTGATAGCATTTTGTGAAAATCTTGAAAAAACGCATGGTTTTCTTAATATGTCGCAAGAGCTCGCGCGGGAGCTTTTTTAGCAAATCAGTGTTGCGAAACCAAGTGTGTTTGTATGTTTTTGGGGGAAACTCGATTGCGAAATCCTTCCGGCACCGAAGGATTTTGAAGGATTTCGGCACACGCGCGCGACGACGCGCGCGTGTGCGCTTCGTCCCATCTGTTGCAAGGGATTCGTGGAACAAATCTTATGTTAGAGCAAGAAGTGTCCCCGCGTATCGTTTTTTGTTAAACAAAAAAAATAACGGAACATCAGGGGGACCGATCCCGGCCCCTCTGGGATAGCGCAAATTCATATTTAGGATGGACATGTGGTCAGAATCATATATGATTTACATACCCGAAAGGGGGGCGGATAACGCCGGGGGGGGTCAAGTCTTTAGAAAGGAGACTCCATGTGGAGCAATCTACCCGACTTGGCGGTAACGGGGCGGCGACGGCGAGCGCATAGCCGCCAGGCCGCCACCCAGGCCCAGACAACGGGCGGCGACGAGGCGGCGACGGGGCGGCGACGGCGAGCACGGAGCCGCCAGACCGCCAGACAGGCCCAGACGACAGGCGGCGACGAGGCGGCGACGGGGCGGCGACGGCGAGCATGGAGCCGCCAGACCGCCAGACAGTCCAAGTTCCGCAGAAGATAAATATGAAACCTTGAGTGCAAGCATTGCTTGGGGAATGAATCCTACATGCAAGTACTGTGCGGAGCGAAGAACCCCATGCTTCGGATATGCGGTCCCTAGGGCTGGGTCGAGAGTTCAGGGGGCTCATATTGAACACATCGCTATGTCGAAGGCCTGGGTATCCCTCCTTTCTTCCTCGGCCTTCCCTCCCTGGACAGGCACCTTCGGCTTGGTGGCTCTGGTAGCGCTGGCGGGGGGTATCGAGACCGCTGTGTGGACGCAGGACCCAGACAAGGAGCTATCCATGTCGCTGCCAGGGTGCTCCCGTCGTCGTCCTCGGTCCCTCCCTTCCGCCGTCACAGGTTGTTCTTCACGTGGGCCCGATTTTGCCCAGGACCTGGCTTCGTCTTAACCCTCCTCCACTCGCCGCCGCCATCCCCAGCTTAACGACGCAAAAAATGCGGTCGTTTTCTCTGACGTTCGCGCGTAAGTTGCCCGCGTAAGGTCGCGCGCAAGCGCCCCCGTCTCCGATGTCGCGTGCCGCGCTGGCGGCCTGCGTAAGCCGCGGTGAAAGGTCGCGGTGTCATCTCGCGTCGGACCCGTTTTTGTTGGCGGCGCGCAGAAGGGGGTAGGGGAGGGGGGAAGGTTTCTTAGAAGGAGACTGTTTCTGAGAGGACGCCGGCCTTACATCTACAGAGAGGGCCCGCACTTTCTAAGAAGCAGGGGTGCTTCTAAGGAGACTTCCCCCCTCCCCCTACCCGATTTTGCGCGCCGCCAATTTTGGTCGCCGCGCAGCTAAAGCTCCAGCTTCGCTCCAGCCCGAGCTCCTGCCCAGCTTCAGCCCCAGCTCCGACCCAGGTCCCAGCTCCAGCTCGGCCCCCAGCGCCGCCCTCTCCCCGCCCCGTGGACGTGCGCGGGGGGGCCTCGACCCGCGCCAGCTCACAACCGCGCCACGAGAACACCCCAGTGGTCCCTGGTACCCATCGGTCGTTGAAAGTAGATTTTTGGGGGGTTTCCAGTGCCCAATCTACTTTAGCCGCCATCCTACTTCAAGAGTCGACTGGTGTTCCCTCTTCCCTCCTCTTCAGGAGGCGGGCGGAAACCCGATCTACTTCCAACGCCGTCCTACTTCATGGTTCTACTTATTTCTTCCGACCGATGAGTAATGGTAGACAGGGACCGCAGAAGAGTTCTCCCTGCGTCAGGCATCTTGCTCTCGCCTTTATGCCAGCTACAGTTCTGGTCCAGACGGCCAAGAGTCCTTAGAAAATACGTGGTGGTGCACACCTGAGCTGTGGACCTAAACGCTGTTTTGCTGGACTTCGGCTGCATCATGTTTTTCGTTGTGGCAGGAGGGTGCAGTAAAACAGGTAGAGCAAAACGAGAGACAAAACGACAACAAAACGAAAAACAACGTTTAGGTCCAGCCCTGGTGCACACTATCAAGCAGTGGCGAAGCGTCCCGGCGTGCCTATAGGCCTACCTAAGAACCCTTTATGGCTTCCACGACATGTTCTTAGAACATTTCTGGCTGGGACTGTCTTGTTTCAACATATCGGGTTTATGTTCTCAGAACATTGTTCTTGTTCTTAAAACATTTCTGGGTTCTTAGAAGATTTCGTGGTGGGCCTATAGAAATGCCGGGACGTCGGTCCCTGCGCAACACGACCGTGCTCCCACCCCCATCTCGGCACCTGTTTCACCATCGGCGGCGCGCCCGGGCTGGGGAGGTGAAAGGGGGGGGCAAGCCTTCTCGGAAGGCGGCGGGGCTTCTCAGAAGCCTTTTTGGGCCTCCAGAAAAGCTGTCGTTGTCTTCGGAGAGAAGGCTCCGAGGAGTTTTCGGAGAAGCACCTGGCGCCTTCTTAGAAGTGTTCTGCGTCTTCGGGCAAGGCTTAGAAAACTGTGCAGAGAAAGCCCGAGGCCTTCCAAGCCTCCTGAGAAGGCCCGCCCACTCTGACTTCCCCCATGGGCTCGCCGCCGACACTAGCCGACCTCCCACTCCTCGAGTCGACTCTTCCATGCTTCTTGCTTGACAAGTTTGTTTGAGGGCCGGATGCAACTAGTAACAAGTTGCGGATCCTCGTAGGGCGTTCGCATGCATGAAATCTTCGGCTGTAAGCCGATCCTACAGGACTCGCCAACAATAGATTGACGGTTTTTGTTTTCGGTGCTTGCATAGTCGGCGTTATTTCAATGCTGGCATGAGGTATGCGGCCCAGCCGCAGGGGTGTCCGATATCCGGCGGTACCCTCACAGCATTGAAGAACGCGTGTTCCGAGAAGTGCCCGAACTACCGAGCGCTTCGATGTTGCGCAGCGCTTCAGTTTGTTGTTGACGAGGCTTGTCGAGCGTCTAGCCTGCTCACACACACCGACCCGAGCTCCAGAGGCGTTCGTCGTCGTCGACTCGCCCCGTCAGGCTCGCTGCTGGCAGGGCGCGTTGCTGGGCCTCCCCTGCTGCTTGCCCGAGGGCTCCCGCCGCGGCCCCCCTCGCCGGGCCCCCGATCGGGCGCGGCCCTCCCCGCAGCTGCGCCGCGCGGACGCTCTCGCTCGCTCGCCCCGGCCCGCGCCCGCCCGCCCCCCCCCCCCTGGAGCGACGCAGGAGCACGGGGCCCAGCGAGAGGAGGACAAGGTACCCACACCGCCACCCCTCGCCCCGTTCTCCCCGCGTTGGGCCCTCCCGGGAGGCCCTCGTCGCCACCGCTGGATTCGCCTCGAGATCCTGGTCAGGACGCGCCGCGGCAGAGGGCCGGGGAGCAGCGGTAGCGGTACCTCTTCGTGTCCCCAGGGGCCGTGCTCACCGACCTTCGAATCAGAAAAACAACGCAGACCTGAACTTGCGACGGTCCGCGCGGATTTCTGGGATCTGCGCTGGAGCCCCTCCCTAGCGCGCGGAGCGCACCAGGGGGTCCAGCGCAGATTCAAGAAATCCGCGCGGAACGTCGAAAGTTTATGTCCATACTAGATGTGCTTATTCTAGACATCGGCGCGCAAGCTACCCGCACAATGTCGCGCGTAACCGCCTTCGTCTCCAACGTGGCGTGCCGCGCTGACGGGCCGCGCAAGCCACGGAGGAAGGTCGCGAATTGTTTTCCCCCGCGCAGGATTAAGTGGGGCCTGTCCCTCTACGGGGGGAATATAACAGAATACTTACACAGCTAGTGTGGTGGCGATGTTTCGATCTCTTCGGTTATTTCGGACTATGTTTGACTACCTGAAACGTTTCTGCCAAAAAGTCCGCCTCCAGGAGGACATGCCCGACCGAAGCCTATAGGACCCGCTTCTCCTGCCTGCGCCCTTGCGCCCGCCGCCCCCTCGCCCTGCGCATGGTGCTGCCCTCCTCGCGGCGGGGCCGGCTTGGCGCTCGCTGGCTCGCCCCGACCCGCGCCTCACCTCGCTCGCCCCCGACGCCCCTCGGAGGCGGCGGTAGAGGGGCAAACAGCACAGGGGCGTGCACCACACGCAGTCGCCCGGGAGCCCTTCCGAAGCCATGGATCCTCGGCGCACCTGAAGACTGGACGTAAGAGTGACCTTTCGCCGGAGTGACCTTTTGGTGCGGGCACAGATGGGTCCCCAGATGGCTGAAAATGGAGCAGGAGCAGCGGCTTGCGCGCCCAGGTTTGGTCCCCCCGCGGCCCCCAAAAAGCCGCGCACCAAAGGTCACTCTTACCCAGGGTCACTCCTGCGTGTAGCCGACCTGAAGACATGTGCTGCTCTCCCCTCGTCTCTTCGCCTCTGTCGTCGCCTCGGAGTCCCCCTCGGCTGCGCGACGAGCGTGAGGCCGCCGCCGGCGTGGCCTGCGGGGGGGCGGCTCTCGCCTGGGGGAGGGCTTCGGGGAGGCCGCTGCCCCGAAGCACGCAGGGCAGGCCGCCGCCTGCCGCACGCCGCGTGAACGCTCGGCGCGCCGCGCGCCGAAGGCCACCCCGCTGCCCCGGGGCGGAGAGCCGCAGGGCTCCTCGCCCAGACGGGGCCGGTAGCGGCACGAGGTCGCTGCGGCACAGACGAGGGATCTGTGTCCCTCCCTCCCCTCCCTCCCTCGCTCCCTCCCCTCCCCTCCCCCCTCCCTCCCTCCCCGCTCCCTCCCCTCCGCTCCCTCCCTCCCTCCCTCCCTCCCCCCCTCCCCTCCTGCCCCGTTCCCTCCCCGCCTCCCTCTTTTCCCATGCTTCCCTTGCCTACATAATTGTTCAATCGGACTCTGCTCTCTCCCCATTGTGACGTCCGGGGAATGCTCGGCCCCCCTCCGCGTACTGGCTTTTTACACCGGGGATTCCCAGGATACGGGTTTTCGCTTGGGCTTGTTTTCAAAATGCTGCTCTCGCTGAAGCGCTGCCCTCATTTTCGGGCTACCACTTGTTTCGAATAGTGCCCCCGCTGAAGCGTTGGCCTCATTTTCGCGCTTCCGCTCGTTCCGAATCGTGCACCCGTTGCAGCGTTGGCGTCATTTTTTCCAGCGCTATGCCATGGCATGGTTTTCGGTCCTTCCAAGTAGGCCCCAAAATAAAAAAAATGCCCCCCCAGAAAAACCAGCGGAAGTGATTACACATTTGGTGTCGATTAGTTGATTCGGGGTCGCAGAAGCCCCCCCCCACTTTGGGGCGTCGCTACGCCATGCTATGTCAGGCGATGCGTCCTCCGAATCATGATCCCGCTGCAGCGCTGGCCTCATTTCCGCGCTTCCGCTCGTTCCGAATCGTGCACCCGTTGCAGCGTTGGCGTCATTATTTCCAGCGCCATGCCATGGCATGGTTTTCGGTCTTTCCAAGTAGGCCCCAAAATCTAGAGAATGCCCCCCCCCCCCCCCCGGAAAAAACATCGGAAGTGATTACACATTCAGTGTCGGTTCGTTCGTTTTTGAGGGCCGCAGAAGCCCCCCCCACCCACTTTGGGGCGTCGCCACGCCATGCTATGTCAGGCTACGCGTTGATCTTCAACATCATGCTATGCCATGTAATGCTATGCCCTGCTACGACATCCAACTGTGCGGCTCGAGAGGAGATCTACGCCACGGTAAGGGATGGGGCGGAGGGGTAGGACAACAGATATGACGCGAGCGCACCTAGCATGTTTCCCCCTCCCTCCCCTCCCTCCCCCCCTCCCCCCGGCGCACGTTCCCTCTTGCCGTGGGAATGCGATGCCTTCTGGGAGCGAGCTCTCTAGGCCAGCTCTCCGCTGGCTGGAGTCTGTGCGGGCTAAGGCGAGGCACCTCTCTCAGTGTGCCCCTGGGGCTCTCTTTTCCGACGGCTGGCTGCGGCACGAATAGCCAGATTAGTCCTAGCAGCAAAACCCCCCCTCCCCCCCTCCCTCCCTCCCCCCTTCCCATAGGCCAAAGTGCCCCCCAGCTTGCCGCTCCATCTTGGAAGCCCCGCTCGCTCGCCGCCGCCGCCGCCATTCCGCGCCAAGCGCCCGCCACGCGTGGCCGCGAGGCCGCCCACAGCGGGCGGCGGGCCGCAGCTCGGCCGGCCCCGCCCTGGGCGCGAAGTCGTGGTGGGGGGAGTGACAGACTGGAGGGAAAACGGGTGCCCTCTCGAGGCCCTACAGGCGATCGTTTTCTTCTGCTTCGCTCTGCCGATCGGTGAGGGCACCTCGCACCCCCCCTCCCCCCCCTCCACCTATGGACTAGACCCTGGCTGTTTTGGGCGCCTGTTTCGAGCAGGTGGAGTCTCCCTCATGGGACGCACTGTTGCAAGCAGTCGCATTAAGCAGAGGTCCGGAGCCAGACCCCCCCTCCCCCCCTTCCGCCCCATGTCGAAACGCCGAATAAGAGAACGCCCACGAGGCCCCCTCCGCGACGGGGGTCCGAGGCCAGCTGCACGCAGCAGGTTGCGAATCCCCTCCCCCTTGCTGGGCTCCTCCTCCTCCTCCTCCTCCTCCTCCTCCTCCTCCTCCTCCTCCTCCTCCTCCTCCTCCTCCTCCTCCCCCCCCTCCTCCTCCCCCTCCTCCTCCTCCTCCTCCTCCCCCTCCTCCCCCTCCTCCCCCTCTTCCTCGTTGATCGCCTCCCACCACTTCGCGCCCAGCCCTCCCCCCCCGCCCAAAGGGGGGGGGGCCGCGCCGGCAGCGCCCGCGCGGCGCCCCCCCCCTCGCCGGAGGCCACGGGCGCGTCCCCGCGGCCAGGCGCGGCCTGGAGGGGCTGGGCGCCACCAGGGGCGGGGGAGCTCCGAGCTGCGAGGAGCGAGCCTCGGGCGTCGGGGGGTGGAGCTTCGAGGGTCAGGGCCTCGTGGGGTCAAGTTGGACACCTCCCCCTGCAGGAGGAAGATCTCGAGAGCAGAAAAGAAAAATAGTCTTGGGGCGACGTCTCGTGCTCGTTTGATTTTGCTTGCTTCTGTCTTGACTGTTTCTAAGCGTTCTTCCAAAATCCCCTTGCACGAGGACAGACCCGACCTAATCAGTCGGCCTCGGAGGGGATTCTCAGGGGCAGCGATGGGGGGATAAGCGTAAGTGGGGATAGCATCGAGCCCTAATCGCCCATTGATCGCCGATAGGGGCCCGATAGCCCCAACTGGCCCAGAAAAGGTGCGGATTCACGATCGGAGGCCTATCGCCGATCTATCGGCGATGCATAGCCGATTCCAGGTCGATGCATCTCCCCTGTGCCGTTCCCCCCGACCGTTGCCCCTGAGCGTCTTGTCGTCACGGCTGGGTCTCTCCTCAGGATTCCGACCATCACTGAGCGCGTTCCACCATTCGCAAAGTGCCCACTCGCAAACGTTCGAAGAACACATGTTTGCCTCGATTTCAAGGATCGTATAGATCTCCGAGGCGGATCTCGGCAATTTCCGAGTAGTTACTCTACGAGACGTGGAAGGCGCTTGTCAATTTGGCACTGCCGTAGGGGTATAAACTTTGCAGCCGCGGGGGGAAGGCGTCCCCGACGGCGGCAAAGTTCATTTTATACCGTTCTTCGCCCCCGAGTTTGGGGCTTCGAAGGGGCTTCGTGCCTTCACGGCTGGGTTTCTTGTTCCGGTCAGAGCGCGCCCCAGGAGATCAGGGGCGGCCTAACCGACCCCTAGCAAACCATCCCCTTCGGTGACGTCCCGCTCGCCTCGCCCCAAAACGTATTTATGCGGCCGGAGGGAAGCTTGAAAGGCGAGGGTGACGCCACGGAAGGGGATGAGGGTGTGTCCGAGCGCGCCCCAGGAAAGGTCCCAGTGCCGACTGGTCGAGCGCATCATCATCATCATCATCATCATCATTATCATCATCATCATCATCATCATCATCATCATCAGCAGCAGCAGCAGCTGCAGCATCAGCATCATCATAATCATCATCATCATCATTTCCATCACCATCAATATCAGCACCATCTGCACCATCAGATTCATCATCATCATCAGCATCATCATCAGCAACATCATCATACTCACCAGCAGCACAACCAGCATCATCGTCATCATCACTGTCATCACCATCATCAGCATCAGTATCAGCATCATCATGGTCATCATCAGCACCATTGCCAGCATCATCATTAGCACCATCATCATCAGCATCATCATCATCGTCAGCATCTTCGTCATCGTCACCAGCATCATCATTATCATCCTCAGTATCGTCATCATCATCTTCAGCGTCATCGTTATCGTCATTGCCATCAGCACCATCATCATTACCATCATCAGCATCGTCATCACTAGCACCCTCATCATCATCAGCATCATCACCACCACCACCATCATTATTGACACCGTACTCATCATCACCACCATCCTCATCCTCCTCCTTCTCATCATCATCATTGTCAAAGTCATCATCATCATCATCATCATCATCACCATCACCATCACCATCACCATCATCATCGTCATCGTCATCATCATCATCACCACCACCATCATCATCACGACCATCATCAGCAGCATCAGTTAGTCGTCATCATCATCATCATCATCCTTGTCTGTCTGCCCGCCTGGACTCCGCGCCCAGCGCGTGGTGTTTCGGAGCCCTGGCAGGCCTCCTCGCCTGGCGCAGCCCCGGAGATGTCCGTGTGCCGGGATCTGGTTAGACCGCGGGCCGATTCGCAGACGAACGGCCGGCGCACCCACGGCTTCCAGAAGCCGTACAAGGTTCGGGCTGGAAGAATTTCCCAGACCCCTCGCGTCGTGAAACAGCTCTGTACGTCGCACGCAGCGCAGCAGAGTCCGCACGCGCGCTCGGCAAACAGGGAGACGGCATTGCAGATTGGCCCGGATACAAGAGAAGGGGAAAGAAGAGAGAGGCGGCCGCGTCTGAGAGGGAGGAGGAGGGAGCGCGCTCACGCGGCGCGGAGCGCAGCAGGATGTGCTGCACCCCTGGCAGCGTGGTGAAAAACTCAGGCGGATGGTGTTTTGCTACTTCCGGGCTCCAGGGACTCTTGCCGTGCTTAGGGCCCATCCAACAACAACCAAAAACGACTCAGGATGGAAAGCCCCTCCTGGGGGGTGGCATCGAGACTTATGGGGTCCGACGTTGTGTACAAATCATGACGTCGGGGGTCTTGGCAAGAGGGGGGATTGGGAAGGGGGGGAGACTAAATTTGTCGAGTGCGGCTGGTGCCAGCCCCGTCGCCAGGTCCACTCTTGGATACGTGGAGGTTGCCGGCGCCGAGAGAACAAGCTGCCTTCGCAGCTGACTCTCGGCACGAACGAAATGGGTACGGAAAGAATGGGCACAGAGGCCATTGTCGGTGTCGGTGTCGCCGCGGCCTGTGTCCATTTGAAAAGGACTCGCTGTCGGTGTCGCCGCGGCCTGTGTCCATTTGAGACAGAAGGCCGCCTGCCCAACAGCGGCCGCTGTTGGTTTGGGACAACATTTGTTGCTGGGCATTGTACCCTGTCTTTCCGTGCCCCTTTCGGGCGTCCAGAGATTCGCTGGCACCCCCCCCGCATCCAGCGCAGCGTTTTTTTCTGGACGCGGGGCCCCCTGTGGCCTCGACCTCTTCCCTGGGCCGTTTTTTTTTCATCCTGGGCTGCTTCTCCACGGCCAGGGAGTCCGACACCGGCCGCCTGAGGGCCTACATTGTTCTGCGTGGTCTGGGTATCGGCTATTGCTGTGAATGCCCCAGTTATTTCGAGCACCAAAAAGAAGATCGAACACCAGAAAAGTACCGAAACTCGAGGGCTTCCACGTGTCGGGCCCTGGGAGACACTCGTCCGACACTGGCTTCGGCACTATTTCGACGCTGTTTCTACACTTCTCCGGGTGCTCGAATTTTTTCTGGGATGTGGTCTTTGAGTACGATGGGAGCGACATAGGGCGATTGCTGTGTTATTACAAGCTGAAGCACCCCAGAAAGAATAACGGTTCAAAAAAAAATAACTTCAACCGCGGTAGAGGGCATTGGTGTCTCGGAACTGTCAGTCCGCATTGAAGAATGTAGTTCGGAACGCGCTTCAGGTTATTGGTATTGTCGTAGTCGTCTACGTTCTCACTGTACAGAAACATTGCAAGGTTGGTGTCATGGCTATGGTTATAGTTATACGTACCGCTGTGCATCCCAGTTGTATAGCAATCATATGGATCGTTCGGTTTATGGTGTGGGTAATGTTTTACTGATACTTCTCCAAGCACTGATTGCATTTAGGGGTTCTTTCTCTAACTGGGCCGAGTCTGCTGTCTGGCGGCTGTGTGGTCGCCTTGTCGCCGCCTCGTCGCCGACGTCGTCTGGGCCGTGTCTTCGGTCTGGCGGCTATGTGACCGCCGTTCGCCGCCCGGTCGCCTGGGCCGCGTCTTCGGTCGAGCGGTTATGTGGCCGCCGCCGCCGCCCCACATGGATTGCACGACAGACCTTGCACAGCATATAGTTTTTTCTAGACATAATTAGATTTGGATTGACCGCTTTCCCGAGGCCAGACGTATCAGCTCCCCTTCTGGGGATGTGCAATGCACATTCGGTTATGCCCAACCATCTGACCCCAGCCAACCCGGTATGTACTTCCCCTCGTCCCTCGCAGCAGAAATACCAGCCGCGCGCACGTCTTCATCTTCAAAGATCTTCGTCCGAGAAGCATTCGCAATAAACGCGACGGAGTGCACACGCGCGCGTCGTCGCGCGCGCATGCCGAATTCGTTCAAAAACGTTGGTTGCCGTAGGTATTTCGAAATCGAGGATCACGAACAATTTCGCAACAGGGCGTTAAAAAAACGCCGTTCGCGCTATTGCAATCGTTTTCATTGTTTTTTGAAGCATTTCACCAAATGCGACCAAACCGGCCCTTCGCACGCGCATACCGAAATCAGTCGAACTCCTTTGCGTGCGTGCTGTCGCAAGAGTCCCGTGCAAAAAGTGACACAGAGTGCGCGCGAATGCCTAAATCTGAAGGATTCCATATCTGGGTTCCCGAAAGCATATATTGCGCCGTTACGGAAGTTCGGCCAAAAAGCAGTTTCTCCCGTTAAGCGATGGGTTCCGTACAACGTTATCATTGGCGTTGCGCCCGCGGCAAGAGAGGAGACGTCAACGGGGCCCGTAAGGCCGCGGGGCCCGAGTACGATGTTCTGTTCAAGCACAGATTTGGTCAAGTCTTGGGCGGAACCGCCTCTTCGAATTCGAACCCGACGGTTTTGAAATACAGTCGAGATCGTTTTTTCTGGAGAGTCGCAAGGGAAAACCACAATTTCGAAATCTCTGGTCAGAAAATTTGAAATGCCAGACGGCATGGTTGTTTCGAAACGACGGTTTCGCTTGAGACTTCCTCGACAAATCAATTTCGAACGAGTGTGATATTTGCGGGCTCGGTTTCGACATGGCTCTCCCACCCAAGGGTTCCTCTAAAGAAGAAATCGAAATATTGTCTGGCTCGATTTCGACATGGTGGTCTCGTCCACGACTTCCTCCGAAAAAAGAATTGGGAGGTTTTCGGGTTCGATCTCGAAATAGCGCTGCCGCCCAGGACGTCAATTCGACACCTTTTTTCTGGTTCATTTTCGAAAAGGTGTTCCCGCCCAGAACTTCCGCGAAAAAAGAGGACCGCACTTCTCCGGCTAGAACTCGCAATGACGCTCCCGCTTGAGACGTGTTTTTGTGACAGCACGAAACGGATCAAACTTTCGTAGCGCACATGTGAGTTTTCAGGCAGTTCATGTTTGTTATTCATATGGTCGCTTTGGAAAGTGGCGCACGCCCTTGCCGACAGCTTGGCACAACATAGATTGAATATTATATATATATATATATATATATTACACTAGCCATTTTGGTTCAAGACCAAATGGCGGACCCTCCAGAACTGCCTTCGCGGGGTAGGCTCCCACCCAGAGATCCAGCTGTCTCCAAGTCCAGGTCCGCCCCTGGCGATTGCCCCAAGCCCAGGTCCGCCCCTGGCATCCATATTCATAAGTCCAGGTCCGGCCCTGGCATCCATATCCAAAGTCCTGGTCAGCCCCAGGCACCCAGTCAGCGCCGCGAATGGCGGCTCATCGTGGAGCTGCTGCTGCTGATCGGTCTGTTGTTTCTCTCCAACCCTCTGGTGCTGAAGCGAGCGAAGGTCCTCATCGGCGAGCAGGGGGCCGTCAACCAGATGCAATTCATCAACACGATCCCTGGAGGGATACGGCCGCCCTCTCCCGTGCTGTTGCTGAAGGAGCCAAGAGGCCCCGAGCTGGCGCCTCCAACGCCTCCACCTCCTCCGAGCTCATCGACCCCATGGACGCAGCCAACGCCGTTATCAAAGCACCGCAGGAATTCCCCACGGCGCAGCTCGATGCGAGGCTGGCCACAGTCAAGCAGGAAGTCATCGCAGAGTTCGCCACACAGCTCAGAGGGCCGCTGGGCGCGGTCGCTGGTCAGCAGCAAAAGCAAAACGAACAGTTCAATGGGCACATCCAATCGCTCCAGGCCGCCTCGACCAAGCTGGAAGCAGATCAACGAGAGTTACGTGCCCAGGTCGCTGAAATGCGACAGAAGCTATTCATGCAAGAAGCACAGATCCCCATCAAAGACTACGAGAACCTCATCGAGTGGGACAGGGCGGCAGACACCAGCATCATCGTTGGCACCGCGCCGGGGAACTACACTACGGACCAGCCCAAGCATAGCATCAAGCCGATCATGGACAAGTGTGATCTCAGCGAAGCCGATTGGGAGGTGGTTGGGGAAGAGCCCAGCGAGACGCTTCATCATCCAGTTCAGCGGGGATGCCAACGCATCCGCGCGGAAGGTCAGAGCATTTTACAGCAAGCTCAAGGGGCCCGACGGGGATTGGGTCAACACAGAAGTCCAACGTACCCATGGACAGTCAACAAGACTCTTCCTCGGCCTGGGTCGCTCGGGGAAAACGGCACGAAGGGAGCCCCAGACCAAGAAACTTACCCAGTTCTGCAAAGCGCAACATGCCACGAAGCGGCGGCGAGGTGACCGACAGCAGGGCATCATCTATTGCATGCCAGTCCTTTCCATCGCGGTCGGCTCCACAAAGGACGAGCCCACCCGTCTGCTCTTAAATTACAATGGCTGCCTTCAGCACGGCATCAGTCGAGAGGAGATCCGCGTGCAGTTCGAGCAATTCTTCCAGACGTCGCTCGACGCGCAGAATGTACAGTGGCAGATCTTACTGGACCCTCGCCCCTTGGCGAGGCGCAGATGGGCCGAAGCCGATTTCTTTCACGACGTGGAATCCGAGGGCGCTGCTGGGCAGAGACCCCCCTCGAGAGGAAGAAAAAGATCGCGCTCATGAGGCTGGCGGTGAATGCCACGGCCGCGCTAGCCCTGCAGGAGGCCCACGCAGCGGGCACTCTCCACAGAATGATCGTGACCTACAGCGCCCACAACCTGCAGCCAACTGCAGACCAGGGCCACCCCACTAGGGGCGCGACCCATAACGAGCTCAGGATTGCTGAACAACAACCACAGAGGATCAAGGCGTTCGTCGTGGATGACCTCAACTTCATGGGCGAGGGCAAGCCAGAGCTGACAGCACCGCTGGTCGACAAAACCCTCCCTCGCCGCCGAAATCTCAACCCAGAACACCAGCTACATTGGGAACAAGCTCTGGGTGACATGGTGGAGGTCGACCCCGAGTTTCCGTCGTGCTACACTGAGCAGTCGCAGCAGTGCACGCGGATTGAAGACATGATTTCAGAGCTGCGCCGCCAATGGCATCCTGTGATTCAGGCGAAGCCGAGCCATGCCAAGCATGCCAGGCGCTACCTGGACAAGTACATCACCCCCCACCACTGCTCCCAGATGGACACCCCGTCGCTGGACAAAATGCTGAACCTCACTCACGGGCCCAACAATTCGCCTCCTGGCCATGACGGGATACCGCACACTGCCTGGAAGCGCTTCCCCCCCGCGGCGCCGCTCCTCATTGAGGTCATGATCGAGACAATGAAAGGTCTTCATGTGCCAATGGTCTTCAGCGACTCGCTCATGATTTTCACCCCGAAGGGTTCGGAACCCGACGCTGGAATCTCAACCACTAGAATTGCTAAGGCCGCGAGACTCCTTTCGCTGAAGAGTACGGACTGCAAGATTGTCGCTGCCACGGGCATCGAGATGACGAAGCCCTTCGCCGCGAATGGCGCCCACGGGGCGCTGAAGGGCCTCCTCCCGAAGCATCGCTTACTCGAAATGGTGATGCCTACAGACGCGCAGTCCCGCATTGTCGCCACACAGGATGACGCGACGAACGAGGATCCGCGAATGGTCCCATGCGATTTCGGCGACACGTTCCCCTCGCTGCGCAGAACAAGGTTCAACATAGCATCGGAGAAAGCGGATTTCCCCGAGGGCGTCTGCAACATGATGGAGGCGACCTACCTACTGCCTTTCGCTTTCACCAACCTGGCGGCCGCCATTGAGTGCTTCGGTGCCCTCGCCTCGGGATGTCCTTTGGGATGCCCTTGGTCGGGCGCGCTGTGGATGGCGGCGTTGGACCCTCTGTTCTGGGACTTGCAACCGTGGTCGGAGCACCTCGTGGGCGCGGTCTTCGGGGACTGCGTTGACGCCGTGGGCTGCGTCCTCCCCTCCTCCAAGATGCTCCGCCTGTTGAGCAGGGTGTTCTTCGCGCCGGAGGGCGGGGCTCGCCTGGCGCTGAAGACGGCGAAGACGGCGAAGTGTAAGATCACCCCTAAGGCGGAGGCAGTCGCCCCTGCGGTGGAGGACAGGATCCGCGCCGAGATCGCCGACCTGGCACCGCGCTGGAGTGACGCGATGATCCATGACAGGGCGGAGCATCTGGGAGAGCTAAAGGGGCCCAGTGCTGATGATGGACACAGCTGGGGGAAGGTCATTCTCGGCTGGCAGCGCTAGACTGTCAAGTTCGCCCACATCGGGGCCCCGACCAACACTTCACTGATGCTACACAACCAGCGAGCGGTGAGCAAGATCTCTTACATCAGCCAGCTCTTTGCGTGGCCGCCGAAAGTGACGAAGAAAGGGAGCTGGGCACTACTGCGCGTCTGGCACCTACCTCCACAAGCTATCCCTCGTGATGCCCTACTGGCTTGGGGGCGCTGGACTCCGCTGAAGGCGGTCCCCCACGAGCACAGCAACCGATCGGCACTGATGCGCAGCGCCACTGTTTCTGACCTGAACTGGCAGTTCTGGGCTCGACGTCTGCGCGACGCAGTGGAGTTCAGCCTCTCGTTCCACGCCCGCTCGCATGGCCTGGTTGCCCCCCTCTACTGGAAGTCGAATCCGATCACGTACACCCTCCAGGAAGCGTCGCAGGGATTCCCCAACGACATGAACCGCCCGCTGGCAGTGGCCTGCGCCGCTGTGCTGAGTGAGGGGAAGGTGGAGGAGGCCCGTCTTTTGGCCGAATATTTTACGGCTCGCTTGCGCATGCAGAAGTTTACCCACTCCCTCTACGTCTCCTCTCCCACCCCTGACCGCCCGCCTGTCACTGTTCACTCTTGCCTCAGCTCCTGGGCGAAACCTACCGAGTCTTTTTTCCCAGCCATCTTGTGGTGTTGGGTCCTCGTTTTGAAGAGACGGTGGTCCGCGTCTCCTCTCCTCCTCCTCCTCTCCTCCTCCTCCTCCTCCTCCTCCTCCTCCTCCTCCTCCTCCCCCCTCCTCCTCCCTCCTCCCCCTCTTCCCTGCGCTTCACCCACCCAGTACAACGTTCCGCAGCCCCATAGGAGCTCCGCCGAAGGCCCCAGTGCTGCCGCCCGCATGCGTCACCCACACCCAATTCGGCACACCCCTCACACGTTTCGTGGCCCCATAGGAGCTCCGCCGAAGGCCCCAGTGCTGCCGCCCGCATGCGTCACCCACACCCAATTCGGCACACCCCTCACACGTTTCGTGGCCCCATAGGAGCTCCGCCGAAGGCCCCAGCGCTGCCGCCCGCATGCGTCACCCACACCCAATTCGGCACACCCCTCACACGTTTCGTGGCCCCATAGGAGCTCCGCCGAAGGCCCCAGCGCTGCCGCCCGCATGCGTCACCCACACCCAATTCGGCACACCCCTCACACGCTTCGTGGCCCCATAGGAGCTCCGCCGAAGGCCCCACTGCTGCCGCCCGCATGCGCCACCCCCACCCAATTCGGCACACCCCTCACACGTTTCGTGGCCCCATAGGAGCTCCGCCGAAGGCCCCAGCGCTGCCGCCCGCATGCGCCACCCACACCCAATTCGGCACACCTCTCACACGCTTCGTGGCCACATTGGAGCTCCGCCGAAGGCCCCAGCGCTGCCGCCCGCATGCGTCACCCACACCCAATTCGGCACACCCCTCACACGCTTCGTGGCCCCATAGGAGCCCCGCCGAAGGCCCCAGTGCTGCCGCCCGCATGCGCCCGCATGCGTCACCCGCACCCCACCCCTCACGCGTTTCGTGGCCCCCTTAGGAGCCCCGCCGAAGGCCCCAGCGCTGCCGCCGCACGCGTCATCCCCACCCAATTCGGCACACCCCTCACACGTTTCGTGGCCCCATAGGAGCTCCGCCGAAGGCCCCAGTGCTGCCGCCCGCATGCGTCACCCACACCCAATTCGGCACACCCCTCACACGCTTCGTGGCCCCATAGGAGCTCCGCCGAAGGCCCCAGTGCTGCCGCCCGCATGCGTCACCCACACCCAATTCGGCACACCCCTCACACGCTTCGCGGCCCCATAGGAGCCCCGCCGAAGGCCCCAGTGCTGCCGCCCGCATGCGTCCCGCACATTCATTCCGGCACACCCCTCACACGCTTCGTGGCCCCATAAGAGCCCCGCCGAAGGCCCCAGTGTTGCCGCCCGCATGCGTCCCGCACACCCAATTCGGCACACCCCTCACACGTCTCGTGGCCCCACAGGGAGCTCCGCCGAAGGCCCCAGTGCTGCCGCCCCTCACATGTTTCGTGGCCCCATAGGGAGCTCCGCCGAAGGCCCCAGTGCTGCCGCCCGCATGCGTCATCCCCACCCAATTCGGCACACCTCTCACACGTTTCGTGGCCACATAGGGAGCTCCGCCGAAGGCCCCAGCGCTGCCGCCCGCATGCGTCACGCACACCCAATTCGGCACACCCCTCACACGTTTCGTGGCCCCATAGGGAGCTCCGCCGAAGGCCCCAACGCTGCCGCCCGCATTCGTCACCCACACCAATTCGGCACACCCCTTACACGTTTCGTTGCCCCATAGGAAACTCGACCGAAGGCCCCAGTGCTGCCGCCCGCATGCGTCACGCACACCCAGTTGGGCACACCCCTCACACGTTTCGTGGCCCCATAGGGAGCTCCGCCGAAAGCCCCAGTGTTGCCGCCCGCATGCGTCACGCACTCCCAATTCGGCACACCATCACACGTTTCGTTGCCCCAAAGGGAGCTCCGCCGAAGGCCCCAGTGCTGCCGCCCGCATGCGTCCCGCACATTCATTTCGGCACACCCCTCACACGTTTCGTGGCCCCATGGGGAGCTCCACCGAAGGCCCCAGGGTGCTGCCGCCCGCATGCGTCCCGCACACACATTTCGGCACACCCCTCACGCGCTTCGTGGCCCCATAGGGAATGCGTCCCGCACACTCATTTTGGCATACCCTTCACACGTTTCGTGACCCCATAGGGAGCTCCACCGAAGGCCCCAGTGGGTGTGCCCGCATGCGTCCCGCACATCCATTTCGGCACACCCCTCACGCGTTTCGTGACCCCTCACACGTTCCGTGGTCCCATAGGGAGCTCCACCGAAGGCCCCAATGGGTGTGCCCACATGCGTCCCGCACACCCATTTCGGCACACCCCTCGCACGTTTCGTGGCCCCGTAGAGGGGCTCCACCGAAGGTCCCAGTGCTGCCGCCCGCATGCGTCCCGCACACCCATTTCGGCATGCTCTTCACACGTTTCGTGGCCCCAAAGGGAGCTCCGCCGAAGGCCCCAGTGGGTGTGCCCGCATGCGTCCCGCACACTCATTTCGGCACACCCCTCACGCGTTTCGTGACCCCTCGCACGTTTTGTGGTCCCATAGGGAGCTCCACCGAAGGCCCCAGTGGGTGTGCCCGCATGCGTCCCGCACACCCATTTCGGCACACCCCTCGTACGTTTCGTGGCCCCGTAGGGGGCTCCACCGAAGAAGATATTCACAATTGCGGTACTCACAATTGCATGTGGTTGGGCCCTTCGCCAGGATAATTCTTTTTTTCAGATCGAATGGGAGACATTCAAAGAGCTCCTGAGCAAGAGCCTCACGCCGGCTACTTTATCGGCACTTATCAAGACGCGGGCTGGAGGACGGATCACGTCCCCTTCACTTGTATGACGTCAGGAGCCCCTGCTTTTTCGGCTGCTGCCAGTCCGAGGGCGAGCGCGCCTCTGACGCTATAGCGCACTTCACACGCTGCCACCTCTTTGGCAGGCAGTGCGCGCTGGGTGGCATGCGCAGCTTGGCATCCCGCAACTGACCCTGAATAGTCTGGGCGTCTGCAGCGGGGAGTTGACGAATTCCCACAGAGCGTGCTGCTGGAGCGCACGGTCGTCGCCTTTCACACCTACCACATACTGATGAAGCTCCCCATTACAGGGTGGTTGCTTCCTATTGCGTCTGAGGACAGTGCCCGAGCCGCATGGGCGCTTCTCCTTTCAACTCACATGGCTGTACAGTGATAATCTGGACACTGTGCGGCGCGGAAGCACGAGCGATATATTTTACACATCATAGCTTTCGCACAATATCGATTGTGCCACGTAGGTTGCGGCACAATATTGTACAACATGTATTGCACAACATACATTGCTAGAAACACGTTGCTTGAGGTCCACGCTGGCTAACTTTGGTACAGTCATGGATGTTGTTGTCTGACAGATGCCCCACACAGTGCTTGCACTTAGTGGTTTTTATCGATGGTCTAAGGCAGTGGGCCTGACCGTCGGTGTGGCGGCTATGTTGTCGCCGTCGCCGCCACGTCGCCGACCGTCACCTGGGCCGGTCTGCCGGTCTAGCGGCTATGTAGTCGCCGTCGCCGCCCCGTCGCCGCTTCGTCGCCGCCCGTCGTTGAGCCTGCGCGTCGGTCTGCCGGCTATGTTGTCGCCGCCGCCGCCTTGTCACGGCCTCGTCGCCGCCTGTCGTATGGGCTTGCTCATCGGTCTGGCGGCTATGTTGTCGCCGTCGTCGCCGCCTCGTCGCCGCCCGTCGTCTGGACCTGACCGTCGATCTGCCGGCTGTGTTGCCGCCGTCGCCACCCCGTCGCAACCTCGTCGCCTCCCGTCGTCTGGGCCTGACCGTCGGTCTGGCGGCTATGTTGCCGCCGTCGCCGCCTCGTCGCCGCACGTCAGATCGCACCACATAGATTGCATTACATATACTTCTAGAAACGCACTTGTTGGGGTCCACGCTGGCTTATATCTTTCGTTTGCTAGTAGCACATGCAACAATAATGATAACCTCAACCGCGGTTGAGGTTGTGGTGTTTGTCGTACTTACGTTATGATGGTCCTACATGTCGAATCCTGATGTTATAACAATAACCCATACCACTCTTGCCCTCATGTCAACAAAAAACCGTATCCGTGTTTCAAACCTCGGCGACGAGCGATGGGAGAAATGAGAAGGGGAATGCCTTCTCAAAAGGCGGCGGGACTTCTCAGAAGCCCTCCTGCCTTCCGAGAAGTCTTCTGTGTCTTCGGGGAAGGCTTAGAAAATTGGTCCGAAGGCCGGGGGACTTCCGAGCCCTCTGAGAAGGCCCGCCCCTTCTCAATTCCCCCTCCGAACTCGCCGCAGAAAACTGTCGGATTTCCGCTTCCCTCATCTCGCCCGACCAGAGAGGTGCGGCAGCTAACGGCGATCGGGATCGTGTTGGCGGACGCGGGTTTGTACGGTGTGGCGATCGCGCCGTATTTGGAGCCCGAAGGGCCCGAGCACCTGCTCACGGGCCTGTTCTACCTGCAGTGGATGTGCCTCGCCGTCTTCGGCCTGTCTGCGATGGCGATCGACCCCGCAGACCCCGAGGTCCAGGGCGGCCAAGACCGTGCGGCCAGCGGCCCTCGGGGCAGCCAGACGTCAAAAAAAACCAAAGATCGTGCGGCGGCCCACTTTTCTTGGCGTTCGGCCTTTTGGGGATGATGCTCCAACCTACTTTAGCTTCGATCGCCAGAACGAACTTCGAGCACCAAGCAAGTACCAAAACTCGAGGGTGCTCAAGAACGAGGGAACTCGTTCGACGCTGTTTCGACACTTCTCCGGGTGCTCGAAGCTATTTTCTGGGACGTGGTCCTCAAGTGCGGTGGGAGCAACACAACCTCTGGGTGCAGTTTCCCGGCCCCGGGCCCCCCTTCCCAGACGGCTCGGGATGCAGAGCTGGTCCCCGGCGGCCCGCGGCACGCGAAAGGATGCGGCGTCGCAGGAGAGGGGAGCTTCGCAGCCCCATCCACCCCTCGGGGCCGAACACCTTCCAGGCGTCCTCAGGGGAGAGAGGGAGAGTGATATTCAGACCGTGCTATGATAGACAGAGGAGGAGGAGGAGGAGGAGGAGGAGGAGGAGGAGGAGGAGGAGGAGGAGCAGGAGAGGGAGGATCAGATCAGGGGCAGCAACTGTGGGAGGGGGAGGTGCAGAGTGGGCACCAGAGGGCCTGGCCGATGCTCCGAGACTGGCGTTGTCGTCATCCCGCATCGCCTGTTGAGACAGCCCCGGGGCACGGCGGGCGCCTCCGGAGGCCGGCAGAGAACAGCAGCAGCAAGCACCAGATTATTCGGGAGCGGAAAAGAGGGGGGTGACGACTAGGGGGGGGGGGGGGATTTCATGGCGCGGGCCATGATGTTTCCTCAGATTTCATGGTGCCTCTTCTTATTTCATTACGTCCCAGGCCTTCCCGCTGGGCCGCGCACATGCCGCCGGTCATGATTTGCACCCCCCCCTCTTGGACACCCCCCTCTTGGCCGCTCCCGAATTATGTATTGCTCGTTACTCGTTGTTCGTGTAACATTAAGTCGGGCGTGTCCCCCTGCAGGAGGAACATTCGAGAATAGTCCACAAAATAGTCTGGAGGCGATGTTTGTTGGCATTTTTCGATCATTTGAGTATTTGGGGGGCATCTTAATTTTTCATCCAAAATCCGCCTGTAGGGGAGCACGCCCGACCTAAGTGCAACACAACATGTACACCACCAAACCCTCAATACCCACCCGATTCGTCTCTTATCGTACCCCCTCGGGGATATCTCTTCCTTGCCTGCTACGTGCAACTAGTTGGTGCGGCCCGCACGGTAGGAGGAGGAGGAGGAGGAGGAGGAGGAGGAGGAGGAGGGAAGGGACAGAGGAGAAGACGGGCGAGGAAAGGAGGAGGACCATAAAATGGAGGGGGACAAGAGGCAAGGAGGAGGATTGAGGGCGAAGCAGATTGAGCATGAGGGGGAATCAGGCGTTCGCAAACATGGATAAAGGGGGTATGGATTAGCGACGGGTCCCGTTTCTGTAGGAAATCGCGGATTTCCGCCGCCGAACGACGTGGCACCGGCCGCATTTTGGGGAGGGCACCTCCCCCAGTCCATGGATTTGGCGACCGCGCGCCAAATCCACGGATCGCCAATCCACATTTGCACGCCCCCGAGGGAAGAAAGAGGAGCAATAAACTTGGCCATTGGGCCCCGACGGGCGGGCCAGCCCAAACGGGCGGGCCGGTCGGGCGGACCCGAACGGGCGTTTCGGGCAAGCGGGGCATCAAAGCGTGCGGGCGGAGTTCAAGCGCGCGAGAGGCCCGACCCTGACGGGCGGGTCGAGCGGGCGGATTCTAGCGTGCGCGTCGGGGCGGGCGGACCCCAATGGGCGGGCCGGGCGAGACATTGGAGTGGGCGGGCGGGCTTCAAGCAGGCGCACGGGCGGACCTTGACGGGCGGGTCGGGCGGAAGTCTCAGGCGAGAGCACGGGCCATGAGTAAATTGCGAGGTCTCGTGCGAGAGCGCGAGCACTGGGCGTCGAGAGCGCAGCGCCGTAGCAAATTGCACGGAACTCCCAGGCGAGGGCAACATCCTGCGCACATTGTAAGGATGTTTCGAGCGATCGCGCGATTTCAAATCAGTTGCCAGGAATTACGGGCGGAAGCAGTGGAGTTCTCATGTTCAAAGAATACTTCGTGTTGGTCCCCTCTGGCCTGGTGCACATTGCGCTTTTCCCTGAGAATGCTACTCCTGGGGCTCGCACTGTTTTGTCCATCTGGGAAAGTCTTTGTGCTCAACTTGGGCCCCTGCCCCCCTGGGTTGCCACAACAGTGGCTCCCGCTGGATATTTCCTCACAGGGTACTTGATGAAGATCGCGCTCTCGCGCGGGACTTCATCATCATGTAAGCAGGAGTCGCGCTCTCGCTTGGTACTTCCTCACAATGCATTGCGGCTCCGTTTGCCACAAGACTCAGGAATCGCGCTCTCGCTCTGGATTTCCTCACGATCTACCAGGGAATGGCGCTATCGCTCGAAACTGCCTTTCGATTCATGTTGGATTGTCGCTTCAGCGACCCGCCCGCTCGACCTGGCCGTCTGGGCCCGCCCGCCCGACCTGCCCGTTAGGGCCCGCCCGCCCGACCTGTCCGTCTGGTTATGCCGCTTGTACTCCTAGTCCTAACACTCCTCTTGCAAATCGCTCTCGTAATTCATCTGTCTCCCTACCCCAGGCCTCTTCCCTCCTCTGTTCCTCCCCCTGTTTTGGGGGGCTGCGACAACTATACGCGGCAGGTAGGGAAGATATACCCCCAAAGGGGATAGGATCGAAGACGAAGAGGCGAGTATCGAGGGTGTGGGGTATACGTATTGAGTGGCACGCGAGCAGACAGTAGCGAACAGACTTAACATGATTGTTGTTGCTTCTAAGCCAAGACCTACCTACAACACAGTTTGAGCCCCATTACGTTCCCTGATGTTCACCGTGTGCGAGCCCCAGGCGGGAGGCTCCCCAGTTGAAAGTCACAAGGTGCACAGGACGGGGGGATCAGCAATACTTTTTCACGCTTCGAATATCCCCACCAGTCCATGCAGAAACGCTGCACATGAGAACTGGCGTAAAACAGGATGAAGGGACACATATAGTGAATGACAGCAGGTACCCATGGCGAATTGAGGATGCGGAGGAGGAGGGGGAGGAGGAGGAGGATATGGAGAACGACGAGACGAGGATTTGTTTTGACATCAACCTCTGCAGACCCTCAGCAAGAGGACCTTCAGAAGCGCTGGCACAGACAGACATGCCAACGCATAGCCCACAGGCGCAGGTCCTGCGGGCCACCCGACGGGGCACGTGCCCCCGTGGCCAGGACCAGGAGGAGCACGTGCTCCGCGAACGGCGCGCGAGACAGGGCACGCAAGGAGGCCGTACTCCGCGCGCCCTGCTCGGGGTAGGGGGCGCCGGAGGCCGTGCTCCGGCGCCCAGCCTACCCACCACCCACTCCGTGGGTGGCCGCAGGCGACGAGGAGCAAATTTCTCTCCCCTTGGCCCCCTACGGGCAAACAAGGGTGACGATCGGGCTGCTACCCGCTTGTTTTTCTGGGAAGAGGTCCCAGTGGCAAACGACGAGACGAGGAGGAGGAGGAGGAGAAGAAGAAGAAGAAGGAAGAAGGAAGAGAAGAGGAGGACAAGGACGAGGAAGACGAGGAGGGCAAGAACGAGGACGGGGACGGGGACGAGGAGGAGGAAGAGGAGGAGAAGGAAGACGACGACGACGACGACGACAACGACGACGGCAACGACGACAACGACGACGACGGCGACGACGACGACGTCGAAGACAACGACGACGACGACGACGACGACGACGACGACGACGACGATAGCGAGGAGAACGAGGACCAGGATGAGGAAGACGAAGAGGAGTAGGAGGAGGAGGAGGAGGAGGACAACGAGGACAAGAACTCGTTGAGCCATCTTGGGGTACTCTTGGGGCAGTATTGGGGTCCTCTTGGGGTTTTCTGTGGCTCCTCTTGGGGCCCTCTTGGGGCTCTTTGAGAGTGGTTTGGGGCCCTCTTGCGGCCCTCTTGGGGCCTCCTTGGATGCCCTGTCAGGCCTCACGGGGCCTGTTGGATCAAAGGAGGGAGGGGTCCCCGACTTGTCCCCCCCTCCCCCCGCACCCCTCCCTTGGGGCCCTCAAGATCGCATCTTGGGGCGCTCATGGCGCGATCTTGGACGCTCTTGGAGCCGTTTCGGGCCCATCGTGGGGCCCCCATCCGGCCATATTGGGCCCATCTCGAGGCTTCAACAGCGCATAGCCAAAAGGCGAGAAGGCAAAACCAATAGATGGTCCAAAAACGTCTGAAGGACATCGGCTCCTTAGGGGAGTCCTGAGGGGGGGCTCGGGGAGCAGTGGTAACCGTCTTGTGGCCTTGGCCGGATCTCTTGGAAGTATGTCAGAAGCTAGCTTGAGCCATCTTCGGCTCTCTTGAGCCGCTAAGGAGGCCACCTCGGAGCATCAGAGGCCCTTTGGAGCCATCTTGGGCGCCCTGGCCGATCGCGCCCCCCTCAAAAAACTGCAGGGTGGTTCGATGGGAGAGGAAGAGAAGAGAGGGGCGATGGGAGAGGAAAGAAAGAGCTCGTTCGACCACCTAGGCCCAGAGAGCTGGTGGGACGATTGCTCAGAAAGGCACAGCTCAGCCAAAAAAAAACTTGTGATTTCACGGCTCGAGGGGAGTTGGGTCTCCATGTGGTTTTGGTTCCCCGGAGAGGTGCTGGGGGACGGCCCAGATAGTATGCGGACGCACCCTGTCTTGCAGGCGGTCGCCAAGGTCCTGCACCTGCGCCCCGACGTCGAGAAGGAGCCGAACAGGCCCCACTGCACCCGAGGCTGCAACTGCCTGGTGCAGATGAGCAGCAAGCACTGCTGGGACTGCAACAAGTGCGTCTCACGGTCGTCCCCATCAACCAATCTCCTTTCTCTTCATCCGTCCTTTTTCCTCTTCCTCCTCCTCCTCCTCCTCCTCCTCCTCCTCCTCCTCCTTCTCCGCGGCGCCCTCACTGGCATCCGCCCTCGCATCGTTTCTCCCCACTCCACTGGCTACAAGCTGCCGAAAGGGGACAGGGATTCAGCCAGAGCGTAAACCCTTTTGTTGGTCGTTTACAAAACAGCAGCAACAACAACAACAATAACAATAACAATAGCAGCAACAACCACAACAGCAGCACAGCAACAGTGACAACAACAGCACTAACAACAACAACAACAACAACAACAACAACAACAGCAACAGCAACAGCAACAGCAACAGCAACAGCAGCAACAACAACAACAGCAGCAACAACAACAGCGACAACAACAACAACAACAAAAAAAGAAGGGGTTGCCCACAAATCTTCGGCGGCATGCCAGTCCAGGGGGCATTTGTGAGCAGAGAACATAGGCACATTGGCCTCTATTGGTGTCGTCGTCGTCCTCCTCCTCCTCCACGGTTCGACCACCACTGCCCTTGGTTGAACAACTGCGTCGGCCAGCGGAACTACAGAGTCTTTTTCGCGACCATCGTGTTGATAGCCACCATCCGGGGAGCTCGAAGTGTGCTCTTGTCCCCCCCCCCCACTCTGGCAGGAAAAAAGGGTCAGGGTGGAGGGAAAGGGGAAGGAGTGGGGCATGTACAGTCAAGATCGGTAGTAAGGTTGCAGCGTCTCAATAGGCCACCATAGCTTTACATCCTTGCCTCCTCGGCCAGTCCTTAGCCGCAGATCGAACAACATCGTTGGCGTCGAAGCGCATTGCATCCTCACCTGGCATCCTTCCTGCCGACTCTGACTGTCAGGGCGAGGGAGCCAGAGGGAGTGATCAGGCAACGCCAGGGGGGGCCACCGCTGCGGGAGTCACCAACACCTCTTGGAAATCTAGTACAGCCGGACCGAGGTATAAGATCGAGATTGTTTCGGGGAGGAGACCCTAATGTTCTTCGTATGTGTTGGATGTTCTTGTGCGTCCTGGAGGAGGGCACCCTCGAATATTATTCAGTTTGGGCCGGCGGAGGGTTTCATGTTCTTGCAAGATATTATTATGTCCTAGATTCGATTATATAGAGGAGGAGGAGGAGAAGAAGAAGAAGAAGAAGGAGGAGGAGGAGGAGGAGGAGGAGGAGGAGAGAGGACGGAGGATCACTACGGGAGTCACCACCACCTCTTGGAAATCGAGTAGTGATCATCCATCCCCCACGGGAGGATGGAGGATCGAGGAGGATCGAGGAGGATAAAGGATCGTGGAGGATCGAGGAGGATCAGGGAGAAATCTTGGAGGATGGGGGATCGTGGAGGATCGAGGAGGATCTAGGAGGATGGAGGACTGAGGAGGATCGAGGAGAAATCTCGGAGGGGGGAGTACGGAGGAGGATCGAAGCGAAGTCTCGGAGGAGGGAGGCGGGAGGATCGAGGAGGTCTGGGCCATTCTCGGTCGCCCCCGGGCGTCCTGGGAGGGCACCCTGGGCGACCCCCACGGGGGCGTCCTGGGAGGGCACCCCCGGGGCGTCCTGGGAGGGCCCTGTCCTCGAGGAGGTGGCCATCCCCCCCGAGCGGCGGCCCGCCTCGGCATCACCTGGGGGAGGGGTGGGGGGGGCTACGGCCAGACCGAGGTCTAAGATCGTCCTCCTCCTCCTGCTCTTCCCTCCTCTCTCTCTCTCTCTCTCTCTCTCTCTCTTTTTGTCTCTCTCTCTCTCTCTCTCTCGGTATATATATATATATATATGTGTGTATAAATATATGTGTATACATATACACTCTCTATGTCTCCGTTTCTGTTTCTGGGGAGAGACCAGCGGCCTCGAGGCGGTCGCCCTGACCGGACGGGGCTAGGACGAGGATAAATCCACTCTAGGGCGTTCCACAAGGCCCTCAGAGCGTTCCGGAACGCTCTGAGAAGGCCGCGGCGCCCGAGACATCATCCAGAGCCGCTGGATCTCAGAGCTGATCGATGAATCCTCACCCGATGTTGTCGTCGTCCTGGCTTCGTCTTACCTCGTGTTCTTCGTGCTTGTTGAATGCTCTTGTGCATCCTGGGTGAGGGTCTCATGTTGTCTGGGGTTCTTCGGCTTGGCCGACGGAGGATCTCATGTGTTGAAAGGGTGTTATTCTGTCCCAGGTCCGGCCGTGCGGCAGGTGCTCGTCGTGTCGACGCGACGGCGTCGACCCCGCCGCGGGCGGTCGAGGTCGAGCGCCGCCAGTGGCCCAGACTCGGCCAACATGGAGCGATCTGGCGATTGAGAAGTCGCCAGTCGGACCAGGCTGAACGATCCGAGAAGCGTCAGGAACCAACACTGGGGTCGTCACGACACGAACTTACCTTAGATGTATCTTCGCGGCTCCCCAGCCATGCTAACCACGATGTTCCTCGCCTGCCTTGCCTTGCTGCTGCGCGGAGTGTGGGTCCCGCTGGTGGTCGCCTCCTTCAACGCGCCGCTGCTGCTGCTGGACCTGCACCTGGTGGCCTTCCACTGCTACCTCTGCTTCCTCGACATCTCGGCGGCGCGCCGAGGGGGACGTGATAGGACGTGGCTCGGACGAGGATAGATCCGTTCCAGAGCGTTACAGAACGGCCTCAGCGATCCAGAGCGAGACATCCTCCGGCGCCGCCGGGTATCAGAGATTCTCTTTTTATCCTCACCCGATGTTATCCTCGTCCTGGCTTCGTCTTAACTGAGAGGGTGCAGGCCTTCTCAGAGGGCGGCGGGGCTTCTCAGAAACCTCGTGGCCTTCTGAGAAGCCGTCCGTGGTTTCGGAGAAGGCCCAGCCCTTCTACCTTTCCCCTGGGCGCGCGGCCGAACATCACCACCTACGAGTACCTGACCGGCAGGAGGGAGCCGAACCGCCCATCGACGTCGTCGTCGAAGACTGTGGCATCTACGGAGACCTCGAGCACCGTCGCGACCGCAAAGACTGTGGCGACTGCGAAGACTGCCGTCTCGGACCCCAGGCCGAAGCCCGTGAGTGTGGGCCACGCTGTGAGCGGGATCGACGCACAGGAGCAGTGGCCGACAACCTCCCCGAGCACAACTGGGCCGTGCTCTCCCGGCCAGGAGACCCCGCAGTGGGGCCTGACGAGGCAGATGTCCGTGGATTCCAAGACTGGGGCGCCCAGAGTTCCGATCTCAAGGCAGATAGAGGACCGGGCGCTGCCCCACCAGCCCCCGGGGGAAATGAGAAGGATGAGGATAGGAGTGCAGTGGAGGCCCATGCCAAGAAACACCCTGCTTTCCTCCAGGGTGCCCTGGGTTTCTTGGGTTTCGCTGGTCTCGTTGTGGAGGGCGTGACGTTCCCACACCAAAAATCAATGGACGTCCTGGGGTCTCAGGGTTTGGTTGCTTGTGGAAGGTTTCTTGTGGACTGGCCTCCACTGTATGTGGCCAGTCAAGACCTGGTGGTGGAGAGAGGAGGGTGTGTGGGTGGGTGGGTGGGCAGGCGTTGCTCGTTCTGCTTTCCACAGGAATCGTGCCGTGACTTTGTCTACGGCACCGTGAGGCCAGAGGACGGTTGCGTGGACCCCTCTGGCATGCCCGGCACAATGAGAACTCCTACCGGATCTTCTGCTGCCAGACAGGTTGGACAGGCATCTATCGCCCTGGAGATCTCCTGATACTGGCTCGCAGCTGTGCATGACTAGCACTCCGTGTTGGCGCGCATTCTCTGCTGCGTCGGCCTTGCCACCAAAACAAACTTTCGCAGAAGCGCCACTTACTACAGCGTCTCAGACAGTCGAGGAAGTATAACTGTGTAAATATAATGTGTAAGGGTTCCTCGCGGATCGACAAAATTAGCGCTGGGCCCCCATGGCGGCTACTCTGGCGCCGCCCTTAGCGCGCTCCGCGCGCCAGGGGGGGGGGGAGGTCTGGCGTCGATCCAGGAAATCCGCTCGGACATCCGAAAGATTTTGCTGATATTGGTGATTTGCCGTCGAGACAGGGGAGCTCCTGGCGCGGCCCGTATCTCAGAAATCTCTATCTGCCTTGATGTCCGCGTCCATGGCCGTGTTCTCGTCTGCGTCGGTGTGCCGTCTGTTTGTGCGTGTCTCTCCCGGGGTGGCTTGGTCAATTTGTTTGGGTCAACGGATCTGTGATTGCGCCCATATTTGCCTCTCTCTGCGTCTGTCTGCATCGTGCGTCACATCATCATCAGCATCAGCATCAGCATCAGCATCAGCATCATCATCATCATCATCATCATCATCATCATCATCATCATCATCATCATCATCATCATCATCATCATGATCATCATAATCATCATCATCATCATCATCATCATCATCTGAATCATCATCATCAGCATCAGCATCATGATCATCATCATCAGCATCATCATCGTCATCATAAGCATGATCATCATCATCACCATCATCATCATCATCATCATCATCATCATCATCATCATCATTAACATCGTCATCATCACCATCGTCATCCCCATCACCACTTACATCACGCAGCATCACCATCACTATCATCACCACCATCAGCATCATCAGCATCATCATCATTATTATTATTGTCATCATCCTCCACTCTGCATTCTCCACCTCGTGCCCTGTCCCTGCCACTGAAACTGTAGCGCGTCCTCATTCCATCGTGCCCGAGAGGTTGGGGAATTGTAATGTTCCCCCGAGGTGGCTCAGATCTGTTCTGTGATGGCTCAGATTGCCCATGGCCTCCCCTCGTGAGCCGTTCGTCGGCCCCGAGGCTGGACAACTATTAATGTATGGCTTCTGTTGGGATGAAAGCGTCTTCAGTTCTTTCAACCAAAACAAGAGCCATGCTAAGACTGTTCGCAATTCGTTACTCGCGTGCCGTTAATCAATCATGTATGCCCCAAGTCCTCGATATCGACACCCGTCCTCATCGTCTTCGATCGTACCCTGCTTGAGGGTACATATCTTTATAGATATACACCCATCTATCGATATACATAGATATATATATATATATATGATGCTTGCCTGCGAAGTGTAGTTGGTGCCGCCCTGACCACGGGAGAAGGAGGAAAGAGAGGAAAAGGTAAAGAGCAAGAAAGGAGGAGGAAACTATAAGGAAGGGGTGCAAGGGGAAAGAAACACGATCGAGGGCGACGAAGATTTGGCAGAAGGGGGAGCACAGAGAAACGATTGTGTCGGCAAGCGGTCCCTGACGGGCGGGTCGGGCGGGCCAGCCCTATACAGGGCAGGTTCGGCGGGCGGACTCTGACGGGCGGGTCGGACGGGTCGGCCCGAACGAGCGGGTCGGGCGGGCGGGCGTTGAGGCGAGCGGGCGGGCCCTCCAGGCAGGCGAGCGGGCGCGCCCTCCCGGGCGGGTCGGGCAGGCAGACCCACGGGCGGGCGGGCGGGCGGGCCCCAGCGGGCGGGTCGGCGGGCAGGGCACTGGAGCGAGTTCCACATGTTGCAAGGACGCCTCGGGCACGAGCCCGAGTCCTGAATAAAGTACGAGGACGGTTCGTGCGAGAGCGCGGCTCCTGGACGTCGAGAGCGCATCGCCCCAGTAGATTGCAGTGAAGTCCGAGGCAAGAGCGCGATGCCAGAGTTCATGTTGAGGACGTCTTTAGCGAGAGGGCAATTCAAAGCAAATTACGAGGGAAAGTATCAGGCGGGAGCCGTTGTTCTTGTAGCCTGGGGGGGACCAACGCAGTTTGATTGGGAAGGTTGGCTTCCCCTGGAGGGGCACTTCGTTTGAAAAAACAAGAGTGGGCACTGGTTGAGAAGGATCAACAAGAATCGTTCTTCAGAAACGGGAATTGAGCAACAACAGTAACAGCAGTTGCAGTAACAGCACTAGTCAAAATGTTGTTCGTGTTTATCTGTTCGCGTGCCAATCAACATGTGTATCCCACATCCTTCATGCCCGCCCTCTTCTTCTTCGATCGTACCTCCCTTTGGGAAATAGCTTCCCTTAGCTGCCACTTGTAATTGACGCAGCCCCTAATACAGGAAAGAGAATGGAGACACGACATAACTGCGGGCGAGGAGGAAACGAGTGAGGGAAGGGAGGGAGGAGGAAAGGGACAAGGGGGAGAGAGAAAGGTGGAGCAGGAAGCAAGCGGCAGAACCAGTCGGGCGTGTCGGGCGGGCGGACCCCACCAGGCGGGTCGGGCGGGCGGGCAGGGCTCTAAAGCGTCAGCCCTGCATGAGTTGCGAGGAAGTCTCGAGCGATGGCGCGATTCCCAACTACGTCGTGAGGAAGCCCAGAGCGAGAGCGCGATTCCTCATTGTCGAGAGTGTAGCGTTAGAATGTATCGCGAGCAAGTCTCACGCGAGAGCGCGATTCGTGGACGGATTGTGAGGGAGCCCCGTGCGAAAGCCCGAGTTGGGATGTTGCAAACGTTGGCGCACAGGTTGAGGAAGTCTCGCGCCAGAGCGCGGTTTTGGATTACGCCAAACTTGAGGGCGCGAGTATGGCGTAAGTAACAATGGCATCTGGCTTCGGAGACGCGAATCTAGTGCAACGTGCAAAGGACTAGCCTCGGGAGCGCGAACCACACGTAATGAGCAAGAGATACTGACCTTGGGAGCACGAGTCTACAGTAAGTTACAAAGTGCTCTGGCTTCGGGACGAGGGATTCTGGCCTCGAGAGCGCGAATCTGGTGTATTGTAATGTTCCCTCGGGGGCCTGAAGAATATTCCCTCGGGGGCGCGAATCTCATGTATTAATGAAGGCCTTACGGTCGGCGCCGCCGACCAAGAAGGACGAGAACGACGACCACGACGACGACCGCGACGATAACCGCGACGACAACGACAAGGACGAGTTGATGACCTTGCCACAGGCTCGGGGCATGAGGTGGGCGGTGGGGAGGCGGATGAGGAGGAGGCGGAGGAGCATGAGGAGGAGGTGGAAGAGGAGGAAGAGGGGGAGGGGGACGACGAGAAGGAGAAGTGGGAGGAGGAGGAGGAGGAGGAGGAGGAGGAGGAGGGGGAGGAAGAGGAGGAGGAGGAGGAGGAGGAGGAGGAGGAGGAACATGAGGAGGAGGAGGAGGAGGAGGAGGAGGAGGAGGAGGAGGAGGAGGAGGAGGAGGAGGAGGGGGGGTAGGGAGGAGGAGGAGGAGGAGGAGGAGGACGAGGAGGAGGAGGAGGAGGAAGCGAAAGATGTGGAGGAGGAGGAGGAGGACGAGGAGGAGAGCCGTCTGTCTCCTCGGGGGCGGCCGTCTGGGAGGCGAAAGCCGAGGGAGAAGACCCTCAGCGGGGGAGTGGTCACAACCCCCAGGGCCCCCCCCCCTCCAGGACCACCCCCTGGGCCCCCCCCTCCAGGACCACCCCCTGGGACCCCCTCCTCGGGACACTCGCATCTCCCCGGTGAGAAGGGGCGTGGTTCCCGTCGACGCAATTACGACATTGTTCGATATCCCTTGTTGCTTCCATTTCTTTACGACGACGATTCAAAGGAGGCAGGCGTCATTCAGTCTGGGTTGGCTGGCCTCGCGTCGAAGGGCCTCTCATGCACACCGACTGGGTCGGCGGATTGTACGTAGCCCCAGGCCCCCCAGAAAGTTAGAGCACGCGACTCGGGTGTGGTAACCAGGTGGTTTTCCGCTGCCCTCCCCATCGCGCGGACAGTAACAATTTGCAGCAGGAAGCAGAAAGCACAATTAGAACATTGGGCATCCGCAACTGGAGCAGGTCGCACGGAACCTCATCCGCGAAGTTCGATGGCGCAATAAGGG
>CAUYUJ010001846.1:0-20000 GCA_963575745.1 Prorocentrum cordatum | reverse complement strand
CTGCCCCCTGCTGCCGCTCTCTTCTCCCCCCGCCCTCTCCCGCTGCCCGCTCTCCGCTGCCCCCTCGAACTTCCGCCCCCCGCTCCCCGCTGCCCCCATCCCGCTCCCTGCTGCCTCCCTCGGCGCCCCCGGCGCACTCCTCGCTCGCGTTTTGTACCCGCACGACCACTGGTTCTGCCGCTGTTCGAGCCCGCCTGCACAGCGCGCCCCCGGCCAGGCGCGAAGCGGCATTCCAAAGCCATGCGACAAGATAACTCTAGTGTTAGGTCGGGCCTGTCGCTCTACAGGCGGATTTTGGGCGAAAATAATCTACAGATCTACATATATATATATATATATGTATATATCTATGTATATAGATATATCGCCCCCGGACTATTTGATTGACTACTTTTGCTATTCCCCCTGTAGAGGGACATGCCCGACTTGACTCGAGTGTACACCAGCATAGCTGCGGTCGTTGCCGACGCAGCAGCTACAGCTAGTGAGTGTGTTCTCCATGCCGATGGATGGTATAAGGATCCACAGCACAACCACCATCATCAGCATCAGCATCAGCATCAGCATCATTATCTTCATAATCCTCACCATCGCTACGATCAGCATCAATTTCTGGAAACCTGTCCTTCGGGGGCATGCCGGCTAACGCAGGAAGGTCTGCCGGCCCATCAATGTTGAACATGATTTAGGAAACGGCGAAGACGAGAAAAGAAAAACGAGGAGAGAGAGGCAGGAAAAACGGCGCTCACCATCGCATCGTAGGTCTGCGCCTGGAAGCAGTTCTTGGAGGTCAGATCCGCCGTCGTTCGTTCGTGGCTTTACGGGTGGCACACCAGCCACAGAATGCACGACGCGCACGTGTTCCCCTGCTTGTTTAGCTATGGTTTCGCGGATGCCCAGGACTCTTGGGATCACTATTGTCTGCGCCCACGTTTTCTTCGCGCCGCCATTGCCAGTCGCAGCATGGGTGGCCGAGTGGAAGGAGGCCTATTCCACCTAGGTTTAGGCGCCCCGTTCCGCGCGGGTGTCTTCCATCTTGTTTCTGATACCACATGATGAACCTAGGAGGCCGCATGCCCGACCGTCCGGCAGAGGGCCAGCTTCGGAAGTATAGTGCCACTTGAATTCTTACAGCTTCCTACGGCTACACACGAGCGAAGGCATTGACACCGGCGCGCTCTTAGGGCACGCGGATCATCGTCATCCATTCCGTATTTTTCTTCCGTTGCCATGATTTTCGTCCGTTTGCCTTCCCTCCTCTACATCCCCGTTTTCCTTTCTCCTCCTTCTCCTCCTTCTCATCCTCACTCCCCTCCCATCCTCCTTCCATCGCCTCCGCAGGTATCTCTAGGGATCTCTGAAGGCTCCGTGTGCGGGAGGAAGAGGAGGAGGAGGAGGAGGAGGAGAAGAGACTACGTAGGTGGAAAAAGAACAGGGTAGGTGCACCCGTTCCTGCCTTCCCACCCATTCCTTCACAGTGCGCTGGATTGGTTTATGTCCGCTGGTTGGGTGTCCTGGACGGCATCGATCTTTTAAAATCACCCAATCGTATCTAGGCGACGGCCAGCGATGCGGCGAGAGCGCTGGTCCAATGGACGGAGGCCCTATGGAGACCAGCACATGTGTCACACGCTGCAGCTGGAACACCAGTGGCGCTGGTACCCACCATTGCGACGATAGCGTCGTTCCCTTGGACGGAAGATCGACGGAAAGTCGCAAGCGGAAGCATTACTTCCATTGATGTGCGAGCATGACCAGCGCTACGGCGAGAACGTCGTTCCGTTGGACGGTGGCCATCTGGAGATCACTGCATGTGGCAAGGATCGGGAAACATGTGTTCCAATGAAGGTCAGGGGCAATCCTGCGCATGCAAACTGGAGAAAATTGAGGACAGCGTCAGGGGAGAGAGGAAAGCCGTTCTCAGATTGTGTAGTCGTCAAGGGAGGAAGTGGGTGGACGAGGAGGAGGAGCAGTAGCAGCAGGAGGAGGAGAGTCTTCCTCCTCCTCCTCCTCCTCCTCCTCCTCCTCCTCCTCCTCCTCTTCATCCTCCTCATTATCCTCTTCCACCTCTCCTCATCCATCCTTTCCTCTCTCAGCATCGCCCCCCTCACTTCCCTCGTGCTCCGCCCAGCGGCCTTTGGAGGCCACTGGAGTCCCAACAGCTGATCCGACGTTTGTTTCCATGACGCGGGGCCCAGGGAACTCGACCTGTTCCCTGGGCCAGCCCTTCATCTCGAGCCAGTTTGACGTTATGTGTCCAGGTAGCCCCGTGCATTGCGGAATTTGGCGCGCGCCGAGGGGGCATTCGGAGGCGTCGGCAAGCAGACGGCAATGCAGAAGGCGTTCTTGGAACAGTCGTTGATCTCGTGGGGGCACCGCTACGGCAGGGCCCCTGTCGAAGTAGCCATAACGCTCGTGGACGTTGGGGATCGCCGAACGGGCGCTCGTCAACGACGGCGAGGTCAAGGAGCTCCTGGAGCGGGCGTTGAGTTCCAGAAGCGCCACTGCAGCAGGGAGAAGGAGCCCCTGGAGCGGACGTTGTGCATTCAGGAGCGCCGCCACGGCAGGGACCACTCCAAGATAGCCCCGACGTCGAAGGACGCCGCGCGCACCGAGGAAATGCTGCGCAGCGCCGCAGGCAGGCGGAGCTTCCGGAGCGGGAATGGGAACGCCGAGGGGGATCTCGGCAACGTCGGCAAGCTGCAGGAGCTCCATGGAGCGGGCGCAACGCCTCCTGCAGGGGAGCGAACAATGACACAAACATAGAAACTCGGAGCTCCGCGCGGATTCCTCGGATCCGCGCTGGAGACCCCCGCCGCCAAGGGGCTCCAGCGTGGATCCGAGAAAAATCCGCGCGGGCCTCCGAGTTTGTACGTTTATGCCATTCTTCGTTCCCCGATCCTGGACAGCCGCTGCAGCGTGGATCGCGCCAGGGCAGCCCTTGCGCTCAGGCATGCGGCGCGCGCCAGAAGAGGCTCTCCTGGGGCGGGCGTCGAGCACCGAGGAGCGCTGCTCCCGTGGACGACGACGACGACGACGACGACGACGACGACGAGGACGACGACGAGGACGACGACGACGACGACGACGACGACGACGACGACGACGAGGACGACGACGAGGACGACGACGACGACGACGACGACGACGACGACGACGACGACGACGACGACGACGACGACGACGACGAGGGGGAGCTCGCTCCGGGAGCGGACGCCGAGGAGAAAGCACGGCCCGCTGCGCCGCGCCGGGCCCGCCTTCTCTCCGCCTGCAGGGGCGCCGCGCGCGGGCTCTCGCGGACATATCGCGCGCGGCCGAGCACGCGGAGGACGGAGGCGAGGGCGAGAGGTCAGTTAGCGCCAACCATCGAAGAAGAAGAAACGGTATAAACATAAATGTTTGGCGCTCCGCTCGGGCTTCTCGTATCCGCGCTGGGCCCCTCCGGCGGCGCCTCCGGCGCCGCCCCTGGCGCTCTCCGCGCGCCAGGGAGGGGGGTCCTGTTTGGCAAGATCAGCGGTCGCGCAAGCAGGCAGCGAGGCTGGCCACCTGAGGCGTACGAGGATGAGTACATCGAGGTCTGGGGCCAGATCACCGTCTGGAGTTTGATATTCATCGGGCCCGCCTCTGGGTCCTAAGCTCACCGAGCGCGTTCCAATACTCGCAAAGCGTCTACTCGCAACCGTCCGAAAAACACATGCCTTGCTCCACGTAATGTGTCGCAAATCCCCCGCGGCGGATCCAGACAATTTGCGAGCAGTCACTTTGCGAGTCGCGGAACGTGCTTTTCTATAAGCAGGCAACATCACCGTGGAGATCGCGATCCTCACAGAATGACGCTTGGAGGCGCTCCAACAGGAGAGTTGGGGCACTAGCGACATCTGGACGGCAAGAGCGGAGCAGACGGCTGCCTGGGCAGCTCCAAGGGCCTCGCAGCTGCGGGGCGACTCCGGCCTTGCCGAGCGGCAGCGCCTCGGCGGCATCGACATCGAGGCGCGGCCGCTGGCGCTGGCCGAGTCTGCGTCGGAGGCGCGCCTGCGAGAAGAGACCGGCCAGGAGGCTCTCCAAGCCGCCGAGCTCCACAAGGGGGTCGCCGCCGCCACCCGCGCCGCAGCGGAGAAGGACGCCTCGGCCCCCAGCGCGGCCGCCGAGTATTTGTTGCAGGTGCTGCAGCAGGAGGTGGCCAAGGTCGCCTGCGCCGCTGAGCATGGCTCACGCTCGGTCGAGAAAGGACCAGGGGGGAAGGGGCTCGACGATCGGGACCCCCAGGCATTCGAGCACCGAAGCGGCCCTGACCGGGACGCCCAGGATGTCGCCGCACGCGCCAGCCTTCAGGGGCGCGCCGGCGACTGCCATGACCGCGGGCCCTTTCGCCTCGCCGCCCTGGAACCAATGGCGGTGCTGCTCACAGAGGGGAACCATGCCGCCGCACGCCGCAGCCATCCCCCGCTCGTCCCCCCTGCGCAACGAACGAGTCGTCTACGAACTGGAGAAACGAGACAGCCGCGGCAGGAGCCCCGGCCGCGCCGAGGCAGACGGGGTGGGCGGTCGCCGCGCACGCGTCCAGCAGGCCCCGCACGAGGGCCCCGAAGATGTCGGTGCCCGCGCGCCTCCCCTGGGCCCACACGGGGCCAAGACGCGCACGGACCTGCTCCTCCCCCGTAGAACGTCCGCGGCCAACCAGGAAGGCCACGAACGCTGGCGACGCGCAGCTGCACCCGTACAGCTGCCACACAGCGTCGCGGCACGCGAGGTCGCAGCCGTAGAGGAGGTCGGCCTTGAGGAGGAGGGTGCGGAGCCCCGAGGAGGAGGAGGAGGAGGAGAAGGAGGAGGAGGAGGAGGAGGAGGAAGAGGAGGAGGAGGAGGAGGAGCAGGAGGAGGAGCAGGAGGAGCAGGAGGAGGAGCAGCAGCAGGAGGAGGAGCAGCAGGAGGAGCAGGAGGAGCCGGAATAAGAGGAGGAAGAACAAAGACGCAACGACTCTAGGCAGCCAGCGCTTGTCCAACGTACCAAGGAAGAGGATGAGGAGGAGGAGGAGGAGGAGCAGGAGGAGGATGAGGAGAGGGGGGAGGAAGAGGGAGGATGAGGATGACAATGAGGATACGCATGAGGAGGAGGAGGAGGAGGAGGAGGAGGAGAGGAGGAGAAGGACGAGGAGGAGGAGGAGGAGGAGGAGGAGGAGGAGGAGGAGGGGAAGGAGGAGGAGAGGAATGAGGAGGGAGGAGGAGGAGGAGGAGGGGAAGGAAAAGGAAGGAGGAGGAGGAGGAGGAGGAGGAGGAGGAAGGGAGAAGGAAGAGGGATGAAGGACGAGGGATGAGGGATGACGAGGGCGAGGAGGAGGAGGAGGAGGAGGAGGAGGAGGAGGAGGAGGGGGAGGGGGAAGAAGAGGAGGAGGAGGCGGAGGAGGAGCAGGAGAAGGAGGGGAGGAGGAGAAGGAGGGAGGAGGAGAAGGACGGAGGAGGAGGACGAGGAGGATAAGGAGAATGAGGTCAACCACTGGCGCGCGAGCCTCGCCTTCCGCTCCCATGCCCGCGATGACGTCGGCGGTGCCGCCTGTGCAGTGTGCCCCGTGGTGCCCGCAGGTGGCCGGGCCTTACTCCCGGCGAGCGAAGGGGAAACGGACTACTTTCATGTAGCCTCGGGCATGCGTCCCAGTGTGCAGTCGGGGCGCGCACCAAGAAGCCATCTGCTTGTCGCCAGGGTATCCTAGGTTTCTTCGCTCCGCGCGCTGCGCGGTGATTTCCTGCGGCCGCCGAAGAGGCTGCTGCGTTCAGGGTGCTCCGGGTTGGGTTCCTTGCGAGGGCGTCTTGCGGCCGCGCCCGCACCGTAGGAACCCCATGAGCACAAGCTTTCGGAGGTCCGCGCGGATTGCTCGGATCGGCGCGGGAGCCCCCTCGGCGGCGGCCGCCCCTGGCGCGCGCCGCGCGCCAGGAAGGGGGGGGTCTGGCGCCGACCACAGAGGTCCGCGCGGATCTCTGGAAGTTTGTGTTTGTGTCATTGTTATGTGCCCCATAACCCCTCGGGCAGATCGTCCCCCGCGTGGTGTGCTCTCCTGGACCGTCCCCAGTCCGCCCTGATGCCGCTCGGCCCACTCTACAATTCCCTGGGATCACCTCGGCCCGCCAAACGCGTCATCGACGTCGCTGCATGGTTGGCGAAGCCATCTTGGCACAAAGGCGTGCGGGGACGAAGGGAACAAGATGGTGCGGTAGCAAATGATTATCGCATGGTTGTACCTCGTCGCGGCGCCGTCGGCCCGCAAGCGGGATTTGAACGGCACCGAGAGTGCATTGGAAGCTTGGGATGTTTCAGCCGAGCGATGGGAACACAAATCCGACAGCGTCGTAATCAACGTCAAGAATGTCAGCGCGGAGTGTCCTGCAGCGAAGTCCGTTGACGACTTCTCGGTGAACCACTCTGCCTTCAACCGCCTCTACGACCAGGCGGCCTACACGGCATCCAGAGTTAACCTCTTGCCCGAGGAAATATGCAGCGACGAAACCATGTTCGACACCACTTATCAGGGGAGAGTGATGTAGAGCTTGGGACGCGAGCCTCTTCCTCGCGATGTTTCTGACCTTTACACTCTCCCCAGAGCTGAGCAGCAGTGCTGATTGTGGCAGTTGTTCTTTCTTCTCCCGGCTCGACGACTGCACACTCCACTGATTCTACGCCAGGCCGAAGCCACCGTCATAGCTTAAGTGCGCTACGGCGGGGCATGTCCTTCACTCCATCCCCCCTTTTTTCGTTTGTGTGCAATGAGTTAGAGTATGGCTTACACCTTTCCTTTTTCCCCATGCTCTGGGAAAGAACCAAGCTCCAGCGCGGGGCCAGTGCCCGCGTTAGTTTGACGGCAATGATTTGGGCACGGCCGCCAAGCGTTTCGTGGGGCGGGGTCGCATTTCGATGGCGGTACGCAGCAGCAGGAGAATGAGGGGGAGCAGGACGACGAGGATGTGAGGGAGAAGGAGAATGATGGGGAGGAAGACGAAGAGGAGGAGGAGGACGAGGAGGGAAAGGAGGAGGAGGATGAGGACGGGGAAGAGAAGAAGGAGGACGAGAACGCGGACGAGGAGAAGGACGAAGGGGGGAGGAGGAAAGGAGGGAGAAGGGAGGAAGGAGAAGGGAAGAGAAGGAGGAGGGAGTGGAGGTGGAGGAGAAGGAGGGAAAGGAGAAGGAAGAGGAGGACGAGGACGAGAACGAGGACGAGGACGAGGACGAGAAGAACGAGGCGAAGGAGGAGGACGAGGAGAACGAGAGGGAGAACGAGGAGAAGGAGAACGAGGAAACCTGTGAGGAGCAGGAGCAGGAGCAGGAGCAGGAGGAGGAGGAGGAGGAGGAGACACACGGAGGGGAGGAGGAGGAGGAGGCGCCCATGTGGGTCGGCCAGGCGACGGGGCTCGACGGGATCAGCCAGATCTGGAGGCCCCTCAGCAACCTGCCCGTCGAGTGAGGCCCTTCCAACCCCCCACAAGGGCGGCCGCGGGCCGACCTCTCCGCGGCCGCCAGCCCAGGCGGCCCCCGCCGCGCGCAGGCCCCGGCCGCCCTGTGCCGAGGGGGGAGGGAGGGGGGGGAGGGGGGGAGGGAGGGAGGGAGGGAGGGAGGGAGGGAGGGAGGGAGGGAGGGAGGGAGGGAGGGAGGGAGGGAGGGAGGGAGGGAGGAGGAGGAGGAGGAGGAGGAGGAGGAGGAGGAGGAGGAGGAGGAGGAGGAGGAGGAGGAGGAGGAGGAGGAGGAGGAGGAGGAGGAGGAGGAGGAGGAGGAGGAGGAGGGGAGGGGAGGAGGAGGAGGGGGGAGGAGGAGGAGGAGGGGGGGGGGGAGGAGGAGGAGGGGGAGGAGGAGGAGGAGGAGGGGGAGGGGGGAGGGGGAGGGGGAGGGGGAGGGGGGCACGACTCCCGGGAGGAGGCCACCAGGACGGTCGGGTTTCTCCGGGAAGGCTCTGGGGCCCAGCTGGGGGCCCACTTCCTGGAGGAAGGAGCGGGTGTGTCCTCGAGGAGGACGTGGCGACCCTCCTAATGGTGACCCCCTTGACATTGTCCCGACGGTGCATAAGACGACCCTCCTCCTCCTTGTCCTCCTCCTCCTCCTCCTCCTCCTCCTCCTCCTTTTCCTCCTCCTCTCTCCCTCCTCCCCCGCCTCCCCCTCCTCCCCCTTCTCCTCCTCCTCCTCCGCCTCCTCCTCCTCCTTGTCCTCCTCATCCTCCTCAGCCTCCTCTTCCTTCGGGGGGGTGCTAAAGGTGTCCCTGGTCCTAGGTGCCCTCAGCTTCGTTCTGGTTTGGAGCCGCTGGAGCCCTCTGGGCCTCGTGAGGTTGTCCGGATTATCCGGGGGGGGTCCGGGGAGTTGTTGGATGAGGTTTCTCCCATTGAAGACTAAGACAGTCTCTAGCGATCCTCATTTCGGCAGCCCTTGTGTATCGTCGGATATCTAGGAGACGTCGGGGCGCCGTGGCGCCGTGCTTCCCGCTCCCTTCGGGCCGTTGTTGCTGGCTTTCTTGCCGTGCAGCGTTTTCGCGGCTCGCCGCTCCGAAAAGCCAAGGGGAAGGAAGGAGGAGAGGGAGAGGGAGGGAGAGAAAGAGAGAGAGAGAGAGAGCGAGAAAAAGATAATGAGAGATAGAGAGAGAGGTAGAGGGAGAAAGATAGAGAGAGAGATAACAAGAGAGACGATGACACCCTTGCGGCAGGATGATCTAAACAGCTTTACACAGTTACGATGGGGGGCGACAGGGGGGTGGGTTAGGGGGGCATCGGGATGGGGATAGGGATATGGATAATAAGACAGGGCTAAGGATGTGGAGACATAGGGTTACAGGCATCGGGATCGGGATGGAGATAGGGATAGGGATAGCGATATAGGGATCGGGATAGGAATGAAAGTGATAGGGATAGGGATAGAGATAGGAATAGGGACGGCAAGGAGACTACGGGAGGCCACGGGAGGCAAGGGGAGGCCGCGGGAGACGGGAGGAATTTGGGGGGGCACGGGAGGCAACGAGAGGCAATTTCGCCCGACCGGGTCTGGAACCGAGCAGTTTCATATGAGAGTTATATAGAATTTTGAATGGCAAGTTTTTCAGGGGCAGATAGGGAGGGAGAGCGTGCTTGTGCGGAAATGAAATAGAGAGAGGGGGTAGAGACAGAGAGAGAGAGATAACAAAAAAAAAAAAACTGGCGAAGGACCCCACCAGATGCAGTCGTGAATGCCGCCGTTGTGAGAGCTGCCTTCCGTGGAGCTCTCTATGGGCACGAAGCGCTCGAAGCATGCGCCGCAATGGCGCGGGGCCGCCATGCGGGCGCTGCAGCTGGAGCTTTCAGTGAATCGCTCTTCCTACGGACAAAGACGCTGGTTTCTGTTTGTTGCGGAAACTTGATTTGAATGATTGCTTTACTCGCCTTTTGTCTGGGCCATCGTACCGAGAGTACCGTGCGGGTTTCGAGTTTGCTCGCGCTGTCACATACGATTTTGTTGACGGTGTGAAGGAAGCATGTGGCGTTTTTAGAGGATGACGCCCTGGCCCGAGCCATGCTGTCCGATGTGAGCTTGGAAAGTTGTAGCAATATCATCTCTAAGGTAGGTGCAACCATCAAGACACACAAGCCTGCGGGTAAAGTAGATTTACGCCTGTTGCATTGCAGTGGCCGCACTCCCATGGCCCCTGCTATGCGATGGGTTGCGGATCAGTTGTTGCCAGGTTTGCGATCCATCCCATTCCTGGCACGCTACACCCAACATCTTTTGAACATAATGTCGTCCGTGCGCGTCCCTGCAGGCTGTCATTTAGTCAAGATCGACATCAAAGACTATTTTATGAGCGGTGTCCATTCCGATCTTGTGTATCATGCCTCTGCACTGTTAGATGGTGAGACGAAGGTTGCGTTTTAAATACTCTTGTCTACCATCTTGGATTGCCAATACGTCAGTTGCGATACCAGGCCTGACGTCGTTTGGAAAGTGTTGGTCGGCTCCGGGATGGGAGTCCAGTGCAGCGGAGAGGTTTCGGATGCTGCCTATTTCAATCAAGTCGAACGAGACACCGTTTCCTGCCCAGCGTTTCGCGCTGTTCACAGTATAATCGCATACGTACGGTACCGTGATGACATTTTGCTTATACACGCCGGTTCCCGCGAGAGCCTGGATGAGTGCATCCACGTTCTACGGGAACGCTCCACGGCGTTTAAACTTGAACTGCAGAGCATTGCTCACAACGAAGTTCAGATGCTTGATGTTGTATTTTACTGCGGCCCGCATTGGCAGGACACATAGGTCCTTGACCACAGGGTCCACATCAAGAGATCCTCATTGTGGCTCCCACTGAACGATCGGAGTATGCATCCACCGAGCGTTCATGCAGCTTGGCCGATCGCCCACATTAGAAGAGTTCGCCGCTTGTGTTCTGAATCACATTACGCCAATGCCGAAGTGACCAAATTTGGCACGCTTCTGGCGCGTACCTCCTCTCATCTCGCGCTGATTCCCAGAATTCGTTTTGAACATCACCCGCTATGTCCGGCCACCATTTCTATGCCTAAGTTTCGTCCCTTGTCTCGCATCGTGCTCCCATTCTGCTTCCAGTGGCAGGGCGCCGGCATTCAGCGTGTAGTCAACCGCTCCGTGAAGCCATGGCGGTCTTTACACCCCGAGTTGGCGTCTGTAGGAGTCGCTTGGAAATTAGGGGACAGACACCTGGTGCAGAGAGTTAAAGCCCTCAGTTATTTTCACATGCCCGGGTACGGCCTCAAAGCAGTGCTGTAAATTTGAAAATTAGAATGGTAGGTTGGTTGGGGTTGGAAGGTGGACTTGTATCTGTTGTATCTGTCTCGGCACCAGAGCCAGATGAGCACATGCATTCATCCATCGGCGTGAGGCTCGAACCCGCTAAGGAAGCGAGGGTAAAGGCAGTGTCACCCAAAGTGCTGCCCGAGCTAACGAAAAATCATCGCTGCGCGCGACTGTTGCCGCATTCCAGTCCTATGGGACCACGAACCGTACGCGGGGTGTACCAAAGTGGAGGGGGGGGGCATGCGAACCGTGCCGCTGGGGGGCCTTCGGCGGAGCTCCCTATAGGGCCACGAGACATGTGAGGGGCGTGCCGAAGTGGAGGGAGGGGAGGCGGCATGCGAACCATGCCACTGGAGCCTTCGATGGAGCTCCCCGTGGGGCCACAAAAACTATGAGGGGTGTACCAAAATAGAGGGGGGGGCGACACGCGAACCATGCCACCGGGGCATTCGCTGGAGCTCCCTATGGCGCCACGAAGCGTCTGCGGGGTGTGAGGGGGGGGGGCGGCATGCGAACCATTTCACTGGGGCGTTCGGTGGAGCTTCCGGTGGGGCCACAAAGCGCGAAACGTGTGAGGGGTGTGCCGAATTGGAAGGGGGGCGGCATGAGCCGTCGGTGAAGCTCCCTGTTGGGCCACTTCGCGGAATAGTGTCGGAGCCTTTTTTAGTTTGGATCATCTTGAGGGTTCTTGGGGCCATGTCAGAGCCAATATAGGCCTTCTTTAGTTATCTTGAGGCCATCTTGGCGCCCATTGGAACGGTGTGGGGGCCGTTTCGGCGAGTCGTTTAAGGCCGTCAGCGAGTCTCTTGGGGCAGTCTTGGGCTCTTGGAGGCATATAGATTTATCAATAATCTCCACGAGGGATCGCTCTATAGTTTTCGCAATGGTTCGTGGCCGTAGAGCGCATACCCACGGTAACTCAACTTATCCCAGGACGGAGACTCAATGGGCGGATGCTTTGCGGAGCGCGCGGATGCCACCCGTATGAGCATCTAGCAATCTAGCGCAATTCTTTCGACTGTCCAATACAGCTGAGGCCTCCAGGGGGGCCGCCGCACTCGCAGAGCGGGAGTTACGGCGGGTCCCCAGGCCAGAATGAACACGCAGGTTTTGTAATCCGTGGGTGCTCGGGTGTATGGCTTCGACGAGAACCGGCACTGATCATTGCAATGTTGTTTGGAGCTGTCGTGGCGTCTTTTGGAGAGTCGGGCGATCGTGGGAGCCCTTGAGGGTTCTTGAGGGCACATGGGGCACGAAGAATATAAGGGGTGCACCAGCAAGTCATCGGTTTCAAACTGCTGGCGGCACGTCATCGGGCCCAGCTACTTTCTTGTTGGTATTGTTCTTCGTTGACGTCTCGACCTCTTCTAGAGAAAGGTATGAATACTTTGTGGCAAGGTCTCTCCAAGCATGTTTGTAGTCGTCGGCGCCCTGTCAGGAAATTGAATTCGCCACCGCACCTCCTCGACATTTGCTGCGAGAATGGCTCGTTCGGCCGATGCCTCGGAAAAACTCCCGCTTCAGTATTTCAGCCTGGCATGTGTTCGATAAGCACGTTCACGTAATTGTTTGACAGCTTCACAGGCCCGACCTACCAACAATGAATTTCACCAAGTCGAACGGTCTTTCTGAGCAATTGGCCGCACCAGCTTTCTGTTGTGACTATAAAAGATGTTGTCACCGACTCGGCAGCAGTAGTGTTCTACATCGGTATCCACTCTCGTTGGGCAGGATGGGGAGGCGCCAGGAAAGTTGTATTGAGGCGTCTCTGGATACTGCTTTCTCTAGGCCGTCATCGGGCGAGTCTGTGACCGATTCCGAGTTGTATGCGCGTGTCTCTGTTTTGACCGATGTTACACTTGAAAGATCTATACGCTGAGTATGTATAGCACCACCGCCCCGAGGGAAAACATAGAAGCACCTATGTTGTCAGTGGTGGCTGTTGAAGAAGCATTACGGGTGATCCTGCAGCCTGCCGCCAGCGGAAGAATATACATGATGAGAGTGCGTGAGCAATGTATGAGAGTATCCGGCGATATACGGTTTTTTGGTGTTGGACGTATCCTCTTGCATGTCATTATACGTTTTCCGTCGGGGGTGCGCCATCATATGTGTCAAGCCATGTGCTACACTCCATTCCATCAATACATGACCGTATGTAACCTGATTCACAGAAATAGCTCTGGTTTTGGTTTTCAACTCGTGATTTCCACTTTGACCTGTTTCCTCGGCCCCTTGGTGCAGCAATTTGGCGCTGTAGTCGCTTATCACAACCGTGATGTTGATGGACGCGAATGGTTCCGTAGTTATCTGGGGGTCGTAGAACGCCTGAATGTCACGCAGGGGTAGTACCCGGTGCGAGGAGCGTAGGCGGAAACCACGATACGCTTTACAATTCGAAGCGACGCCAAGCTTGTTTTGTGCAGCTATATCTCTATATATATATATATATATATATATATATATATATCGGGCCGACTGCCGGGACAACCAACGGAGCAGTCAGTTTATCGACCATCTACGCACCGTACACGTATCGGTATCGCGATCTACTTGTCGCGGCAACCACCAGGACAACCGTCACATGTATCGATTTACCCGCGTTGGCCGTTGCGTTTTTTGTTCGATATGGCACTTATGGGGGAACTAAAAAGTTCAACACCAAACAATACATCCCGCAACGCGATGATGCCAGGGCAACGCTCGCATTCGTAGCCGAGCGAGTCCGGCAACGGGCATCGCTATACCAGTATTGATATCAGAAGCAGTGGCGGGGGAGTGTGTGGGCGGACGAAGAAGAAAGGAAAGTGGGAGACGATGGGGACGAATGGTGTGGAAAAGTGGGACGGAGGACATAGTATCAAAAAAGCAGACATACTCAAGAAAATGCGTGGTCGTAGTACAGAAAAAACAGAGGCAACAGAGGAAATCAAATGGAAGGTAATGCAATCCATCGAACTAAAAGGCGGCAGCGAAATTGAAGCCTACGACAACGAAGTTCATCAAACCTTTTGCCGCGAAACTGGAACCTCCCAATAAAACGACAACTTCGAAAACAAACTAAGCGAAGCCGAAACCCCTGAACGAGATTGAATCCCGAGCTGCCTGTCTAGCTGTTGTAGGATTCCATTTTAAAAAAGATCCCAATATTTTTTCTTCCGGACGGTTTTCAGAGGGCGTCTTTTCAACACATGATCAAAACATGCTACCGGAAGGCTTCAAGAGAGCTTTCTTCATAAAAATCACCCAAAAATATTATTCAGCAAGGTTTCAGGAAGGTTTCGTTTCGAAGACCTTCTGGACGGTTTCCTCCAGAAAAAGTCCAGGAGGGCTTGTTCTTAAAATCCGTCCGAAACTGTTCAGGAAGGTTGCTTAAATCTTCGCCAGAATGGTTTCGGAGGACTTGTTCTTACAAATCTCTAAATATTTCTCCGGAGTGTTGTTGAAAGGTGTGTTTGAGGAGTCTTCTTTTAAAGAAATCATCAAAAACAAATTCTTCCACGCGGTAGATTTATGTGTATGTGTATATCTATATAGATACATATATAGACGTACGTGCGTGTGTGTGTGTGTGAGCATCGCATTTGCGCAGCATGTTGACCTTAGTTAAGCTGCGCAAAAGCGCAACTTCAACCACATGTATGTGTTCACCAAATACGTGTTAATGTCACACATGTTTCTTCAGGTGCGGATGCATGCGATCCGATCTATCAATATACCTATATATCTATATATATATATATATAGATGTGATATATGATATCTCATATATGATGTATGATATATGATACATATATAAATATGTTTATGCATGTGTGTGTATGTGTGTAAGCGTGTGCGTGTGAGTGGTATGTATATATATATAGAATTTAAGAATATGATTCCGTCTACGTACAATTGATTTAATCATACAAAGCTGCCACTGGCTGAACTCACCCGCGAGAGTTGCAAGTAATTTCAACATCGGAAGAAAAGAGAGAGAGAGAGAGAGAGAGAGAGAGAGAGAGAGAAAAAAAAAAAAAAAAAAAAAAAAAAAAAAAAAACGCGTACATCCAATATCAATGCTGTTGGGTGTGGAAGCAAATTGTTGACGTTTGCTGCGGTTGGGTGCGGAATTAACAGGTGAGCATAATCAGTCCTTCCACCCCCAGGAAGCCAAAATGGTGCCAAAGTTTTAGTAAAACCAATGATTGTGGCTTCCTCGCCGAGGTAGGTTTCGTATTGTCGCCGAGGTCTCTTGGAACATCTTGGGTGCTTTTGGTGTGGATCTGGAAGTACATTGAAGGCCTCTTGGGGGCCTTTTCGTGAACATCTTCAGGCCATTTTCGGACCTCCTAGGGCCGTCTTCGAGGAGATGTACTAAAGAAGTGCGGAGCGTAAATTAATTTGAAGCCGAAATGGAGCCAAAACCAAAATCTTAGTAAAATAATTCTTCGCGTATCCCCACCAGCCCATCTCACAGCAGCAACTCTTGCGAAGCATGCCGACAGTCGTGGTTTTCAAGCGTGTGTCCGTTTGGCCCCGCATATCTCCTTTGTTTCTCCTTTCTCCCGCCTCCTTGTACATCCTCCTTGTGAAGGAGCGGGAGAAGGACGAGGCGGAGGAGGAGGGAGAGAAAGCGCTCCTCGTGATTTGAATCGTTTGGGGTTTGTCGTCCTGGTGTGAGTCGTTCGGGCCCTTCTTCCTGGTGTGAGTCGTTCGGGCTCTTCGTGGTGTGAGTCGTTCGGGCTCTTCGTCCTGGTGTGAGTCGTTCGGGCTTCTCGTGGTGTGAGTTGTTCGGGCCCCTGAGTGAGTCGTTCGGGCCCCTCCTCCTGGTGTAACTCGTTCGGGCTCCTCGTGGTGTGAGTCGTTCGGGGCCCGCGTCGTGGTGTGAGTCGTTCGGGCTCCTCGTGGTGTGAGTCGTTCGGGTGCCTCGTCCTGGTGTGAGTCGTTCGGGCCCCTCTTTGTGGTGTGAGTCGTTCGGGCTCTTCGTGGTGTGAGTCGTTCGGGCCACTCGTCCTGGTGTGAGTCGTTCGGGCTCCTCGTGGGGCCTGTTGGGGGCCTCTTGGAGCCTCTTGGGACCTCTTGGGGGCCTCTTGGGCGCCTCTGGGGAGTCGTTCGGGCTCCTCGTGGTGCCTCTTGGGGGCCTCTTGGAGCCTCTTGGGGCCTTTTGGGGGCCTCTTGGGCGCCTCTGGGGATCCTCTGGGGGGCCTCTTGGGGCCTCTTGAAGCCTCTTGGGGGCCTCTTGGAGGCCTCTTGGGGGCCTCTTCGGGCCGCTTGGGGGCCTGTTGGGAGCCTCTTGGAGGCCTCTTGGGAGCCTCCTGGGGGCCTCTTGGGGGCATCTTGGAGCCTCTTGCGGCCTCCTCAGAAACGCAAATGAGAGCTGTCCCTTGAGAAGGACAAAATAAGCCCAAAACCTTCGTAAAATCAATGATTTTGCGATGAAGGAAGATGAGCGCGGCCCCTTCAGGACGCCAGAATGGGGCCAAAACCGTAGTAAAATCAATGATTTGGGTTTCAAAGAAGAGCAGAGGGGCCAAACCCGGTCCCCCCGTCGGGGCCACAATCCTCGTGAGGGTCGTCGTTTTTTTTACCCTCCCAGGAATCGAAAGACAAAAAAAAAGAAACACCCGCGGGAGCCCCTCTCTAGGCCCAGGGGGAGGGGGTAGGGGGAGGGGTAAACCCCTCCCCGAAGGGGAAAAAAGCGGTTGAGGACAGAGCGGGCTTTCTAAACCACTCACGCCCAAAGGGCTGGTGGGATTAGGGCACCCTGTCCCTCGCTGCCAAAGGGGTGAGAGGTTTGGAGATTTTTGTTTTGGAAGGTCGATCGGAACTTTGCCAAGCCTGGAAGACGAACCTCGAATGCTTCCTCTACCGCGCTCCTGCGCAGTAGGCGCGTCGAGCGTTACGTGTTGGCTGAATTGTACCCGCCCTTGCCCTTCAAAGGAAGGAAAAAAAACAAAAACAAAAAAAAAAAAAAAAACGAAGCAGGAAGAAGACCTCCCCTAAATTTGCAGGTTTACAGTGCCCCGGGAGGGCCTCCAGAGATAATGCGAGAGTTCGCGTCTGTGTGCGTTGCAAATATGTGAGTCGTTCCGGCTCTTCGTGGTGTGGGTTGTTGGGGCCCCTCGTCGCCCCTCGTCCTGGTGTGAGTCGTTCGGGCGCTTCCTTGCGTGTGAGTCGTTCGGGCTCTTCGTGGTGTGAGTCGTTCGGGCCGCTCGTCTTGGTGTGCGTCGCTCGGTCCCCTCGTCCTGGGGTGAGCCGCTCGGCCTCCTAATGGAGCCTCTTGGAGGCTTGTGGGGCCTCCTGAAGGCCTCTGGAGGACCTCCTGAGGGCTTCCTGGGGGCCTCCTGGGGCGTCTCGGGGCCTCTTGAGGGCCTCTTGGGGGCCTCTTGGGAACTTCTTGGGTCCTCTTGGGAGCCTCTTAGAGGCGTCTGGGAAGCCTCTTGGGAGCGTCCTGGGGGTCCTCGGGGCCAGCTTGGAGCCTCGTGCGATCCCTCAGAAGCGCGAGTGAGCGATGCTCCCTGAGAAAGACAAAATAACCCAAAACCTTTACTAAATCAATGGTTGTGTTGCGAAGGAAGAGGAGCGCTGCTCCCTCCGGACGCCGAAATGGGGCCGAAACATAGGAGTAGATTATATCGGCCACTTGTTGTTGTGATGCATGTTTCACTCCTTGCCCCATTGGGCCCGCCCTCGTAGCAGCAGCGTTGTGGCGGCTAACGCTCGAGGACATGCAGGCACGCCAGAGATAATGCGAGAGTTCGCGGCTGTGTGCGTTGCAGATATGTGAGTCGTTCCAGCTCTTCGTGGTATGAATCGTTGGGGCTCCTCGTCTTTCCTTGTGTGACTCTTTCGGGCCCTTCATTGTGTGTAAATCGTTCGGGCTCCTCGTGGTGTGAGTCCCTCTTTGTGTGTGAGTCGTTCGGTCCCCTCCATCTGGTGTAACTCGTTCGGGCTCCTCGTGGTGTGAATCCTTCGGGGCCCGCGTCGTGGTGTGAGTCGTTCGGGCTCCTCGTGGTGTGAGTCGTTCGGGTGCCTCGTCCTGGTGTGAATCGTTCGGGCCCTTCCTTGTGGTGTGAGTCGTTCGGGCTCCTCGTGGTGTGAGTCGTTGGGGTCTCTCGTCCTGGTGTGACTCGTTCGAGCTCCTCGTGGGGCTTGTTGAGGGCCTCTTGGAGCTTCTTGGGCCGTCTTGGGGGCCTCTTGAGGGCCTCTCGGGGGCCTCTTGGGCGCGTCTTGGAAGCCTCTTGCAGCCTCTTGGGGCCTCTTGGGTGCCTCTTGAGAGTCTTTTGAACGCCTCTTGGGGCCTCTTGGGGGCCTCCTGGGGGCCTCTTGGATCCATCTTGGAGCTTCTTGCGAGCTCCTCAGAAGCGCAAATGAGCGCTGCCCCCTGAGTTGACCAAAATGAGCAAAAAAACCTTTGCAAAATCAATGATTTTGCTATGAAGGAAGGGGAACGCGGCCCCCTCAGAAGGCCAATATGGGGCCAAAACCGTAGTAAAATCAATGATTGTTGCTTCAAAGACGAGTTGAGGGACCAAACTCTCCATCCCCCTCGGGGCCAGAATCCTCGTCGTTTTTTTGCCCTCCCAGGCGTCGAAAAAAAAAACCTTGACGACGCTCGGATCTCCCTCTCCAAGTCCAGGGGGAGGGGGTCGGAAGAGGGGTAGACCCTTCTCCGAAGGGGAAGAAGGGGGGTTGAGGACAGAGAAGGGAGAGAGCTCCCTAAACCACTCACGCCCAAAGAGCTGGTGGGATTGGTATTGGTTTCCTCTCCGAAGCTTTTTGAGACGCTCTGATATTTCGCGCTTCCCCCCTCCTGGTTCACTGAGAAAGGATAAGGAAGACAGGTCAAACCTTTCCCCCGCCCGCAAATCGTCTCGCTTGTGTGTGTGTGTGTGTGCGAGATGATGTGTATATATATATATAAATAAAAAATAAAGTGTAGCTCCGTCTCCGTGCAATTGATTCATTATACAAATTGGCCGTTGGCTAAACTCTCCCGCAAGAATTGCAAGTAATTACGAAAACCAGAAAAAAAGAGAGGCAAAACAAATAAACTAAAAAAGCTTACACCCAACATCAATGCGGTTGGGTGGGGAAACAAATTGTTGATATTTGGCGAATCCCCACCAGCCCATCCAAAAAGGATGCCCGGAGGAACTATGGATCAAGGAAGTAAGCAGCACATACAGGAAAATCTTCAGCCATTTTGGAGGTCATCTTGGGCTCTCCTAGGCGCACTTGGGGTAATCTTAATTAGTGCTCCCCCCCAACAGGCCAACATATGGCTAAAACCTTCGTGAGATCAATGATTTGGCATTCTCGCCGGGGTCTCTTCGGGCAAAAAAAGCGCGGAACATAAATTGACCTCAAACCGATATGAGGCCAAAACCGAAATTTTCGTAAAATAATGTTTTTAAAACGCTCTGATACTTCGTGCTCCCCCCTCCGGCTTCACGGAGTAAAGATAAAAAGAAGAGCTCTAACCGACCCGCACGTAAACCATCTCGCTCACTCCCACCCGCTCTCCCAACACATATGTAGCATCCGACTTTGGCCTGAACCTCCGCATATTCAGAAGTAATCTCTGGATGGGTATTTATTGCGGGCCAATCCGCCGCCGTTGCCCCCGCCGTCGTTGCCACCGCCACCGCCGCCGCCACCGGCCCCCAGTCGCCGGGGGGAGGGGGTGTTCATTAGAGTAATGCACTTTTCCCCGAAGGAGAAATAGCGGTGGAACAAGAAATGCCCTAAACCACCGACGCCCAAAGAGGGCGGGTGGGATTCGGAACATACCGTGCATTTTTGCATCAAAAGTTGGACGATTTGATTTCGGCTGTCAGGACGCGAGAGATATCGCTACACTATCGATTACGATTGGGATCACCCCGATTATTAACAATTTTATGCAAAATCCTACTTCGCAATTCGTGTCTTGTTTGCGATATTGCCGTCTCGTGAACGTCCAGCACAGACGGGACCATCCGGCACCAACGGGACTCGCAACTGAACAACGGGACTCGCAACTGAACAACGGGACTCGCAACTGGCAACAACGGGACTCGCAACTGGCAACAACGGGACTCGCAACTGGCAACAACGGGACTCGCAACTGGCAACAACGGGACTCGCAACTGGCAACAACGGGACTCGCAACTGGCAACAACGGGACTCGCAACTGGCAACAATGGGACTCGCAACTGGCAACAACGGGACTCGGAACTGGCAACGACGGGACTCGCAACTGGCA
>CAUYUJ010001845.1:0-96424 GCA_963575745.1 Prorocentrum cordatum | reverse complement strand
CGGTGAACCGTCAACCTGGACACCGCCGGGAACCTCGTAGAGCTCCTGGCACGCGTGAGAGTGCTCAGCATCAAAAGAGAGGGCTTCTGGAAGCATTTCTCGAAAATAAGAAAACGTGATTTTTTCCATGTCGACATGAAGTTGGTTTCGCCAAGTGTTTTGATAGTAAAGCGCATCTACAGAGCTCATATTAAGACGCAGAGGCCCTCATAGTCGTCTACAGGTGCGAAAAATCTGCTTTCTCAAAATAAATGGTCAAATATCTTTCAAATACTGGGCGCCGGCGGTAAACCGTCAACCTTTCTTACCGCCGGGGGACTCGTAGAGCTTCCTGACAATATATACTGTGGGGAAAAACTCCAAAGGACGACTATTTTTTAAGCCCAAGCGATTTCAGACCTCTCAAGATAACACTCACAAAAAAACAATAGTTTCGCATTCGACTTATTGTGACAGACATCGATGGGAAATTATCAGTCGCGTTCGTCTATTGCACCGAGAGCTCTGAACAGGGCCTGCTGCCCGAGCTAGGTTCGCGAAACTATTCGTATTGTTCGAATGATCTTCAGACGTGCTCTCAATTTTCTGCACTCAACTTGTGCTGGGGGAGGGCTTCAGTGCTGCGGGTCACATATATCGATTTGCACACATCAGACGCGCCTTTCGGTCGATTCCAGAGCTCGGAACTCGGTCTGCTGCTCGAACTAGAATCGCAAAACTATTGTATTATTCGAGTACATACTTTCGGTTTTCTGCACTTAACTCGGGCTGTAGGGGGGCTTGAGGGCTGGGGATCACATGCGTGGATTCGCAGACATCACACGCGCCCGCATGTCGCATGGAGAGGTCTCAACTCGGTTTGAGCCCTGTAGCTGCCCTACAGCTCGAGTTAAGTACAGAAAACCGAGAGCGTCTATCAAGATGACTCGAATAATACGAATAGGTTTCCGGACCTAGCTCGGCTAGCAGACCGAGTTCAGACCTCTGGATTCAACAGGCGAACGCGCCTGATGATTCTGAATGCGACAGCCGTATTTACCAGCTCTGTAGCTGCCCTATAGCTCGAGTTAAGTACAGAAAGCCGAGAGCGTCTGTCAAGATGATTCGAATATGCGGGCCTAGCTCGGCTAGCAGACCGAGTTCAGACCTCTGGATTCAAGAGGCGAACGCGCCTGATGATTCTGAATGCGACAGCTGAATTTAACAGCTCTGTAGCTGCCCTACAGCTCGAGTTAAGTACAAAATACCGATAGCGTCTATCAAGATGACTCGAATAATACGAATAGGTTTCCGGACCTAGCTCGGCTAGCAGACCGAATTCAGACCTCTAGATTCAACAGGCGAACGCGCCTGATGATTCTGAATGCGATAGGTGTGCTTACCAGCTCTGTAGCTGCCCTACAGCTCGAGTTAAGTACAAAATACCGACAACGCGTATCAAGATGACTCGAAACGGCCGTTCCCGCCCGTGTGCTTTTTGGCCTTCAAAGTTACCCGATCGAGCTGAGATCAAGATGGCGAGCGGGAATAAGATCGAATATCGTGGGAAAAAATACTAGAGCTCTAACGAATGGTCAAATTTTGAGAACAAAATTTTCAACCGACCAAAAGTCAGCAAAAGGTCGTCACGAGGCGGCGTTTAAACCTGCTCCCAGCCGCTCCCGGAAGTACTCGTAAGCTGTCCAGCAATAGACTTGCTAAGGGAAGCTATACGAATTTTTTCGCAAAAACCACCAAAAGTTAACCACTTTGTCCGTTTGGCGGGTCGGCCAACTGGCGCCGGCGGTAAACCGTCAACCTTTGTTACCGCCGGGGGACTCGTAGAGCTTCCTGACAACACATAATGTCAAAAAAAATTGCAGAGAACGAATAATTTTTCAGCCCAACTCAAGTATCAGACCGAGTTCGGACCTCTGAATGCGACAGACAGACGCGTTTCATGTCTCCGAATCGATTCATGTGATTAACCGCCCTGCAGCCCACCTGCAGCCCGAGTTAGGTGCAGAACGGCGACAGTAGCTGTCAAGATGACTGGAAGAATACGAACAGTTTCGTGAGTCTGGATCGCGCAGCAGACCGAGTTCAGAGCTCTGGATTCAACAGGCGAACGCGCCTGATTATTCTGAGTGTGATAGGTGTGCTCTCCAGCACTGTAGCTGGCCTGCAGCTCGAGTTAAGTAGAAAATACCGACAACGCGTATCAAGTTGACTCGAATAATACGAATAGGTTTGCGGACCTAGCTCGGCTTGCAGACCGAGTTCGGACCTATGGATTCAACAGGCGAGCGCGCCAGATGATTCTGCATGCGATGGGTGTGCCCACAGCACTGTAGCTGCCCTACAGCTCGAGTTAAGTTGAAAATACCGACAACGCGTTCAAGTTGACTCGAATAATACGAATAGGTTTGCGGACCTAGCTCGGCTAGCAGACCGAGTTCAGACCTCTGGGTTCAACAGGCGAACGCGCCTGACCATTCTGCATGCATTAGCTGTGCTTACCAGCTCTGTAGCTGCCCTAGAGCTCGAGTTATGTTCGAAAAACCGACAGCGCGTATCAAGATGACTCGAAACGGCCGTTCCCGCCACCGTGCTTGTTGGCCTTCAAAGTTACCCGATCGAGCTGAGATCAAGATGGCGAGCGGGAATAAAATCGAATATCACGGGAAAAAATACTAGAGCTCTAACGAATGTTCAAATTTCGAGAACGAAATTTTCAACCGAGCAAAAGTGTCAAAGTTCCGTAGAGATTTTTCGAGCCAACTGATGTGGGCGCGCCGGAATTACTCTTAGATTCCAGCTATAACTAGCTAAGGGAAAGCTCTACGAGGCGCGGGTCTACATGCTCGAAACAGGTCTGCGAAACTATTATATTATTCGAGTCATCCTGAGAGATGCTGTCGGTTTTCTGCACTTAACTCGGGCTGTAGGGGGGCTGCAGTGCTGGTAATCACATGAGTCGATTCGCAGACATCAGACGCGTCCGCCTGTCGCATTGAGAGGTCTGAACTCGGTCTGATCAGACGCGTCCGCTTGTCGCATTCAGAGGTCAAAACATATTCACTATAAGTCAGAATGTTGGTAGGTGCTCTCGGTTTTCTCAACTTAAGTCAAGCTTGGAAGCTCTACGAGTTCCCCGGCGGTAACCAAGGTGGACGGTTTACCGCCGGCGCCAGTGCCGACAACACGTATCAAGCTCACTCGAATAATACGAATTGGTTTGCGGACCTAGCTCGCCTAGCAGACCGAGTTCAGACCTATCAATTCAACAGGCGACCGCGCCTGATCATTCTGCGAGCGATAGGCGTGCTTACCAGCACTGTAGCTGCCCTACAGCTCGAGTTAAGTAGAAAATACCGACAAGGCGTATCAAGTTGACTCGAATAATACGAATAGGTTTCCGGACCTAGCTCGGCTGCCAGACCGAGTTCAGACCTCTGGATTCAACAGGCGAACGCGTCTGCTGATTCTGAGTGCGATAGCTGTGCTGGCCAGCTCTGTAGCTGCCCTACAGCTCGAGTTAAGTACAAAATACCGACAGCGCATGTCAAAATGACTCGAAACGGCCGTTCCCGCCACCGTGCTCTTTGGCCTTCAAAGTTACCCGATCGAGCTGAGATCAAGATGGCGAGCGGGAATAAGATCGAATATCATGAGAAAAATTACTAGAGCTCTAACGAATGGTCAAATTTCGAGAACAAAATTTTCAACCGACCAAAAGTCAGCAAAAGGTCCGTCGAGATTTTTCTTGCCAACTGGGCGCCGGCGGTAAACCGTCAACCTTTCTTACCGCCGGGGGACTCGTAGAGCTTCCTGACAATTTATAATGTGGGAAAGAATTTCAGAGAACGACTAGTTTTTCAGCCCAAGCGATTATAGACCTCTCAAGATGACTCAACAAAACAAACAAACAGATTTCTAATCGAGCTCGAGTATGAAACCGAGTTCAGACCTCTGAATGCGACAGACGGACGCGTCTGATGTCTGCAGATCGATTCCTGTGATTACCAGCTCTGCAGCCCCCCATACAGCCTGAGTTAAGTGCAGAAAACCGAGAGTACCTTTCAGAATGACTCGAATAATACAACAGTTTCGCGGATCTCGTTCGAGCAGCAGACCGAGTTCGGAGCTCTCGGTTCGACGAACGGACGCGCCTGATGTCTCAAACTCGATTCCTGTGACTAGCAGCACTCTAGCCCTCCCCCAGCACGATTTAAGTACAGAAAACCGAGAGCACTTCTCAAGATAACTCGAACAATACCAATAGGTTTACGACCCTAGCTCGGCTAGCAGACCGAGTTCAGACCTCTGGATTCAACAGGCGAACGCGCATGATGATTCTGAGTGCGATAGCTGTGCTTACCAGCTCTGTAGCTGTCCTCAAGCTCGAGTTAAGAACAAAATAGCGACAGCGCGTATCAAGATGACTCGAAACGGCCGTTCCCGCCAGTGTGCTTTTTGGTCTTCAAAGTTACCCGATCGAGCTGAGATCAAGATGGCGAGCGGGAATAAGATCGAATATCATGGGAAAAAATACTAGAGCTCTAACGAATGGTCAAATTTTGAGAACCAAACTGGGCGCCGGCGGTAAACCGTCAACCTTTCTTACCGCCGGGGGACTCGTAGAGCTTCCTGACAATATATAATGTGGAAAATAATTTCAGAGAACGACTAGTTTTTCAGCCCAAGCGATTATAGACCTCTCAAGATGACTCTAACAAAACAAACGAACAGTTTTCCAATCGAGCTCGAGTATGAAACCGAGTTCAGACCTCTGAATGCGACAGGCGGACGCGTCTGATGTCTGCGGATCGATTCCTGTGATTACCAGCTCTGCAGCCCCCCATACAGCCTGAGTTAAGTGCAGAAAACCGAGAGTACCTCTCAGAATGACTCGATTAATACAACAGTTTCGCGGATCTCGTTCGAGCAGCAGACCGAGTTCGGAGCTCTCGGTTCGACGAACGGACGCGCCTGATGTCTCGAACTCGATTCCTGTGACTAGCAGCACTCTAGCCCTCCCCCATCACGATTTAAGTACAGAAAACCGAGAGCACTTCTCAAGATAACTCGAACAATACCAATAGGTTCGCGACCCTAGCTCGGCTAGCAGACCGAGTTCAGACCTCTGGATTCAACAGGCGAACGCGCCTGATCATTCTGAACGCATTAGCTGTGCTGACCAGCTCTGTAGCTGTCCTGAAGCTCGAGTTATCTTAAGAAAACCGACAGCGCGTATCAAGATGACTCAAAATGGCTGTTCCCGCCTGCCTGCTTTTTGGCCTTCAAAGTTACCCGATCGAGCTGAGATCAAGATGGCGAGCGGGAATAAGATCGAATATCATGGGAAAAATACTAGAGCTCTAACGAATGGTCAAATTTTGAGAACCAAATTTTCAACCGACCAAAAGTCAGCAAAAGGTCCGTCGAGATTGTTCTTGCCAACTAGCTCTCCAGCGCTCCGGAATTACTCTTAAGCTTCCAGCAATAACTTGCTAAGGGAAGCTCTACGAGTTATTTTGAGAACCAAATTTTCAACCGACCCAAAGTCAGCAAAAGGTCCGTCGAGATTTTTCTTGCCAACTAGCTCTCCAGCGCTCCGGAATTACTCTTAAGCTTCCAGCAATCTTGGTAGCGTCCAAAACCCGGATAGCAAAGAGGCACTCACACAAACGAGCACACGCACATAAGCACGCAGACGCGAACACACACATACAAACCCACATACATACACAAGAACACACACATACGCCAGCATGCTCAGCACACACACGCACACATACACACACACGAACACACAACACATCCACACGCGAAGGTCGGAACACGCGCAGACGCGCACACACAAGCACACAGTACATCTCACATACACACACAGACGCGCAAACGCACACGGATCACACAAGCACATACACACACGGGGGCACACACGAACACCCACACGCACGCACGCACACACACACACGCACGCACACCCCACGCACACAGACGCACGCGCAAACTCCCAAGGAAAAACTCGCACTGACGATCACACGATGACGCCCCCACCGCAGCCACCTCAGCGCCCCCCCCCCCGCGCTCAACCGCATCCAGGGGAAAACGCGCACTGACGATCACGCGATGACGCACCCACCGCAGCCACCTCAGCGCCCCCCCCCCCAGCGCTCAACTGCCGCCCCCACGCGCCCCCGCCCTCCCCGCCGGCGCTCCGGAGGGGGGAGGCACCGCCCCATTTTGGGGCCGGCCCTCCCTCCACTCCAACCACTCCGCCCTCGCGGAGCGCCAGAGGGGGGGGGGCCGGGGGGGGCGCGCGGACGGCGGCGCCGCCACAGGCGCGCTCGCCCACACGCACACGAGCGCGCGCACAGACGCACACACGACCACATACAGAAACACGCTCGAGCGCACTCACATCCACGCGCGCGCACTCACGCGCGCGCGCGCCCACGCGCGCGCACATGCACGCACACACACACACACACACACACAAACGCACGCACAAACACGCACACACATACCAGACACACGCGCACCCACTCACACAAACAGAATCACACGCAAACGCGCGCACACACACACACACACACACACACACACACACACACGCGCACACCAGACACACGCGCACCCACGCACGGCAACACACACACACAGACGCAATCGCGAGCATCCGAGAACACCTACGCACAGACGACAACACAGTTACAGACCCATTCCCCGACTGCTCAGCGCACTCTCTCCCCGCGCCCCCCTCGGGCGCCCCCTCGCGCCCCCGCCCTCTCCGCCGGCGCTCCGGAGGGGGGAGGCGCCGCCCCATTTCGGGGCCAGCCCTCCCTCCACTCCAGCCACTCCGCCCTCGCGGAGCGCCGGGGGGGGGAAGAGGGGGGGGGGAAGCGCGGAGGTGCCGGCGCCGCGCGCGCAAACAGACACGCACACACACACGCACACACACGTGCATACACACACGCACAGACACAGAGACACACAGACACACAGACGCACAGAAACACAAACTCACAGACTCACACACACAGACATAAATACGCACAAACACACAGACACACGGACACACGGTCACACAGACAAACAGACACACAGACACACAGACACAAAGACACACAGACACAAAGGGACACTGCCACACTGCCACACTGCCACACTGACACACAGACACACAGACGCAAAGACACACAGACACACAGACACACAGACACACAGACACACAAACACACAGACACACAGACACAAACACACACAAACACACAAACACACAGGCACACAGACACACAGACACACAGAAACGCAGAGACACCGACACACAGACACACAGACACACAGACACACAGACACGCAGACACGCAGGCACGCAGACACACAGACACACAGACACACAGACACACAGACACACAAACTCACAGACACACACACACAGACATACATACACACAAACACACAGACACACGGGCACACGGTCACACAGACAAACAGACACACAGACGCACAGACACACACACACACACAGACACACAGACACGCAGACACACAGACACACTGCCACACTGCCACACTGACACGCAGACACCTAGACACACAGACACACAGACACACAGACACACAGACACACAGGCACACAGGCACACGGACACACAGACACACAGACTCTCAAACACACAGACACACCCTCGCGCCCCCGCCCTCCCCGCCGGCGCTCCGGACGGGGGAGGCGCCGCCCCATTTCGGGGCCAGCCCTCCCTCCACTCCAGCCACTCCGCCCTCGCGGAGCGCCGGGGGGGGGGGGAAGAGGGGGGAGGGGGGGCGCGGAGGTGCCAGCGCCGCGCGCGCACACAACGACACGCACACACACACACACGCACACACACACACACACGCATACACACACGCACAGACACAGAGACACACAGACACACAGACACACAGACACGCAGACGCAGAGACACCGACACACAGACACACAGACACGCGCACATAGACACACGGACACACTGACACACAGACACACCGACACAAAGACACACAGACACACAGACACACAGACACACAGACACACAGACACACAGACACACAGACACACGAACACACAATCACACAGACACACAGATACACAGACACACAGACACGCAGAGACACAGACACACAGACACACAGACACACAGACACACAGACACGCAGGCACGCAGGCACGCAGACGCAGAGACACACAGACACACAGACACACAGAAACACAAACTCACAGACTCACGCACACAGACATACATACACACAGACACACAGCCACACAAACTCACAGTCAGGCAGACAAACAGACACACAGACACACAGACACACAGACACACAGACACACAGACACACAGACACACAGACACACAGACACACTGCCACACTGCCACACTGACACGCAGACACACAGACACACAGACACACAGACACACAGACACACAGACTCACAGGCACACAGGCACACGGACACACAGACGCACAGTCCCACAAACACACAGACACACCCTCGCGCCCCCGCCCTCCCCGCCGGCGCTCCGGAGGGGGGAGGCGCCGCCCCATTTCGGGGCCAGCCCTCCCCCCACTCCAGCCACTCCGCCCTCGCGGAGCGCCGGGGAGGGGGAGAGGGGGGGGGAGCGCGGAGGTGCCAGCGCCGCGCGCGCGCACACAGACACGCGCACACACACTTTTCCATCCTCCGGCGCAAAGACGACTCAAGCGCGACGCAACTACCCGGGACGCGGATAATTAATTGCAATCCTGCATTGAGGACGCCGCACACAACCCCGCAGGCACACAGACACACAGGCACACAGACACACAGGCACACAGGCACACAGACACACAGACACACAGACACACAGGCACACACTCAGAGAGCCGCCGTCGAGGCGCAGCACTCAGAGAGCCTCCTCCGACAGCGCCGCAACCGTCGGCTCGCTCACCACGTCATCTCTTTCCGGACGCAGGCGGCGCAACGTCTGTCGCAGCTCCTCGTCAGTCAACCTGCCGATGTTGACGGGCACGGCCTCTTGACGCAATCGGTAGGCTCCGGCGACCCGGCCGAGCAACTCCTGCCGCGTGTTGTGCTCGGCGATGCCCAGGCGCATCCGCCGTTCTTCAGGATCCTCCCGCCGCGCGCGCTCCTCCGCGGCAGCGGCGGCGATTTCCCTCGTGGTCGCGCGCCCGCCACGCCCCCCGCGCTCGCCGCCCGACGATGGCTCCGAAGCCGCATTGACCGTGCTAGCCCCTCCAGCACCCTCGCCGCCCCCTGTCGGCGCCCTCGCGGCGACGCCATCGCCGCCGGGCACCGCGCCAGCCTCAGCCGCGGGCGCCGCACGCGGGGCCTTGCCTGCGTTCTTCTCCTTGAACACCTTCAACTTTCCCTCCGGGATGGGCCCGTCCACACGCCCATGCCAACCCTCCTTGTGCTGCTGCTTGAAATGCTGCCCGCACAGATCCCCGCATCCCTGCTTTGGCGCGCTCCGGCATTGCCCGCCAGCTCCGTCCGCCCAGGTACGAGCCATGCACTTCGCGGTGTCAATGTTTTCTGGCGTAAGCGACGCCATTCGTCCCCCGCGAGCGACGCCCCCGCGCCTGGCTGGACTCCAGCAGGAGCCGGGTCCGCGGACGGAACGCCCGAGGCCCTGCCAGCGTCGTCGTCCTCGTCGCCCGTGCTGCCAGAGCCGGCGGGGACAGCCCGCGCTTCTTGCCCCTGCGCAATGGCTGCTGCGGCTGCCCCGAAGCGCCGGGGTCCCCGTCGCCAGCGCCAGGATCCCCGCCACCCGCCCGACGCCGCTTGCCCGGTGGCTCGCCCCCCGCCGCCGGCTGCCCGGCGGGCGCACTCGGCGGCGCAGACGGCGCGGCAGAGGCGCTGGAAGCAGCGCCGCCGCCGCCATCGCCGCTCCCCGCAGACCCGGCCGCGCGCCCGCCTGCATGCCCGAGAGGCGCAGTCGGCGGAGCCGGCGGCGCACCAGAGGGTCCCGCACCACCGCTGCCGCTGGCGCCCCCCGCAGACCCCGCCGCCGCGCGCCCGCCGCCTCCGCCCCGCGGACCCGCCCTGCGCACATACGCAAACACATAGGCGCCAACGTGCACCTGGTGGTCTCTGGCAATTTGCGCCCAAGTCCTGGGCTGAACAGCTTCGTCGTCGAATTTGGCGTATTCGTTCACACCCACGGCTGCACACGCATAACAATGGCCGCTCTTCGCGCTTTCGCCCTGATGCACAACGACCCCAGAGAAATCGTACTCGCACTCGGCATCCACAGGCCGCAGAATCTGAGGAAAGCGCACAGGGCGTCTGTCGTACCACTCGCTCCGATCAGCGCGCGTGACACCCGCTCCACGGTCACGAAGAGCACCGGCGGCGATCGCTCCCAGCGATTGCCCGTATACACCCTGATGCCTTGACAGACCCCGGCCGCCTCCCTCTGCGCACGACTGAGGTGTGCGTGCGCCGGACATCCTTGACCTGGCCCGCCAATATGCCTCAATTCCAGTCGGATCAAATCCTCCAGATCGCAGGCCCCCGGTGGTCGGGGCCGAGCAATTCGGAAGGGACCAGCTTCAAGCGCGAATCAATCACCCCCGTGTCCGAACTTGCCCGGCACACGTCGCATCGCCTCCGCTGCCGCAACGCAATGCCGCAAACGTGCTGCTGGAGCGCAGTGCGCGCACCGTGATGCGGCGTCGGTACCTGATATCCAGCCTCGGTGACAGCACGAAGGGCGGCCAGGAAGAACTCTGACGCGTCGCATTGCTTCGGTCTCCCTTGCTGATCGAATTCTGTGAATTCTCGCTGACCGAAAAGCCCCGCGCGCGCGGCCGTAGCGAGCGGCGCGACGGCGTCGACCCCCACGCCCTGGACAGAGAGAGCCGCAGCCTGAGCTCCGAGCGCACACACCGGGCAAGTTTCTGTGTTCAAAGGGCAATTCTGGCCGTGCTCGTGGAGAAGCCGACGGAAGGGAGCCAGGCGCAGCTGCACCTGCGCGACTGCGCTCACGAAGCAAGTATTGCCGAGGTTTGCGATGCCCACGCCAGAGCCGCGGCCGCAGTGCCACTGCAGCTCCCTGGTGACATCCTCCTGGGACACGCCGTAGGCTGCCATGCACAGATCCCGGTCCAGCGGGAGCAGCTCTGGCGGCTCTGCACCATCGCCAACAGTCGCCGCCGTGCGAAACTTGTCCCCCCAAAGATCCCTCGGCACTACGGTGCCCCTACCAGCACCGCGGCCGCCACCGGCGCGCCCACACCCCCGCGAAACAGCGCTCCCCGTCGACGATGCCGCCGCCGCATCTCTGGTCCCCGTCGCGTCGCCGCCGCGGCCGCGGCCCCTGCCCCGCCCCGCAGGCCCTGCGTCCGGCGCGATGTATGCCGGTGGCACCGTCAGAGCCTGGCCCAGGCGCAGCGCGTGCGAGGGCAGAGGCGTATGCACAGACGCCGCAGGGGCCGCCTCCCCGTCCGAAGGAGCTGATCCGTCGTCGTCGTCGTCGTCGCCCGCCCCCTCACCGACGCCAGCCGAGCTCCCCGCGGCACGAGACGGGCCCAGCGGCGACGGCGGCGGCACCGGCGGCGGCGCGGGCGCCGAGCTCGACTCCTGGGCGCCCCGTGCGGCGGGCCCATCCCCCACGTCCCAGCCGTAATCCTGCGCCCATTGCTTTGCGATTTCGAAACTCTCCCCCATCTTTTTCTCAAAGCGTTGGACCCCTTCGCGGACGTACTGCGGCGGGCCCCGCTGCAGGATGTCCCAGGGCGGCAGGTTGTAGACGAGCACGCGGTGGGCCACGCGAACGCGACTGAGCATGACGTACAGGTGCAGCCACCAGTCATCGGCGCCCATGTTCATGGGCTTCTGGAGCACCATGGTGGCCGCATCCATACCCAGGCCCTGCGCAGACTGCACGGTGCGAACTTTCTCTGGCAGCAACGGGATCTGGTACCTCGTAACCTTCACCTTCCGAAGCTTTCGCTCGCCATCGTCGTCGTAGTGATGGTTCCACTCCCAGGACTCCCTGTGCGGCGCGATCTGCACGACCCCTTGCCCGAACCCAAAGTCCTTCTCGAGGCCATCAAACTCGACGAGGACACCGCGCGGCAAACGCTTGCATCGATAATAACCGAGCCGGTGGGCGTCGTGAAGCTTCTTTTCGCGCCAATCCGCGTCTGGCGTCTCGAACTCCTGCGGGTGGAACCTCACGTCCTTGACTACCCCCACGGCGTCCTGCACGATCTGGTGCTTCGCCGACAACTTCACGTTCAGCCGCACACGCATGCCGATGTACAGCGGGCACATGCCGATGAGGTGACCAGTGTTGTTCACGTTCGGCACCTGCAGCAAGGCCTTGTAATGCTCCTCAACGAAGTCCCTGTTTGGAGGCAGGTCCACGGCCTGCACGTACAGCAGCATCTGCCCTTTATCCCTGGCCTCTCGCACGGCCCGATACTGCATCTGCCTGTGCACGGCCTCCCAGGCGATGCCCATCTCGAACCCGTCCTTGACATGGGGGTCCTGCAGCCGCCTGTCGTTCTTACCGGGTCGGACCACCCACCCTTGCACCACCCTTTTCTGCTCGGCCGTAAACTTCTCGCCCTGCCTCATGGTCTTCAAGAACCCGGGCATGAAAGGGCAGGGCGCGTGCGGAGTAACGAGAAGGTCCTTGAAGCGGTGCGTCTCGTACAGAAACATAGCGTGGGTGACACCGTCCAGGAACATGGACTGCCCATTGCGGACGTGAATCGGCGCCTCGGGCGACTCACGCTGCAGCAAGGAAGACCTTCTGCCCTTGCCGCTCACCGGCCCCAGCTGATAAAAATCCCCCAGGAACATGACACTCGGAACCTTCCCGAACATGTGCCCCCGCGCCATGTACAGGTTCACATCGCAATTATACTTAGCCTTACGGGCTTTGCACATGCGAAACGATGCAGCGCCGAGAAGCTGGGGCGGCACCATGGACACCTCCTCCACGATGACGGCCTTGAGGTCGTTCATGCGGTCCACGATGTCATCGACTTTCTGCCCCGAGAGCATAGCGATGGTCATGGCCTGCTGGCCGCTCAGCCCGAAGCCGCTGTGGATCGTCTCCCCCACGATGACGCGCGCAGCGCTGTTCGACGAGGCCACGGCGATCTCCGATCCCGCGCCGAACACCTCGTTGAGCAGACGTCGCAGCAGTTTCACCACCTCCGTCTTCCCCGCCCCGCCCTCCCCGTGCAGCAGGAGAGCCATCTGCTCCACCGGCTTGGGGCTTTTTCCGCTGCGCAGATCTTCCTCGTATGCCACGATGGCCTCCACCTGGCCCACGACCAAGGCGACACCGCCTTCTGTTCTTTATTGAACGTCACGGGGTTGTCCGCCCTAGTCGCCCACTCGTTAAACAGCCTCTCCGCGATGTCGCGCGCCCGCCGCGGCCGCTTCGCGGCGCCGGCAACCGCGGGCGGCGGCGGCCGACCAGGCACCAGCACGGCAGGCGCCGAACCCGCGAGGCCGCCCCGCCCGTCGCCATCCCCAGGCAAGCCCTCTGATCCCTTTTTCCTGTATCGGAACGCCTCCTTCTGCTGTGCATTGCCCTCCTCGAACTGAGAGTCGTCCAACTCGAGACCGACGAAGCCGGTCTGCCTTCCAGTACTCGCGGCAGCAGGCGGCGGCTTATGGTCTTTCGCATAGCCGTCAAGGAAGATATTCTTAAAGACCAAGCTTTGCGACGACCCACGAATAAGCTCCAACTGAGCCACCGCGGGCACCTGACTATCCGGCACGGCGTGCGCGGGCATCTGTCGGTGCGCCGCCCACGCTTCGTCCGCCTCGCCCTCGTCCACCTCCAGGGCAAAACCATCCAACGCTCCGCCGCCGGCGCCCGCCCCCTCCTCCTCGCCCGCCTCCCCGGCAGGCCGATTCCCCACGGCCTCCAGCTCAGCAGGCTGCTCGAAATCCTTGGCCTCCGGACGGATCTTGGGTCGCGGCCGCCCTTTCGCCTCCGCCTCCACGTCGAGGTTCGTCGCGACCTGGACGGTCCAGCGTGCCATGAACTCGGCGGCGCTGGGGCGCTGTGCAAAGTAGCCTGGACGCTCGTCCGGGGCCCGGTTCAGATCGATGTCCTCGATCGTGAACCACTTTCCTGCTCGCCGCTCGCACTCCTCGCACTGCCTGGACAACGCCACCTGCTTCGCCCACCACTCCTCCCAGGCAGGCCGATGCTTCCCGGACGCGTCGACGCCGGCCCTGTAGGGCGCCCAGGCCGCAGCCCCCTTCTCAGCCGGCTGCAAAGGACGGAAGGTCACAGACTTGAACAGCGCGTTGACCTCTGCCTCTTTCTCCTTCGAAGGCATCGTGAAGCCGAAGAACTTGGGCACCCTGAACGGCGCGCCGACGCGGAGCTTCTGCACTCGGGAGGCGGCGGCCGGGTGCGTGTCCGCGAACGCGTACGTCTCGAAGTCCTGCGGGTCTAAGTGGAGCGGGTTGGCCTGCGCGGTGTACACGTACATGGCGTAATGGTACATGCCCATGGACTTCAGGGGCTCCCTGTCGCCGCGATGCAGCCAGTCCATCTTCATGTCGTGGTCCAGCCGCGCGCTGTATTCGACACCCTGCTGCTGCTCCTGCTCGGGCTGCCCCCCCCCAGCAGCACCGGCAGCCGCGCCCTCACCGACAACGCCGTCGACGACACGGGCGTGCAGCGTTGCGCGCGCCTCGTCCAGCGCATCCATGACACCGCCGCCCCCCTCGCCGTCCACTTCTCCCGCGGCCGGCTGGTCCACCTCGATGTGGTCTGCGCGCGGGTCGGTCCAGAAGTCGTCCATTTTCTGATGAACGGCGGAGCTTGCCTGGAACGCCAGCGCCACGATCCCCTTGCAATACAGAGTCCAGGTGTCATGGGAGCAATAGCACTCGTGGCCATACTGCATCTGAAACATCATCTCGGGCAGCTTCTTCAGGAGCGCCCGGTGCGAGCTGGTCGTGAGCTTGATGACAGTTTGCCTGGCAGAGTCGAGCACTCCGCCCCAGCCGCTGCGACGAGCGGCAGCAGCGGCCCGGGCCCCGTCGACGTCCTCCTCGCCCTCCGCCTCCGCCGCCTCATCCGCCTCCCGCTCCGCCTTCTGCTGGAGTCGGAGCCTCTCCAACCCGGTGCTCTGCGCGTGCAGCACTCCGAGGTCTCCCGCGATCGGCCCCGCCTTGGTCGTGTAGTCCGTCTGGTAGTGCGCCATATTGATGGCGTACATGAACACGGCCTCCAGCGAGTGCAACACGTGCTCCCGCAGGCTGCCGGGCGGACCGCTGCCGCTCGCGCCAGCAGCTGCGGCGACGGCGGCGGGCGACGCGGGCGCGCTCGATGCAGGGCTGCCAGACGCCGCCGCGCGCGACGCGGCGCGGCCTGGCGCCCGCGACCTCGGCTCTGTCTCGTCGGCTGATTCTGGCAGCTCGCGCTCCGCGCGCCGGTCGCTGTAGTAGCCCAGGCCCTGCTCCCCCTTCTTGAACACGAACCCGGGCCGGCTGCCGTCGTAACACGAAGCCGCGCTGAACCCAGCGATGTCCTCGATTTCCGGCGTCGGCGGAGGCGGCGGATCCAAGCCATACGCATCGGCCAAATCCCACGGCTCGTCATCCTCTTCACTGAAGCCCCAGATATCCCCCGCGTTCGGATCGTCCATCGTGGTCGGCGCCCCGCCGAGCAAACCTCCCCCCCTGGGCAGGCCGAGGCGGCGCCCCACGGGCACGCGCCCGCCCCCCGCCGCAGCCGCGCGCGCCGCCCCCTCGGCCGCCCCGCCCCCGCCCTGCGCTGCGGCCAACGCCCCGGAACCCGTGGAACCTCCGCTCTGCCCGGTGCCCTCGTCGCAACCGGTGCCGCCAGTCCCGGCGCCAGCCAGCGCGTCCGATGCCTCGCCGACAGGCTCGGCGAACGCACCGGGCTCCGGAGGCGGCGGCACAACAGGGTCGCTGGCGGGCGCGCCCCCGACGCTGTCGTCGCCCGGCAGGTCAAGCACCACGCGGTCCAGGCACTGGACGTCCAGGTTGCTCCGCAGACACACCTGGCCCACAGGGTTCGTGCTCCCGTGGTACGGGTGGTACCGCACCACGTCGACGCGACCAGCTCTGCCGTACCGGTTGCAGCGGTGCGGCCACGGGCCGTAGCCTTCAGCCGGAACGTCGTCCAGATACAGGCGCTCGCCAGGAGGGTTCCACTCCCCCTCCTCCAACGGACCGCACGCGTACTGAACCTTCGCATCTTCCGGAAGCACCAAATCCTTCCCCTTGCGCAGGCGCCGCCAGACGAAGGAGGCGGCAGGACGCTTCCTGGACGGGTGGCTGTAGACCGCAGTCTCGTACTCGTGGTAGAAGCCGAGCCGGCACACCTTGCAGTGCTGAGGCACATCGTCGTTCGTCTTGTGCTTCCAGCAAGTGGGACCGCACCTGTGCAGGTGGCCACGGATGATACACTTGCGCGCGTCCCGCGCGAAGCAGCGCGCCCAGGTCCGCGCCTCATCCCCCGGGCACTCAGCAAAGTGCATGGCCGCGGCGCCGTCCGCGCGCACCACGCGTTACGCAGGCTTGCGGCGGTACTGCGGCTGCAGCGTCACGTGCGCACCCGTGAGAGGCTCTCCAAATACCGCCGGGTACTGTGCCCGCTGCTCATGGGGATCGGGCTCTGGATCTGCCAGCGGCGCGAACGGGCGCTGCCGGAGCGGACCCTCGATTGCGGGCTGCTGCTCCAGCATCGCCCGCTCCTCCACGAGATCGACGTTCATCATGGCCGCAACCTGATTCCGCAGCTCTTCTGTGGACAGTTGGTTGTCAGCACGGACGGAGCGGCGGACCTCTTCGTACGCCCTCTTGCACAACTTCCCGAGCTGACGACGCGAGGCGCCAGCGATGGTATCGTACTTCAATTGGAGGTCGCTCTCCTCTCGCTTCCCGTCCGCGAACGCGAGACGTCGATCCCGCGGGCCGAGCGGAAGCGGCGGCAGACGGTCCGGCCCGTCCAAGCCAGCTGCCGGCCCACCTCCTCCGCCGCGTCGAACTGCACGCTGCCGACCCTGGCGAGCACGGCCTCCCTCCACCTCCTCAGACGCTCCACGAGGCCTTCGACGTCCCCCGCGCGCAGCTTCGCGAGGAACGCGCCGGTCATCGGGTGCAGGCGCCACAGGTGGATGTGCGGATGGATGCCGCCGCGCCCCTGCGACTCCACGGGTCCGAAGAACGCGCGGACGATCCCGAACGCTCCACACGCCCCCGTGGCGGCCACGCCGTCGGAAACGCCCGTGGCCCCGCGCTGCGGCGTGACGCTGACGAGATGCTCCAGGAACAGTTCCAGCATGAGGTTCGTGACCATGGCCTGCGACACCGGGTCAGCGGCCACCCGCCGCAGCATGTCCCGCGTTGAGGGCATCACGGGAGCAGTCTCCTCCAGCAGCCGCCATCGCTGTACGGAGGCGCCCTCGTACATCAGGGACACCATTAGATTCCGAGTGTCCGCGATGTTCGGCGTCGTGAACACCAGGGGCGGCCCGAAGAGCCGGGTGTAGCTGGTACTGATGTGCCGCAGCGTGGTCCGGTGCGCGTCGGACCCGACGACATCACGGTTGCTGAGCAGCATGCTGCGCAGCGCGCTCTTGACGTTCCGGGGCACGCCCTCGAGGCTCAGGGCCTGCTTGATGCCTGCCCCCCTTCCGAGCACGGCCACGACCTGCGCCAGATCCTCCGGCGTCAGTGCGGCGAGGTCCGCGATGCTTTCCCCCAGACGCTGCTTGCGCACGAATAACCTAGCCGACTGAATGATAGCCTTTCTGCGCCAGAGGCAATACTGGGCCGTGAGCAGGTCCGCGAGGCGACGCCAGCGCGGCACGGGCGACTCAGACGCGGCGGGCGCCCGCGCAGCGTCGGGCGCGGGCGCCCGCGCAGCGTCGGGCGCCGAGACGTCGTCGGGGACCTCGTACTCGAGCTCCTCGCGAGCCATGATGCACCTGCACCACTCGTCGTACGTCAACTTCGCCTCCCTGTCGAGTCCGAAGACGCCGTCGCCGTAGGGAAACGCGACGGGGTCGAAAGCACTCCAGAAACCGGGGGAGAACATGCTGACAGGCTCGGTTCCAGTGGGCACGACGACCCGCACCGCGCGCCTCGCCGGCCCGCCCTCAGCGCCCCCGGCCAGCGCGCCGCCGCCGCCGCCGCCGCCGCCACCGGCCGCGCGCTTCCCGGCAACTCCCGGAGGAGACCGCGTGGCCTGAATCTTCTGCTCCGTCTGCTCCAGCTTCTTCGTGAGTGCCTCCTTCTTGCAGTTGGTGAGCGCCTTCGCAGCCTTGTGGGCCTCTTTCGCGGCTTCCGCCAAGCGCAGGTCGGAATCTCGGTCCTGGAAAATCTCCATGTCGTCGAACTGCCGCGTCAGTGCCTCCACACGCCGCTTCTCGCGCGCAATCACCTCCGCCTACTGGAGGCTGAGGTGCACGGTCTGCCACTGCTTGTCCAGATCGGCCATAATGTCGGCGTCCGCGACGGCGGCGCAGTACTCGCCCTCTTCTACACCCTCGGCGCCCTCTCCCTCTTCAGCCTCGCCCTCGTCGCCCTCTGAATCCTCCCCACCAGCGCCAGCAGCGTCCTCACCGCTGGCCCCTGCCTCGCCCCCTGCCTCGCCCCCGCCGTCTGCCGCCGCGTTCGCGTCGGCCTCCGCGCTCGCAGCGCCTGCACTCGTCCGCTTCGGCGGGGCCGAGCCCGCGCCGGGCTGCACGGCATCGGCCGGGCCCTCCTGGCGAGCGTCGCCGCCCTTACCCCCCACGGCCACGCACGCCGCGAGGCAGGGCGGCAGGCCCAGCAGCGAGGAGCCGTCACCCTCGGCGTCCGCAAACTCCCGCTCGGCCTCGTCGTCCCACCGCACCGCGGCGTACTGCTCGTTCGTGTCGCGGAGGTACTCGTAAGCGCGCTTGAACGACTCGAGGGGCACGCCGAGCTCCTCCATACGCGCCATCTGCAGAGTCGCGGGATCGGACCCCGCGAAGACAATCTGCACGAACTCGACGAGGTCGCTCTCCTTCGGCGGCAGCGACAGCACCTGCCGACCGCCGTCCGCCTGCGGGAAGGCCACGAAGTTCCCCACGAAGGCCCTGATCCTCTGTTCGATTGGAGCCCACCCGCCAGAATCGGTCTTGCAGTTGAACCGCCGCACGATGCCCCGCGCGATGGGCAGCAGAAGCTTCGCGCCCAGCGACAGATCCCGCAGCGGCGGTGGCAGCCGACCGATCCAGAGATCGTTGGCCAGCGCGCAGCTCGGCATCGTGGGCAACCTCTTGATGAGCGCGCCGCGACAGCCCGTGCAGATGGGCACCTTCTGCGTCGCGTCGGCCACGAGCACCCCGTCTGACGGGCGCTTCTGAATCCTGAAGCACTTCTTGTGCAGGAGCCACAGCTTCCCGTCGGGGCCAGGGTCGCGCACTGCGGACGCCTCCAGCTCCCCGAGGGGGATGCCGCCCGGGAACTCCTTGCCGTCGGGGCCCTCGCGCACGAAGCGCCACCGGGCGTAGTGCCGGGCCGGGTCCAGCAGCGCGTGGGCGCGCTGCCGCTGCGTCAGGCGCATGGCCTGCGCCTGCGCGCCCGCGGCCTCGGATGCCTCTCCCCTCGCCGCCTCGACCTCGGCGTGCGCGGGCCGCTTCGGCACCTCGTCGCAGAGCAGGGAACTCTCCCCGGCGCCGTCCGGCTGCTGCCAGAAGTGCACGCGCCACAGCTCGTCCGCCCAGTGGAGACGAGCGCGCACGCAGCACGCGACCCTCGAGCGCACGGCGCGACGGCTCTGCCCGGGCTCGGGCCCCTCGGCGTCCGCTTCCGCCGGAGCAGCGCCCAGCGCGTCCATGTCCACGGGCGGCATGTCCACGCCCCCGGGCGGCACGGCCCCGTCCGTGCCAGGCGGCTTCCACCAGGTGCGCGGCGCGTCCGGCGCGGCAGCGGCGGGGGCCTCCCCCGAGTCGACGGGCGCCGCGCAGGCCGGCCAGTCGTGAGACCCCGTGACGAGGTGCTCAGAGAAGGCCTCCACGCACTGCCGCCACTCCTGGGGCCTCACGGGCCGCACGTCATCAGCCTGCTCCGGCCACTGCTCGGCCAGGTAGAACAGGCGCTTCCTGTACTCCGGCCACCCGTGGTGCTTTTCGTCCACGTGGTCCTTGAAGCTGGCACGCGTGGCGAAGTTCTTGTCGCAGAGGCGGCACGGGAACGGCGGGAGAGCCTCCGAGGTCTCTTTAAATGCCCGCAGAGGGCCGCGCTCGCCATGCGGCAGATGCACATACTGGGGCTGGAGCCTGGGCACGCGCGCCCTGCGAGCAACAGCGACGGCCGGGGTCGGCGCGGGCGCGGCGCCGCCGGCCTTCGTCTCGCGCAGCCGCGCCTCCTTCACGGCCAAGCCGTACCGTTTTGGGCACTCGCGCGTCAGGGAGCTGTGGCGCTTGTCCGGGTCCCACTGCCCAAAAGGTCGCTTCTCGGGCGTGCCGTGGCTCCCACAGAATTGCCCGTCGCCTTTGCAAGCACACCGGCACTGCTCGAGCACGTGCACGCCCTGGTGCGGGTGCCAGACGCGCGCGACGCACCTGCCAGCGACGCACGGCGCGGGGTCCAGGAGCCAGGCCGGCAGGGTGCCCTCCCTGCTCACGTGGGGGTCATCGAGAGCCACGTTCACCTCCACGTCCCCTGCCTTCACTGTCTTCCCTGCGAGACGCTCCTCCTTCCTTCCGCAGCCGCTCCTGCTGCAACCGCTCCTGGTCCTTTCTCGCCGCCCCGCGAGTCCGCGGGCCTGGCCCCTCGGGAGCTGGCCTCTTGGGCCCGCCGCCGAGCAGCCGGCCCGCGCCTCCGCCCGCGCCCCCGCCCGCGCCACCGTCGCCGTCGCCGCCCGCGCCACCGTCGCCCGGCCCCTGCGCACCAGAGCCCGACCCCGACGCTGGTCCACCGCCCGCGCCGCCGCCCGAAGAAGACCCGCCGCCGCCGCCGCCGCCCCCGGCAGAGTCGTCGCCGCCGGCCCCTCCTCCCACCACCCCATCCCCGCACCCCGCCAGCCGCGGCCATTCGCTGCATGTCCGGTCCAACCAGATGCGCACGAATTCCTGCGAATACTTCGTCGCCACCCTTGCAACACCCCGCGCGAGTTTCGCTTCCTTGAAATCGGGCACCCCGCGCCGATCGGCGAACGCGTCCGGCCAGACACCGCCGTGACGGGCACGGAACTCGCGGAGGTCACTCAGAGCGCGCTTGTCCGTGTCTGTAACCGCGGCGTCCTTCTCCGCCGCGGGGAGCAACGCGGGATCCCTGTCGAGCGCAGCGAGCAGGCGCTGCTGGTCCAGGTCCCAGTGCCCCGCGGCGAGGTTCCACGTCAAGCCCACGCCCGCCCGCTCCCGGCGCACGAAAGCCGCCACCTGCCGCGCCGCCTGAGGCTTCAGCTTGAGGAGCTGCTGCCAGACGGGCCACTCAGGGATCGCCTGCGGCTTCAGGTCCGCCAAGTACACGGGCGGCTTCAGGTCGCCACTCGGGGACCGCCGCGCGCCCTCCGCGGCGCCCACCCTGTACATTATGTCGCGGTCGCCCTCGAGCTGCTGCAAGCGCGCGGCCAGGGCGTCGCCCATGCGAGCGACGCCGCCGCGCGCGCGGCACCAGGCCCGCAACAGCCAGAGCTCCGCGGGCACGTCGCCCGGCTCGCCCGCGTAGTAGCCGCGCCGCCCCTGGGGGAACGCGTCGGCGGCGAAACCCGACTCCACGGCCTCGGAGAAGAACGCACGGCCAGGGCCGGCCCACGCTTTCGGGATACCGCAGACGCGCGGCCAAGGCGCCAGCCTGCTCCCGTCGGGCCCCGCGCGCTGGTACCACGGCTCCAGAGCGTGTCGCTGGTCCAGCTGCACGCTCGCTTCGCAGTTGTCCTGGTGGAAGCACTCGTCCTCCAGCAGCAGACCACGGAACACAGCGAATCCGTTCTCCCCCCTCGCCGCGCACTGGGCCGCCTGCGCGCGCTTCCTGGCGCGGGCGCGCTCCGCCTCCACCGCCTCGCGCTTCATCACCGCCTGGCTAGGCAGCTTCTTCGGCGCGAAATTCAACCTCTTACACCAACCATCGACCTCTCCGTCGGTCAGCTCCCGCGCGCTCTCGAAATCCTGCTGGCACTTGTAGCAGAGGAAATCAGAGGGCAGGCGCAAGAGCACGCTGCCGTGCACCGGGGCGCCAGGAGCGCCGTCCAGCCGCGCCTGCTCTGCGTACCGCGCCTGGCGCGTCGCCTCGCGCACCTCCCCCGGCCTCCAGACCACGCCCTCGGCGGCGTCCAGCGACGGCAGCAGCGGCGCGCGGACAGGCCCCGGCTTGCCGTCGTCGCGGAGCGGCGCGCGCCAGCGCAGCGGCTCGCGACGGCAGCAGACCCAGACCTCGCGCTCCACGCCCTCCTGTTCGAGCCGTTGGAGCAGGCGCTGCCACTGCTCCCCGGGCTCCCGCACGTCCGAATTGGGCACGGGCGTGCGGCGCAGCAGCTCGGGGTCGGCCCTGCGCAGGCGCCGGATCGCCTGCGACCGCGCCACGTTGTCCTGCGCCGTGGCCGCGTCGAGCCCCAGGGCGCCGTCCCGCAGCCGCTCCAGCTCCGCCACCTGCCGCTGCAGCTCCGCGTCCGGGGCCTCCCCCGCGAAGAACCTGGGCGCGACGGGCACCCACGACAGCATGCAGGTCGCCAGCACGTACCGCACGAAATCCTCGTGCTCCTCGCCGACGCCCGTGGGCAGCTCCTCCTCGTCCGCCATGCCCCGCGGCTCCTCCTCCGCGTCCGCCATCTCTGCGTCCCCCTCCTCCTGCTCCCTCCGCTCCTCGTCGCCCTGCTCCTGCTCCTGCTCCCCCTGCTCCTGCTCCTCCTCACCCTGGTCCTCTTCCTCCTGCTCCTCTTCTTCCTCCTCCTCCTCCTCCTCCTCCCCGAGCGCCTCGCGGCGCGGCTCTTCGGCCGCCGGGGCAGCCAAGGCTTCGCGGACCCGCCTGTCTTTGGCCAGGGCAACGAAGACGTCGAGCCCGAGCGCGGCGCCCTGCAGCGCGTCCACGTGCTCCAGCAGGGCGCCCACGAGCGCGGTCTTCACCCGCCGAGCCAGCGCCCTGTCTGCCCTCTGGAACCTAGCGAACATATCCGGCGTGACCTCCGCGCGCCGCTCCTCCGCGAGGCAGTCGGCCGGGTCCTCCTCTTCCTGCTCCTCCTCCTCCTCGCCGAATGCCTCCTCCTCCTCCTCCTCGGCCGCGCGCTGCAGCAGCGCCTGCCGCTGCGCCTCGAGCGCCCGCGCCTCCGCATCCCTGCTCTCGGCATCGCGCCGCGCGGCGGCCGCCTGCGCGTACTTCTGCCGCAGCGCGTCGAAGGTCGCGGGCGCGTTGAAGGACGCCGCGCGGCCCTTCCGCTCGTGGTTCGCGATGAAGTTCGCCAGCCTGCGCTCCTCGTCATCCTCCGCCTTCTCCACCGGCATCCTCTGGTTCTTCTCGCACCACGCCTCCAGCGCCTGGACCTGGATGAGATCCGCGTCCAGCGCCGCCTCCAACTGCGCTCGCCAGTGCTCGTCCAGGCCCTGGCGGCCGTGCGCGCGCACGTTGCCGATCCACATCGCGAGCAGACGCTCCCGCGCATCGTCGTCATGACCGCCGCTCCTGGGCGCGCGCCCGTGTGTCTCCACGAAAAGCTTCACCTCGAGCACACGCTGCTGCGCCGTCCGCCGCTGCCACATGCCCCTGTTCACCAGCTCATCGAACCTCTCCTGATTGTCATCGTCCAGCTCGTTCTGTCCTTTGACGACATTGTGGATCCAGTCCGCGAGCTTCTTCTCCTCCTCGTCCTCTGCCCCCTGCTTCGGCAGCTCGTCGAGCACCTCCACGTGCTCCTCGATGCGGTCCAGCATCGCGCGGGCGCGCGCGCGCCTCTCCTCCCGCCGGTCCACGAGCCCGTCGAACCGCGCGCGCCGCTCGGGCGTCAACGGGAAATGCCCCGTGCTCACGTTGTGCACCCATGTCCCAAGGGCGGACTCCTTCTGCGCTGGAACGCGGTCGTGCTCAGCCACGTGCCTCGCCAGCTCGCCCAGCATCTCCTCCGAGTGGTCCCGCGATCGCGCCTCCGCGCCAGCATGCTGCACACCGCTCATGTCGATGCCCAGCTGCGCCGCGAGCGCAGCCCCGTACACCTCAATGTCCAATCGCTTGCGGTCCGGGCCATCCCAGCGCCGCGAAGACGGCACCCCAGTCTCGCGGTCGCCCCGCAATCGCGCAGCCAATTTTTCCAATTCAGCGAAACTCATCCGGGCCAACGCCGCCGCGTCCACCCCATCGCGCGCGCCCCCGCGAGCGCCCTGCGCCCCTGCGGCACCCTGCCCCACACGGCGCTTCGGCGCCCCGCCCCGCAGCGCGCAACGCCCCGCACCCGCGCGCGGCGACCGCGACGCCGAGCCCGAACGCCCGTGCGCGACGACGCGACACCACGGCGCGCTCTCGGCTTCCCCCCACTCCACGTCACCAGAACCCACCGACTCCTCCACCGCGCACACATGACCGCCGTCAAGCCACAGCAGAGCACCAGCGCAGAAACCCGTCGCGTGCCCCAGCGACCACGCCACGCGCCCTCCCTCCTGCGCTCCGAACGCCTCCACAGATTCCGCAGAGAACACACGCACGCGCAAGAAGCGGGAGCGCAAGTGCTGGACCACGACCTCAAGATTGCAGCGCTCCACCACCGACCCACAAGCGCCGGAACCCTCGTGGTTCTGGCACGCGCGGCCGAAATGCCGCGCAGCGTCGCCCCCGACAAGCTCAGCCACTGCGCTCTGCAGACACTTCCCACGCCACTCGACTGGACAACTCCCGCGCGCGCGGCGGTTCCCCCGCCCGCGTCCGCCGCGCGGCCGCGGGCGAAGCGGGCGCGCGGCACCGAATGCACCCACAGACGTGAGCACGGCGCCGTCCTGCGTCGCCCCGCTGAGCCCCGCCGGACACGCTCCGAGCGCGATCATGGCGCAGGCAGCGCGCACGGCCATGTCCCCGACGAAGTTCTTGGACTCCCGCGCAGCCCGGCACTTCGCTCCGCCAATCCCGACGCCCGGCGAGAACCGGCGCGCACAGACGCGGCGGCCGCCGCACGTCCGCGCCGAGAGACCGTAGAGCGCGCAGCAGAACCACCTGGCGGTGACGACCGCGGCTGCACGATCGGCCAGCTCGGGCGCGTCCGGGAGCTCCCGCGCAAACACATCCCGCTGCCGCCACCAGCGCGCCGCCGCGATCTTCCTCGTCATCACCACTCTGCTGTCTTCTTGTGGTGGGCACACGCCGAGAGCGACCAGACCGCAGGCTGCGCGCAGGGCCGCGTCGCCCACGGTCCACGACAACGCGTCGGGCGCAGCCTCGGCAGCGGCGCGGGGAGCGCGCGCCGGCGGCTGTTCCGGGTCGACGGCACGTGCCGCGCGCGCGGTCAGGAACTCCGCCACGCGCCCGTTCCTGCAAACCACCCCCCGCGCGCTGCGCCCAAACGAAAGCCGCTCTGGCGACGCGTCGCGCAACAGGGGGCGCGGCACGACGGGGAGCAGCACACGGTGTGCAAGGTGCCCGTTCCGCTCGGCCGCCGCCTCCGTCCGCCGCGCCCACTCCGCCTCCCGCCGCGCACACCGAGCCCGCCGGCACGACGCGCGGCACGCTTTCCGGAGCGATTTCTGCTCGCGCTCCGCCGCCTCCAGCGCGGAATCATCGACGACCTCCTCATGGATCACGTCGTGCTCTGCGAGCAAACACTCCTGCACCCGGACATCCCACGCGCGCGACTCCCGGGCCGGCGCCGAGCGCTCCGCGCACCGCCCCCGAGATCCGGGACCGCCCCCCGCCCGGGTCCCGTCCCCGTCCCCGTCTTCGTCCCGGTCCCGGCCCCGGTCCCGGCCCCGGCCCCGGTCCCCGTCCCGGTCCCGGTCCCGGTCGTCGGTCGTCGTCGTCGTCGTCGTCGGCGCCGCCCCCCTCCTCGTCCTCGTCCTCCTCCTCCTCCTCCTCCTCCTCCTCCTCCTCTTCCTCTTCCTCCTCCTCCCCCTCCTCCTCCTCTTCCTCCTCCTCCTCCTCATCCTCCTCCTCCTCCTCCTCTTTCTTTCCTCCTCCCCCTCGTCCTCCTCCTCCTTCTCCTCCTCCATGTCCGCCAAAGCCATGGCTATAGCGGAAACCCGGACAGGGACGCGGCAGACGTCGTCGTCGCCGTCGTCGTCGCTAGCAGCGAACGCGGAGATTTCCCCGGCGAGAACACGCTCATAAAAATCATTGCCCCCCAACCGTTTTTCGACGCCTCCGGAACCCCATTTTGAACCGCCGTTTCTGACGCCTCCGGAAGACCGTTTCAGACGCCTCTGGGGGACCGTTTCGGACGCCTCCGAAGCACCCTTCCGGGGAACTATTTCGGACGCCTCCGAGCCTCTGGAGGACCGTTTCGGACGCCTATGGGGGATCATTTCGGAGGCCTCTGGGGCAACCATTTTGGACGCCTCCGAGACATCATTTCGGACGCCTCTGGGGGACCGTTTCGGACCGCCTCCGAGCCGGTTTTCGACGCCGCTCGTGATCCTCCTGCTTCTTTTCTGCTCGTGATTATGTTCCGCAGTGCCAGCTGGGGCTGGTCCAGCAGAAAAACTACGACGGGGGGGCCTGGAGACACACGAACCATCGAAACGCGATTCCGACACGCCCCTCCAAATCCATTTAAAAAGTGATGGGGCATACCGAAAGCAAGGGGGCGACCGTCGGGATCGACATCGGAATTCCGTAGAAATCATACAGCGCCCATGTCGAGCGCACACGCCGTGCCAAAAAAACATACACACCTAAATCGAATGGTCCGCACGCGTACCCAGAGCCAAAAATCCTCTCCTCCTCCTCTCCTCGCCCACCTCCATTCCCTCCCTCCCCGTCCGCCTCCGCCCCCCAGCCCCGCTGAGAGAGTCGAGCGGGGTTCCAGGCGGGCCCGAGGGTGATCCTGGAGCGGCCCCGACAGGGCCTAGATAGCTCCGAGCGGCCCTCACGAGGGCCCCCCGAACACTTCAGCGTCAAATGCTGCCACCAGGGATGTGTCGGACATAGTGGGCGAATGCCTCTATGAGCCCGCGCGGAGCCCCTCGAATTGTTCAAATCTTCACGCGGCAGAGGCGGGGCAATCCTTGCGCCTTCTCAGGGCCCCGCGCGGGCTCATAGAGGCATTCGCCCACTATTTCCGACGCGCCCCTGGTTGCGGCATGTGACGTTTCAGCGGTCGCCACACCCCGCTCGCGCTCACTCCTCATCACCTCCCCCTCCGTCCGCCCCCCGTCCACCTCCCAACTTCCCGCCCTTGGGCGCGGGTCCTGAGTCGCAGACGCCCGCGGTCTCGAGGTTATCGGCCCCCACCCCCGCCGCCCCGAGGCTCGGCGACGGGGGGAGGCGGGGGGGGGGGAAGGAGGCGGAGGACGTAGCTATGGAGAGAAGGGAGACGAGCAATTAGGACAGGGAGGGGACGGAGAAGGAGAGGGGGAAGGCGGAGGAGGAGGAGCAGGATATGTGGCCTGGGGGCGGAGACGTTAAGGGAGGAGGGGGCTGCATTCACTTGCAATGCGATCCATGATACACGACGCAATTCATGATTCGAGATGGCGGCACGCACCTCCCACCGTGCTGCAGCTGCTGGCAGGCGCCACGGGCACCTTTCTCAGGCGAAACGCCTACCAAGGCCCATGAGGGCCGCTGACGGCCGCCCCGACGCTCTTATCGAGGACGGCTGGCGCTGCGGGCATGGCGCGTCAGCGCCTGCCCGAAACTGCGAGCCGCATCCCAGAGGCGAACGGAGACACCGCACTCTCGACCGACTGCGCCATCCTGGCCTCACAAAGGCAGCGATCTTCCCTCCCTCGGTGCTGACACACACACACATCTCTAACTCCACATGTCCCTTGCTCTGGTCCCCTCCCAACCCGCTCTGGCCGAGTGCCCTACGCAGCGTCTCGCAGCCTCGAGGGTCCAACCATCACTTGAAAAACAATGCATCGTACGTTTTGTTGGCCAGCACCTTCGGCGATATCTCCTCGATCATGAGCTGGTGCTTGGATAATTCCTGCTGGGCGGCCAGCGCCGATTTGCGCAAGGCAACTTTGTCAACCTGCTCGGAAAACGATTTCAACATCAGCGCCGCCGCCCAGACCAGAATGCACTTGCACATGGTGAGTGAGCCGTCCTCAAGGACGGTCTCGTCGAAGGAGGCCAGCTGGTACGTCTTGGCCCACGCGCGGATGCCGATCTCTTCCTGCGGAAAGCCCGCGCGAGGGATGACGCAGTGGGAGGGCAGAGCACGGAGGCAGGGAGGGCTTGGAGGCGAGAGGAGTAGGCAGGAGGCGGAACCAGGGGTGATAGGGGGAGCGAGCGGGAGGACGAGGGGGAGGAGGGGGGGGGGCACCAGTATGCCCCACTCCCCCATCGACCCCCCCCCCCAACCCCCACCACTCTTGCCCCAAGGGAGCAGGCGGTTGGACGCCCGCCGCAGTCCTCCTTGGCGGCGGCGACCTTCTTGCGGAGGCCCACGGCAACGCCCTCCGCCAGCAAGGTGGACTTGCCGACGGCGCGCACCTTGTCCCACTTTTCGGCAGCGGCGCCGACCAGCCCGTGGGTCCACTCGGCGCCGTTCTTGAGGCCGCCCTGCTCTTGCTTCAGCTCCACCACCGTCGTGTTGACGAATTTGTGGATCTTCTCGCGAAGCCCGTGCTCGGCCACCTCGTCGATCAGGGATCGCACCGTGCCGTAGAATGCCATCGCCCCCTGCTTGATGAACGCCGTGTCCTCGTGGTCAGGGAACTTCTCATCCGAGAGCTTCTCGAACAACACGGTGGCGGACCCCTTCATCTTAGATAAGTTCGCGTCCTGATACGCGGAGCCGGGGTCCAAGCTGTCATCCTTGAAGTGCTTCGCCTTGAAGTCGGCCACCTGGGCCGCCAGCTCGCTCTGCTTCCTGAGGGCGTCGAGCACGCCGTCGTGGAGGCTGGACGTCGGCAGGAGGTCCAGGGCAGCTGCAAGCGCGCCCAACGCCGACGAGCGCAGCACCTCGCCGTTCGCAGCCACGTCCACCGCGATCTTGATGCTTCCGTCGGCCACCTTCTTCAAATCATTCATCGCGTCCTGGTCGGCGCAGGCCACGCCCCTGACCTTCTCCATCACGGACTTCGCACCATCCAGGACCTCTTGCGTCAAGCTCTCGGCAGCGGCGGACTCTTTCAATGCAGCCTTGAACTTGACCATCTCCCCTTCCGACTGGAGCTTGACCAGCAGCTCGGCAGCGTCGCCCTCGGCCTCGAGGAAGAACGTCATCTCGTGCCACGCGACCCTCTGGTAAGAGACCATCTCGCCGAAGCACTTGGCCTCCTCCAGCGATGCTCGCCCCTCAGCGACGCGCTTCCCGAAGGCCTGGACAAGCGCCTGCGCCTTGTGCAGCGCCTGTGTCTTCACGCTCTCCCCGAAGGAGCTGCCGAGCGCATCCATCAAGCCAAGCAAATGCTTGGCTACGAGCGCGTTGTCATTGAAAACGGCGCACCACTCCTCCGTCGGGCTGGAATGACCTGGCAAGTCGGTCGTCAACGCATTGTGCACCTGGTCGACTTGAGGGCCCATGGAGTTCAGACCTTGCGACGTTTTCGACAAGTCGGTGAGCATGTCCATGTAGTACGGCACCGAGAGGACCGTTCGGGCGACCGACTGCGCGATCGGGTCCTTGGACTTCGCGTCGGACAGCAGCGCGACGTGGTGCTTGACCGTCAGGTTGAACTCCTCTAGGGACAGCGCGACGCCGTCACCAATGAGCACGTTCAGCGCGCCGAAGACCTCTGTGAGCGAGCAGAAGAGCCGCGCGTACACCTCGGGCATGTCGGAAGCTACGATCTCAGCAATCTTGGCACGAACTTGGGCAATGGCAGCGGTGACGATCGAGTGCGAGCCTTTGCCAGCCTCAATGGCGGGGCAGAGCCACGAGTCCACGAAGCAGGTGTTGAAGGCGGTGATCTTGATCTCTGGGTCCATCTCCAGCGCGCTCAATACTGGCGAACAGCTGTCGAATGGAGCGGCGTGGCCAGGGTCGTGCGGCAAGGTGCATTCGAAGAACGCCTTGAACGTATCGGCGTCCCGCACGGTGCTCATCATCCGCCTCGCTGCCCTCATGCACAGTTTGAGGTTCACGGCGTCGGGCAGCGCCCCGTCGATCTGGATCAAATACCGAACAGCTTTCGCCAACTCGTCATCCCCGTAGTTGTCCTGGTGGGCCACAGATGCAATGTGGGCCATCTCGAACTTTTTGACCTGAGCCTTCAGCTCCTGGACGCCAGCGGACCACTTCGGGCTAGTGCCGTTCTCGCGCAACCACCTGGAGGCATGGTGGAGGAAGTTGCCCAAGTTCCCCTTCACCATCTCCGTCTCGCAATCCAAATTCTTGATGTGCTTGCATGGGCCAGACCTCCCACTCGAGTCCCCGCCCGCCGTGCTGACAACGCCAAGCGCAGTAGAAGCCGCCAGAGACGCTGCATCGTCCAAGGTGTCGTCATCGGGGCCGCCAGGCGAGGCCTCATTGTCACCTGACCCTGGGCTCTTCAAAGAGAAGCGCCTCTTTTTTGCCACGGGGGCAGCTGCCTCAGATCTCCCGCCGAAGAGCGACGACGGCACCTGAATCACAGGGGCGCCAGCGCCGTCGACGACGCTCTCCCCCCCCGCCTCCGCCGCCAACCCATCGCTCTCGGCAGCAGCGGCCCCGCACGCCGCTGGCGACCCGTCCCCTGTCTCTGCCATGCGAGAGCCGTTGACAGGCCTGAACTCGGCGGTGTGGAGCTTGATCGGGGCCAGGTCGAGCTTCCCCCTCGTGGCGCTGATGCACGGCAAGTCCTTCGCAACCAGCTCCGAATCGAATTCTGTTTTCTGGTTGCTGAGCCCCGAGTTCAAGAAATCGAGGACCTGGCCATCGTAGAACACGTCGTCTGGGCGCACGGGGTGCGCCCCAGCGGTGACCTTGTGGAACGTGGCAAAGCTCATGGTGCGACGCGCCCCAGGGAAGAGCTCGAACAGCCATACTTTTTCGGTCTCCCCCGCTGCGCCGCCCCGAACTGGAAGCAGCATCGTGGGGTGGTGGCGCACCAGGCGCTGCAAGGGCTCGTGGCCGTCATGGTAGTACTTGAAGTCAGCCTTGTTGAGGACGGCAACCTTGCGCTTCACCTTGACGACGCTGCCGCAGTCCACCGAGACGCTGTCGCCGCGCGCCGTGAGGCCGACCGTGTCAAGCGCGGTGCGGTTGGCGCGGTTCGCCCAAGAAGTTTCCGCTTGCTGCACCCGCTGCCTGAAGTGGCTGTCCTCGGGCGATTTGCTGTTCTTGCGCTCGATGACCTCGTCGATCGGCATGTGCGAGAAGACGCGGATGTACAGCTCGGCAATGCTGCGCTTGATGGGCACGCCATGGCCCTCGCTGGCCCCGATCACGACTTGCGGGTCGTCCTCGGGAGCGGCAGGGGCGGAGCAAGAGCCCCCCTTCCCCCCTGATCATAACCCCACCCCCGCGGGTCGGCCGACGGTCGAACCCCTTGCCAGCGGGCCCCCTTCGACAGCTACAGGCGGCAACGTCGTGCGCCCCGAACACTTCCAGAACATACGGCAGCACACAAAACACAAACCTCCCAGTAGATACAACACCACAACGCACACCACAACTTCCAGGACATACACAAACAACGCCGTTGTCTGTCCATCGGGCGTCGCCCGCCCATCCCCCTGGAGCTCCTCTGAAGGCCTTGCCGAAACACGCCAGCCGAGAACACTGCTTGGGGGTGCCCTCTGAACCCCGAGCCCCGCGGCCTCGCGCGGGGCAGGGGGGCGCCCGTCTGCTCTGGGGGGCAGGGGGCGGTCTGACGATACGCGGGATGACGACGGGCGAGGGGGAGTTGAGGAGGAAAGAGAGGAGGGGGCGTTGAGGAGGAGGGCGGGGAGAGTAGAGGAGGAGGGGGAGGGGGGATGGGCATTGTAAACTAGCTTACCCGCCCAAGCGCGTGGACGAGTCTGTAGAGGCAACATTCAGGAAACCCAGCGGTGCGTGATTTGGGCTCCAGTTGGAAAGGACCAGACGATGTTTCAACGTACGGTTGGTTGAGCGGGATGTTTGCTTCGCTTCGGCATTGGATGTATCTGTATCCTCCTCCGCCCCTCCGTGCCCCCCCCCCCCGTAACCCCCCCGCCCAATCCTCGCCCCCCGCGTCGGGCAGGGGGCGGACGTGGGCAGCGGTGGTGCGAGAACGCTGCCGTTTTTTCCAAAGCTTAGGCCCCGTTGCGAGAGCAGTCGGGGGCCAAGGTATTGCTATAAGCATACCCTGAAAAGAAAGCTGCGCGCGAGCTGTACGAACGCCCCACAGCGGACCGCACTTGCGGACAACGTGCGCAGCGGGCCTGGCGCCGACGGCAGCCCGTCCCGCTCGGACAGGGAACGGCGATTGGGAGCGGGAGGGATGTTGGCGCTGGTAGTGGGCGGGTAACATGGGAATGAGGAGCGGACGAAGGGAGGTCGATGTAGCTTGAGGGGGCGAGCAGGCGCGCCAACGAAGGCTCATCCTCATGTGAGCTGTCACGCGGAGTACCCGCGATGATATCAGTCAGAGTCGGAGCCAGCGCTGTCAGAGCACATTACATCAGAGTCAGAGGGCTCGTGCTCCAACAGCGACGCGTCAAGCTGCATCATGCGGCCTGTGCGCGGCCAGTACGAGGTGTCCAACTTCCACTGCTCCAGGGCCTCGTGCTCCACGGTGTTGTCGGCCCTGAGCGGGAGCACGACGTCTGGCGCGCCCTCCGAAGTCTCGGTGTCGGCGCGAGCGGCGTCGGGCAGCTCGATGGCGTAGGTGCTGATGTTGCTCGGTGCGATGTCGTGCAACGGGATGGCGCGGTTGAACGTCGGCTCCACAAGGGTGTAGTGGCCTTCGGAGAGCGAGAACACCTCGGTCTTGCCGAGCGGGAGGCAGGGGCCCACGGGGTAGTAGACGGTCTCGCGGTCGAACTCGGAGTCGGCGGGTTCCGACATGGCACCGCCTCCAGCTGCGTCGGCGATCGAAGTGGCGGCCCCCTCCGTCTCCCCCGACGCTGTGTTGTTCAGGAGCTTCTTCTCGACCTCGTTCAAACGATCCCTCAGGTAGCTGTTCTCGTGACTTGTCTCGTCCAGGCGCTTCTCGACCACCTCCAAGCGGTTGCGGGCCTGTCACTCAGTGGTGCGTGGGGGGAAAACTTGGGAAGGCGAGGCAGGCTGGGTTGGGTTGAGGGGAGGGGGGCGAGGGCGGGGGAGAGAATGTGACATGAGGCGAACGAGCAGGGAAGACAGGCGGCGAGGAGCGGGAGAAGCGGAGGGCTGAAGAGCAGCGGTGGGCAGACGGGCGCAAGGGTGTGGAGGGGGGGGAGGTGGCGGGGTGGAGGGCGGAGGGGAGGGCTTACACGGTTGAGGGCAAGCGTGGGCGGAGTACGGGCGGCGTGGGCATTGGAAGGAAGGAAGGAAGGTGGCCTCGACCAACAGCTGCCATATCCTCTGCTTCTTCGGCACATACCCGTCGTCCGACGGCGTCTCTGGGCGGGGGCGACGGATGCCCTCGTGGCACTCTGGCTCTAGGCTCATTGGAGTGGCGGTGGCGTCGGCTGCGTTGTCGGTGGCTCGGTTGCGCCACGGTGGCGACATCGGTGATGGCCGTCGAGAGGAGGCGTGGGCCTGGTCGGCGGACTGACCGCTAGGTCGAGCCAAAACGGCTGCGGGCGGGGAGGGGGGGGGGGGTGGGCGGGCGGCCAGCGGCCCCCAGGGGGGCGGCGAGCGGGCAGGGAAAGCCCTTCGCCGTCTCTGACCAATGTGGCGCAACGACCCTCTTCGGGGCAGAGCCCTCGCGGTGCAAACGGCACGGGCGAGTTGGAACCGCATTGCCTCCAAGATGCCTTTAAGGCGGCAAATATGGCCTCCAAGATGCCCCAGCAAAGGCCAGTCTGGCCCCAAGGGAGACCAAGATAGCTGCTAGACGCCTCCAAGACGGCCCGAGGTGCACCCAAGACCGCCCAATATGGTCTCATTAGCATCTAAAGACGGCATAATCGGCTCCCGCGAGGCGTCCAAGACGGCCCAAGAGGTCTCCAAGTAGCCTCCGACATGAAACTTATGATGATGAGGGTGAGGACGACGTTGGGGATGAGTATGGTGATGATGGTGACGATGGTGATGATGCGTATGCTGATGCTGCTTCTGCGGGCAATAAGTGTGATGCTGCTGGCGATGGCGCTACACCATATGACAGCGAGAGCAGTGTTGGGCATGACGATTGGGGGAGGCGAGGGAGGAGGAGCAAGCAGGAACGCTGGGCGCTGCGCTTATCAAAACGATGACCCAACACCACCTGATTGTCAGGAAACATGGGGATTGCATAGTTTGGGAAGGCAGCAATGTGTGGCAGAGAGAGGTAATCAAAATAAGCAGAGGGTGGCGGGTCGGTCCTCGGTGAACTTCGTCTTGGTCCAGGCGCACTGGCCAGCGACGGCAGCCGCCAGCGGCTGCTGGCGGTTCCCCCCTCTCTTGGGGCTGTCGGCCTTGGGAGGCTTCCTGGGGCTGCCGCCGCCGCCCTTCCGACCAGCCCGACCGCCGCCGCGAGCGCCAGCAGCGCGCCCAGCGCCAGCCATCGTCGGCGACGAAAGATGGAGCTGCACTCGGAGCGGCCTCAGATCTCTGAGCTCTGAGGAAGAATACGCGAAATCACGATTTCTCTCGAGCCTAGGACGGCAAGCCATGATGGACACACGAGTTGCCCACAGCTCACAGTCGCAGGGGTGGCTCGAGAGGGCCGATTGGGGGGGCGCGGGCGGGCGTGCCAGAAGCGATTCCGCGAAGGCCCAGCGGGGGGGGGGCTCCAGGGGGGCCAGAGAAGACTTTGTGCAAATCCGAGAGGGCCTCGGCGCCCCCCCCCACCCCCCACGCCCCCGATGAGACAGAGAAGGCCCGATGAAGGCCTCGGGGGAGGGCACAGAAAGCATCAGAGCGGCCCAAGCAGGCCCGAGGCAACGTAGGGAATGCACCAGGAAAGTCTTCGGGAAAGCCTAAAAAAAGCCTCGATGAAACCCGAGAAGTCCCAAGGATCTGCCCCAAGAAAGCGTCACTCGCCCCCATCGTCTAGCTCCCTCGGGCCTCCTCCACCCCCAACCTCATCCGAACCATCGCGCCCGCCACCCCCTCCTGCGCCCCTCCGTCCTCGCTCAGCCACTCCCTTCACCTCCCCCACGGGGGCTCCTGGGCCCCTGTGCTTGGTAGGCACCAGTCGGCGACGCGGCGCGTGTCTCCGGACCACCCAGGCCCGCCCAGGCGACACCCCGTGTGTCTCCCGAACCCACAGACGACCCTGGGGCGACACGGGATGTGTCGCTGGGGAGGATTTTTGGACACGGAAAAGCAAATGTATCGAGGATCCGGACCCCCCGTGTGTCGCACCAGGGGACGACCCCCCCCCGCGCGACACGCTGCGTGTCTCCTGTGGGGACCAGAAACGCCCCCCTCAGACGGGCCATGTCGGGGTCCTCCACCCGACCGCCCATTCTGATTGCAGCCGCTCCTAAGACCCCAAACTCAGCACTCCAAGCATTGAATACTTCAAACAACAACGTTTAAGCTGATGCTTGCGGGCAGAGGTGGCAAATCGGCCCCGCCTCACATAAACCAGACACGACCTGTTCGTGGCGATCCAAAGAAGCGGTGACTCGATGATGATTCACTCTCCTCCAGTCTACGCAAGGTGGCTGGCGCACACGGGCTCCTCGGGCTCGCCAGCGCGACGAGGCCGCTCCATGCTGAGCAAACGCTCGCCGTTGTGAAACTCTCGCAAGGCCTCCCTGGCCTCGCACCGCGTCTGGCGGCTGATGCTCGCCACGAAAAATGCGCTCTGGTGCTCAGCTTTGGTGGCGCACCCGTCGGCTGCGAGCCACGCGGCCATGAGGCCGACGGGCCGACCTTTCAAGGAACGCTCTCTGTCCGTCAGCCCCTCGGGGGAGCTCGCCCAGGCTGAGGGGGCCACGCGGCGGGCGGGGCGGCTCGACCACCAGGGTTCACCATGGGGGCCCTTCTGAATCCTTTCGGCGTTATCTTGGGCCACGGAATGAGAGTTCTCTGTGCCCTACTGGGCCGAAACAAGGGGCCCGAAGTACATGCGCCAGGCGCGCCTCGAAACGGGCCCCAAAGGACGCGCGTTTCGAGCGAATGGGCCAGCCCACGAGCCAATACTTAGGCATGTTTGGCCCCATAACAGGCCACTGATTGGGCTCTCGAGAGACCCTCCTAAACCGAAAACGAATGACGATTCTAAGGCCATCGACGCAATTCGAAGCTGGCCCCAGCAGGTCATAAAGTTAGACACCGCACGCAATAAGATCTCACATCGCGGGTGCGCCCAGGCACGACGAAACAAAATTAGCCAGGTGATGGGTGCGACCATCTGCAGTTGTGAGCACCACGGATGAGGTGAGAACGAGGGGAGGGGCTGGAACAATGATTCAAGCGCGCGTGAGAAGGACGGAGCGTCGTTGCTGATTGGGCACCGAAGCCAGCCGCCAAATGTTACATGTGGATGTAGCACGTCATGGATGCTATGCATGTGCGTTTGTGACGACGATGGAGCGGCATTGCTGTTGGGGTCGGATGGGCCAACCGTATCGGGTATCATCTGGGCGCAACCCGTCACGGCCGATCTGCGCGCGCACATGAGAAAGACGCAACGGCGTTGCTCGTGAAGTCGCAGAGGTCAGCCGCAACGGGTTGCATCTGGATGCTGCCCAGCACGGTTGAAGTGTTCCTTTGTCGGCGCGGCCCAGGAGAACAGCATGCGATGGGGCCGCGAAGCGCGCGAGGGTGTGCCAATACTGGCGCTGCAAGGCATGTGACCCCTGCCATTGGGGCTTTCGGCTGAGCTTCATATGGGGCCGCGAAGCGCTAGAGGGGTTTGCCAACACGGGCGCGGCCACACGTGCGACTCTAGCCGCTGGGGCCTTCGGCGGAGCTCCCCGTGGGTCCACGGAGCGCATTGCGAGGTGCGTGTCGGCATGCAACCGACGAGGAGGATAATGGTGACGAGGAGGAGGATCCACGTGAGGATTCGGAAAGTGGCCTCCTTCTCCCCCCCCCTCCTACTCCACCCCCTCCTACATCTCAATCTCCTCCTCCTCACCCTCTCCTCCGCCCTCAGCTTCGCACCCCTCATCCTCCTCCTTATCCTCGAGAGAGCCCTGACAGGGCGCGAAGAAGCTCCAGGAGGTCCCTTAGGGGGTCCAAGGTGGCCCCAAGATGACGCCAAGAGGTATCCAGGCCGATGGGGGGCGCAACGTAGCCGCAGTAGGGACTTTGTAGTGTTCATGGTGAGCAGCCCTGAAAACGAACACTTCCCAATCGCTCGCGGTGCCCTTTTTGGCTCCGAGGGGGGCTCTCTTGAGCCCCCTTGGGGGTGGCTCCAAGAGGGCTGAAGATGGCTGCAGCAGGGCCCCGATGGGGGGGGCAACGGGTCCCCCAAAAGGCCACATGGTCACAGAGGCGTCTTGGGGCCATATTGGTCCACCCTCGGCGCCCGCTTGAGGCCGCCTTGGGGCCCTCTCGGGGCCCTCTGGGGGGGGGGGCTCTATGGGGGCCCAAGAGGCAAGAGGGGCCCAAAAGGTCCAAGACCGCAAGACCCAACTCCCGCGCGAAGGTCAAGACACGTGCGCGCGAAGCGTTAGGGATCGATGTAGTACCTCGTCATCCTGCAAGGACGGTCCAGCCCCCTGGTGAAATGGTCGCGGCTGCACGTCGCCTCAAAGCGGGCTTGCTGCGTCTCCGTCGGGGGGTAATACCTTATGGCGCCATTAGCCATTCTAACCCTGACGACGCCTGGTGGGTCGGGGGGGCCATCGTCAACTCCGTCGCCGCCGCCAGCCAGTGGGTCGCCCACCACGGGCGGGACGGGGGCACCCTCCTCGTCCCCGCTGGGGTCGTCCTCATGTATGTCTGAGTCGCCACCCACATCGACATCGGCGCCCTCCTAAACTGGGAAACTATTGGGGGCACGCTCCAACACAGCATGCAGGGCTAGCTTTCGACCGATCTAGGGTTGAACGACGTAGGCTTTGTCCTACGGGTGTACAGCGGGCCCACATCGGGCCCTTCAGGCACCCACGAGCAACGTCATGTGTCACGCGTGCGCGCCGTCCCATGTATGAGTACACAGGTTCCGCGTACGTGTACGAGTGATACGATGCATAGGTATGCGCGCGTGCTTATACTTACACACACATTCAGCACCCATGTACCACTTAAACGCATGTTCGTACAAGTCTCTAGGTATACGTATACACGCCTCGCACAGGTACCCTCATCGCTCACAGTGTCACCGTGGGCAGCCGCGACCCTATTGGGCCCCCAGCCCACATAGGGCAATGCGTTTGACGCTTTAACGATGCACACTTTGTTTCCACCAGAAAGGCCCACCCCTCATGGAACGGAGCCCCCAATCATCAGTCGCTGATCAGGACCCCCCCCCCCAGTTGGACCCCAAGATGCACCAACAAACTCTAAAACACTGGATACTCAACCATAAAACAACACGTGTATCGGCCCAGCCAGCGGTTGCAAGTTTACCCGAAAGTCCTGGAAGCCGTCGCCGCCAGGCTCCGAAGGCTCCGAATCGGGCTCGCCGTCGGGGTCGGCCTCGCCGTCCTCCAAGGCGTGGAACGCCTCGTCGGGCTCGGGCGGCTCGTCGACCCGAGGGAGTCGACCGCCTCCGCGCCTGCTGGCAGGAGGCGGTGTCCAGAACACGGTGGCGCCTGCATCTCCCCCAACTTCGCGCACTGACACATCACCAGGGCGAAACACACCGATGTGTACTGGGTCGTCGACGATGGCGTACAACTGCATAGACCATTCCATGGAAGGGTCCATCTCTCGGAACAAATAGAAGTCGAAGAACGTGTCTTTGGTCGCCTGGGGAGGCGGTGGGCTGGACACAGCAAACAGCTGTTGCGCGGGCTAATGGGTAAACCTCCCTGGGACAGTGCCCCGATTGACCTCCAAGGGCCCCCCGAAAGTGATGGCACATGCGGGCTTGGCACGGCCCAAGGATGCGAGACATCGCGTTGCATCCTGGCGCGGTCGCGCTCACGTGCGGCTCCCGTGGATGGCGCCAACATGCCACCAGCAAGTCCAACGAGGACTCCGCGCCACCCCAGGATGCCCCAATCATGGCCCAAGAGGCTCCCGAGAGCGCCCCAGTAATCCCCTAGGCGGCTCTGGAAAGCACAGCCACGGCCCAAGAGTGCACCAAGACTGCGTCAGAGAGCACCCGACGAAACCCAGAACACCCAGGCAGTCTAACACCACACCCTACATTCCCAGGGAAATCTCGGGCGACGCTGAAAGCGCACACGGTGCCCTCGGCTGCGCGACTGGGGGGGTCGGACAAAATTGGTGGTGCCTTTGTCCGAACGCCCCCTAATAACAACGCTGAGGATTGCGGGCGCTCGGCCAACACGCATCTGCAAGTAGGGGGACGAGCTGAGGCGCGGGGGCGGCTGGCGGAGGAGGCGGCGCAAACCCCAGGCAGGACAAGGCAATGAGGAGGCGATGGAGGAGGGAGGGTGGCAGGGAGAAAAGGGAAACAGAGAGCAGGCCCCTTGTTGCTCAAACCCGCTGTCCTCAAGCATGATCTCGCCACCAACCACCGCGACCCTGTCAGGGTCCTCACCGACGACAAGGGCCAAGAAGCTCGAGCGGTACGGGTTCAGGGAGTGCGCGCCGATGTGGAACCACATCTCCAGATGTGCAGGTCCAACTTCACCACCGCCAAGTAGATCAGCGAACTCGTCGCCCCAGCCGTCGCTCATCTCGGTGAAGAGCTGCTCCCGATGGCCGTCAAACCGAACGACCAGCGACTGCTGTCGCAATAGACTCTTCATTGGCCCTGCCTTGCAAAGAACCTTCAGCTTCGCCAGGTATGCGTTCCTCATTTTCCAGATGAGGACGCCGTCGCCGCTGCATAAGCAGATGCCCACCTCGTGGCAAGGCGGTGGGCCGATCTTCTTCTTCTTCTCATCAAGTACAATCGGCTCCGATAGCTCGTGCAGGATGGGCGTGGACATGGAGTCGAAGTCCACCTGCAGGGCTCGCCCCACGTTGGAGGTACGTGCTAACATATCAGTAGCCAAAGCAACCTTCAAGGCGTTCGTCGTAGTCGGGATCAGCTCGAACACGACGTCATCCACATCTGGCACGGGGTACAAACACTGCTTGAATGGCTGCAGCACGGGATTCTGGGCCACGGTCTCTTCCAACAATGCTTTCCCTTTCGTGGCTGCCCACTCCCGCAACGCACGCTGGTCAGCGGCTCGGCGCCTGCCCGCCTCCAGCAGCATGCGCCGCTGCTCCGCCTTTGCGGACGCCACCAACTCATGTAAGTGTCGGTTGTCCGAGCGGCGCATGACCAATGATACTGCCGAAAACGCAGCCCGCCGCCGAGACATAGGATCTGGCCCTGCACCGCTAGCCTCATCAGCCTGAGTGCGCTCGGCCGCCGCGGCGGCTTGGGCACTGCGTTGTTGGCGTCGGAGCGCCCTCGACGTAAAGCCAAATGCGCCCTCGCCTGGCCGCAGCTTCGCCAACTGCTGCTGGGCGCCCTTCGCCAAGTCGATGTAGAACTGCTTCTCGTCTGGCGTCAGCGCGTTGTACGCTGCTGACAACGCCGACAAGTCGGGCCTCCCCTCCGTCCCAAACGTGTGGTATCGAACGTAAGCGTGCCAAGGGCCAGAGTACCAGCGGTCTCTCAGGTCGTCGCAGTCGCCGTCGGGCCCGACCGACCCGTCGCACAAGCCGTTGGCGGTCAGCTTGCTCAACTCCTTCGCCACAGTGTTGTAGGCAACGCGGGCGTGCACGCGGTCGCAGATGGCCTCGGCGTTGACCTCAGCGAACGCCTGCCCATTCGCATGGACCCCTCGCATATACAAACGCCTCCGCAACGCTGCGTGCCAGCACTCTATCTTCGCCATGTGCCGTCTGGCGAGCCTGCATTGGAATCGTAAAGCTGCCTGCGCATCGTCACTGCGTAAGCCACCAGGCTTGTCGACGAACTCGTCCAGGAACCTCTTGCTCCAGGGATCGTGCAAACATTGCGGCTTGTTCGCAAAGTCATCAGCGTCAGCATCGCTCAACAAACATCGGAACGTTGCAACGGGCTCGACCTTGTGGCGCAGACACGCCGTCCGCCCTGCTGTGCATAAGCTCCCAGACAAAAGCTTGAACGTAAACGCCCTGCACTCCAAGGTCTTATCGGCGTCGCCCACCAATACGTCCCAGTGGGTAGCGGAATTCATCATTGTCACAATGTCGGTCAAGAAATTCGAATCGGCACCGCCCTTGGCCATCTCGAGCAACTCGAAACTCCTGTTGGCTCGGGGCTGGCCCTGCCCCGACGGGGCCAGCAGCGCGCGCGCCTGTGACGCGCGCTGAGCCGCCTCCCAGTCCACCGAACCCTGGTCGAGGAGCTGGTCCAAATACATCTCGTGTGCCAGAGCAACTTGGATTGTTATCAACGTCCTGCTAGTAGGATCTGACTGAGACAACTCCAAATCAATCTCAACTGGGCGCCGGCGGTAAACCGTCAACCTTTCTTACCGCCGGGGGACTCGTAGAGCTTCCTGACAATATATACTGTGGGAGAAAACTCCAAAGAACGACTATTTTTTAAGCCCAAGCGATTTCAGACCTCTCAAGATAACGCTAACAAAAAACAAACAGTTTCGCAACCCAGGTCGAGTATCAAACCGAGTTCAGACCTCTGAATGCGACAGGCGGGCGCGTCTGATCTCTGCGAATCCACTCATGTGATTCCCAGCCCTGAAGCCCCCCTACAGCCCGTGTTAAGTGCAGAAAACCGACAGTATCGACTCGAATAATATAATAGTTTTGCCAACCTAGTTCGAGCAGCAGACCGAGTTCCGAGCTCTGGAATCGACCGAAAGACGCGCCTGATGTGTGCAGATCGATATGTATGACCTGCAGCACTGTCGCCCTCCCCCAGCACGAGTTGAGTGCAGAAAATTGAGAGCACGTCTCAGGATCATTCGGACAATACGAACAGTTTCGCGAACCTAGCTCGGGAAGCAGGCCGAGTTCAGAGCTCTCGGTTCAATAGACGAACGCGACGGATGATTCCCCATCGATGTCTGTGACAATGAGCCCTGTAGCTGCCCTACAGCTCGAGTTGAGTACAGAAAACCGAGGGCGTCTATCAAGATGACTCGAATAATACGAATAGGTTTGCGGACCTAGCTCGGCTAGCAGACCGAGTTCAGACCTCTCGATTCAACAGGCGAACGCGCGTGATGATTCTGAGTGCGATAGGTGTGCTTACCAGCACTGTAGCTGCCCTAAAGCTCGAGTTAAGTACAGAAAACCGGGAGTGTCTATCAAGATGACTCGAATAATACGAATAGGTTTGCGGACCTAGCTCGGCTGGCAGACCGAGTTCAGGCCTCTGGATTCGGCAGGCGAACGCGCGTGATGATTCTGAGTGCGATAGCTGTACTTACCAGCTCTGTAGCTGCCCTACAGCTCGAGTTAAGTACAAAATACCGACAGCGCGTATCAAGATGACTCGAAACGGTCGTTCCCGCCGGGGCGCTTTTTGGCCTTCAAAGTTACCCGATCGAGCTGAGATCAAGATGGCAAGCGGGAATAAGATCGAATATCATGGGAAAAAATATTGGAGCTCTAACGAATGGTCAAATTTCCAGAACAAAATTTTCAACCGACCAAAAGTCACCAAAAGGTCCGTCGAGATTTTTCTTGCCAACTAGCTCTCCAGCGCTCCGGAACTGGGCGCCGGCGGTAAACCGTCAACCTTTCTTACCGCCGGGGGACTCGTAGAGCTTCCTGACAGTAAATAGTGTGGAAAAAAACTCCAAAGGACGACCAGTTTTTCAGCCCAAGCGATTTCACACCTCTCAAGATGACTCTAACAAAGAACAAACAGTTTCGCAATCCAGTTCGAGTATCAAACCGAGTTCAGACCTCTGAATGCGACAGGCGGGCCCGTCTGATGTCTGCGAATCCACTCATGTGATTCCCAGCCCTGCAGCCCCCCTACAGCCCGAGTTAAGTGCAGAAAACCAGCAGTATCGACTCGAATAATAAAATAGTTTCGCGGACCTAGTTTGAGCAGCAGACCGAGTTTCAAGCTCTGGAATCGACAGACAGACGCGCCTGATGTGTGCAAATCGATATCTGTGACCCGCAGCACTGTAGCCCTACCCAGCACGAGTTGAGTGCAGAAAATCGAGAGCACTCTTCAAGATGATTCGGACAATACGAATAGTTTCGCGAACCTAGCTCAGGCAGCAGGCCGAGTTCAGAGCTCTCGGTTCAATAGACGAACGCGAATGGTGATTTCCCATCGATGTCTGTGACAATGAGCCCTGTAGCTGCCCTACAGCTCGAGTTAAATACAGAAAACCGAGAGCGTCTGTCAAGATGACTCCAATAATGCGAATAGGTTTGCGAACCTAGCTCGGCTAGCAGACCGAGTTCAGACCTCTGGATTCAACAGGCGAACGCGCCTGATAATTCTGAATGCGATAGGTGTGCTTACCAGCTCTGTAGCTGCCCTACAGCTCGAGTTAAGTACAAAATACCGACAACGCGTATCAAGATGACTCGACACGGCCGTTCCCGCCGGGACGCTTTTTGGCAGTAAAAGGTACCCGATCGAGCTGAGATCAAGATGGCGAGCGGGAATAAGATCGAATATCACGGGAAAAAATACTAGAGCTCTAACGAATGGTCAAATTTCGAGAACAAAATTTTCAACCGACCAAAAGTCACCAAACTGGGCGCCGGCGGTAAACCGTCAACCTTTCTTACCGCCGGGGGACTCGTAGAGCTTCCTGACAATATATACTGTGGGAGAAAACTCCAAAGAACGACTATTTTTTAAGCCCAAGCGATTTCAGACCTCTCAAGATAACGCTAACAAAAAACAAACAGTTTCGCAACCCAGGTCGAGTATCAAACCGAGTTCAGACCTCTGAATGCGACAGGCGGGCGCGTCTGATCTCTGCGAATCCACTCATGTGATTCCCAGCCCTGAAGCCCCCCTACAGCCCGTGTTAAGTGCAGAAAACCGACAGTATCGACTCGAATAATATAATAGTTTTGCCAACCTAGTTCGAGCAGCAGACCGAGTTCCGAGCTCTGGAATCGACCGAAAGACGCGCCTGATGTGTGCAGATCGATATGTATGACCTGCAGCACTGTCGCCCTCCCCCAGCACGAGTTGAGTGCAGAAAATTGAGAGCACGTCTCAGGATCATTCGGACAATACGAACAGTTTCGCGAACCTAGCTCGGGAAGCAGGCCGAGTTCAGAGCTCTCGGTTCAATAGACGAACGCGACGGATGATTCCCCATCGATGTCTGTGACAATGAGCCCTGTAGCTGCCCTACAGCTCGAGTTGAGTACAGAAAACCGAGGGCGTCTATCAAGATGACTCGAATAATACGAATAGGTTTGCGGACCTAGCTCGGCTAGCAGACCGAGTTCAGACCTCTCGATTCAACAGGCGAACGCGCGTGATGATTCTGAGTGCGATAGGTGTGCTTACCAGCACTGTAGCTGCCCTAAAGCTCGAGTTAAGTACAGAAAACCGGGAGTGTCTATCAAGATGACTCGAATAATACGAATAGGTTTGCGGACCTAGCTCGGCTGGCAGACCGAGTTCAGGCCTCTGGATTCGGCAGGCGAACGCGCGTGATGATTCTGAGTGCGATAGCTGTACTGGGCGCCGGCGGTAAACCGTCAACCTTTCTTTTTTTTTTTTTTTTTTGGGGGGGAGGCTGACCAGGCACCGAGCGCCCCAGCGCCCGTTAAGTGCCTACCTAGTCTCTCTGCAGCTGGAGGTCTTGGGCCACCTGGACTGCGGCCCGCAAGAGGCCCTCGAGACCCGAAAGCTCAGCGTCAGTGATACTGCTATGGGAGGGGAGTGCCTGTGCACAACGCCCTACTATTTCCCATATGATTGGACAAGGAGAGGAGGCTTGGGGGAAGAGGGAGACTACACGAGCTCTCTTATCTCTATGCTCAGGGTCAGGGTAAGGGTCATGGAATCGAGGAATATATCCAATCTGCAGAAACCAGCCAACGCCCACACCTTGGGCACACACTCCGCCGTCGAAGGATCCGCGGAGGCCAATAACTCGAAAGTTGTCTCGGACATCAGAACGAAAGATATGGTGGTGGAACAGCTCTCTGAATATCTGGCCTTCCCGTGCTAAGTGGGTAAGTTCATCAGCTACTGTGTTACTCTCTCGATATATGTGTCGAATGAAGTCGTTGCCCCATGAGGGGGGTCGTATTCCTTCCTCCTCCAACTCTTCCAAAAGAGAAATAATATTTGCCACCCGCCTACGATAAGAAGCCCCATCTCCTCCTTCTCCTCCCTCAACCTTCCAGAGACCATTGATCCAGTTACAGATAAGAAGCGAATCGCCCGTCAGCTCGAGACCGATCCCATCATCACTCAGATCCCAAGTCGGCTCCTGTTCATTGTTCGAGGCCAATCTCTGGGCCAGCTTCTCGGACTCCTTCGCCGACAACGGACGAGCCAACATCTCCTCCCCCCTCTCCTTTATGTAGTCTCCTCTCCCTCCAGTTCCTCCACGGACAACAAACAAGTCAAACAGAGACCCCAAAGTACAAGCTTCCAGGAACTGCCTGCAATACTGAACGAAGTCAGAGTAAGAGAAAGAGCACGCCCTCCACCACCGATCCTCCAGATTCACAAACGAGGGAAATATCGTCTGGAACATGAAACACCAAGGATGTTCACCCGTCGCCTGCCCCTTAGTACTGCCTAATCGTGTCAGTTTCGAGGCCTCCTTCCACTTCCACTGTGAACGCCAATATTTTGACTCCAGTGTCCTTTTCTCCTCCCACCTCGGGGTACAGCACATCAGAAGCCGGCGTGCGTCACGATGCGCACGAGGATACACCGTCTGTTGTCCAGGTCCAGGAACAGCCACCCTCCGACGTTTCGGGGGGGGCCTGGGGGAATCCCTAGGCCCCCCCCGCTCACAGGGAACTTCAACATCTCGAGAAGAAGAGGCCCTATCAGAGGGCATAGCAGAAGAGACCATCCCATGCATATCTGAAGAGACAGCGCCCATCCCATTCGTATCTGAGGAGACTGCGCCCATCCCATTAGTAACTGCAGAGACAGCACCCATCCCACTGGTAACTGAAGAGACTCCCACCATCCCATTAGTAACTGAAGAGACCACACCCATCCCACTGGTAACTGGAGAGACCATCCCATGCATATCAGAGACAGCACCCATCCCACTGGTAACTGAAGAGACTCCCACCATCCCACCAGTAACTGAAGAGACCACATCCATCCCACTGGTAACTGGAGAGACCATCCCATGCATATCAGAAGAGACCACACCCATCCCATTCATATCTGAAGAGACTGCACCCATCCCACTAGTAACTGAAGAGACAGCCCCCATCCCATTGGTAACTGAAGAGACCTCCCCCATCCCATTGGTAACTAGAGAGCCCGCGACCATTCCTGGGCTCAGCTCCGACTCAGGAATCTGATATCCGCTGTCGACATTAGCTCCAAAATATGATGCTATGTCAGCTCCAAGCTGCCACAAGGAATAAAGAACTCTCTGCACTGCACTCTGGCACTTTGCTTCAAAGAACATCCGTCTAGCAATTCTGAGTCGAGCTGGCTTCCAAACAACCCAACTTTCGGAGGCTGGCTTTTGGGGTGACGTCATCTGGTAAAGACAATTTCCCTCAAAGACATTCAGGCTCTGCAAGGAGTCCCTGTCCCAACTAATACCTTGACTTCCATAAATGAGAATGCTCTGAACCCGAGTGATATAACTCCTACACTTGGCCGAAAACGGGACTGCCTTTGATCTAAAATAAGCTGCATGCGCATGGAAGGCTCGTCGCGCGGCCCCGATCCGCCGCCGAAGGTCCTGGTGTGCCTCCCTATAGCTACAGTATATGCTGTTCCCCAAGACATTCATCTCATCAACTACTTTGAACGGCACCATCTGATCCTGAACCCGAACCAGGATAGGATGTTTTGGCTTCTCCGAGAAACCGATAAACGCGACCTCGAGCGACTCGATCTTCCATTCGAATCCCCATCCCCGCAGAGTCTCTGTCATGTCTCCTACCTGTCGCCTAAACTCCTCCTCCGAAGATCCCAAGATAAAGATGTTGTCGGCATATAGCAAGTGGTGTACAGGAACCGAGGCCGAAACTTCTCCCACCGAGTTTGGATCCAGACAATGAAACCCAATCCCCTGCTCATCCCAAAGCTTAAATAAAGGAGCCCACATCGCAACGACTATCAGGTTCCACAAGGAGGGGCTGTCGTTCCCACCTGTCCTGATGTGGGTATCAATTCCCACATCTGGCAGCTGCAAGCCCTGGAAGAGAAGCGAAGTGACCTCGCACGGCATAGGCACGAGCACACCGTACTGGAGCCAGGGAGGGATAGAGAGGACGTCGAACGCACGTTTGACCGTCGAGATTTTCGTGTTCTGGAAAGCTTGCTTCACATCCGCTGACCCCAGAACCAGACGTCGATCCTTCCCCCACTGTGAGGCGTGTTGTGCTGCTGCCTTAAGTCCTGCAAATATCTCGGTGCATGATCTTTTGGGAACGAAACCGAATAACGATGCATGAGTGCCAGCCTGGAGACAATATGGTTCAAGCATGATCGAGAGACAAGTACTGTACCACTTCTTAAAGATACTCTCCACAGAAATACGCCTCGTATCAGAAACATCGCATATCGGATAAGATTTGGGAAGTAGTGTCGTCAATGTTTGATGCCAAGAAGATGGAGGTACAACAATGCCACGTAAGATATCACAAAATAATCGCTTGATAGTGCGAACGGCTCTCCACGGAAGCGCTTTGATTACTTCTGCCCCCACCCCGTCTGGTCCCGTGGCTTTTCCAGGGTTGAGTCGAGCTCGGGCCCGAAGGACCACCGCCATCGTGAGCGTCGCCTCCTGGGGTCTGGGGGACCCCTGGAGCTCCTCCCTGAGGCCCTGGACAATCTTGATCGACCGCCGACGCTCCTCCTCATCCTCGCAGACCTCCTTCAACTTCATCATCTCCTCCATCCACCTCTCCCTGTCCACGCTCTCCTCCCCCTCAATCTTCACCGCCTTCAAAGCTGCTTTACGTGGACGCTCCGCTTCCCATTCCAGCTTTGCTCGTTTGAATTTTCTCGCTTCCCGATCTCTTTTTCTGCGTAGAAGTCGATAGGCTAACGTCCCCCTCTCCGCCCTCCTCCGGTAGACCTGCACATCCAAGGACCGCAGCAACTCCGATCGTTCAGGGGGTCGAGCTGGGCGCTTCGGGGTACATTCGGTGGCCGACGCACACGAATAGATAACACTCTCTGCCTGACACATAAGTTGGCACGAAAATAGATTGGCATCCAACAACTGGCGACACGATCGACGAGCAGACAAGTTGAGTGGGTCCCAGCCTTTCAAGGTTCGAGAACGTCGTGAGAGATTCCGTCTCGCCGACTCCCTGGAAGCCACTCTCAGAGAAGCTCGAACAAGGGCATGATCTGATAATCTCATCACGGCTCCCTGCTGCTGTCCTACGTACAGAAACTCAACCGAGCACCCCGACACCTGCGATCCATGAGGAACAAGGATGTAATCCAGCACTTCACGGCGGGACCCCTTCCGATAATCAAACCAAGTCGGCTTCCTAGCTCCAAAAGAATTCGAAGCACACATACGCTCCTGAACCAACCAATCCTCCACCTCCTGTCGCAAGCTCTCCACCTTCTCCTTCCTCTCCCGCTCCTTGGTCCCCGTGGCCTGGATCTGCACTACCTCCAAGCCTCCTCCCGAATAAACCTCCTCCTCATGCTGTAAGTGTGGCTGTATCTCAACATTCGCATCCATGGCAACAACAAGACGACAGAAGCCATAACGACGGCATACGTACTTTCTGAGCAAGCTCACCGACTGGAGTGCACAATGTGATATCTCCAGAAACTCGGGCTGGCTGGCATCAGGCAAGTACAATGAGACAAAGAGCATCCGTCCAGCAAGGATCGCGCACCACCTCTCTGAGGCCCATTGGCCTCGAACACTATCAGCCCTCCGATAGAGTATCATAGCACGGCGATCCTCCGAGACGTGGTAGTACAGTCCCATTTTGACAAGCCATTGCGCCATAACGTCGATGTTCTGAGACTCCTGTACCCCCAGGAAATCCCAGCCTAGGTGTGCTCCGTAGACTACCCTCGTCAGAACACTATAAGCTTTGTCATCCTTCCTCCCCGCACGTTGAAGGTTGAGCGTGGCGAAGCGGACTTCCGTCGGCTCCGCCCGTCGGCGTCACTGAGAAGCAGCCCTGGAGTCCGTGACTAGCTCCTCGAGCTCTGTCGCCGTCATGGTGATGCCGTGCCTCTGGGCGAAAGACGTCCAAGCTCTGGGATAACTCGCCACTGCCCAGATCCCCCGAAGCTGGCCGCCTGATACTCGGCCAGCAAGCTCCGCTTCCCCTCAACGGGGTCAGAGTACATCGTGGACGGCGACTTTCCGTATCCAGTCGATCCTTTGAGGAAGATGGTGGGGTGCTTCCTGCTCCAGACACCATAAAATCGGCCAACTGCTTGATTGTGTGGGATCTTCTCGTCTGGGACCTCTGCACGAACTCTCAAACGAGACACCTTCGACTTCACCTTGGTGTAAAAGGCGTGGTTAAGCGATTCGTCATCATTTATACGTGTGAGAGCGCGCTGTACAGCATAGACCACTTCACTCCCTGCCCCAACCTTAAATCTAATCTTGATATTCCCCGTCATCGGTTTCGATCTGGCAAGTTTCTCAGAGCTGACCACATCCACTTGACCGTGTAACTGCTCGTTATCCGCTTTCAATAGACCCAGGGTGTTCTGGAGTAGTGTGCAGGCATCCGTATCGTCGATCATCGTAAGTTCCCTACTCGTGCGATTCGACCAGTCCTGGACCCATCCGTACAATTCTACATATGTAGGAGTAAATTTTGCCGTCGATGTTCGTCCTGCAAATCTCGGGGCTGCTATCGTAGAGTTAGAGGATCCAATCGAAGCAGTATCCTGGCTGGCCAGGGTCTCCAAGTTCTTAAGCCTAATCTCCTGCTCCTGCTGTTTCTTCTCAATGGCCGTGAGTTTCTCTGTCTGGACCCCGAGACGTTGATCCATACTACTAATACGCACGTCAGTGGCCACCGAGGCGGCCTTCGACTCATCATGATTCTGAAAGGACATCTGCATGAACAATCGCAAACTCTCATCTTTTTGAAGACTCAGAATTTTCTCTCTCATGGCCTTTTGATCACGAATGTCACCTCCCGTCTTGTCCACCTTCTCCTCCTCCTCCATATCCGTCTTCATCCTCTTGCTACCCTGACCGTCAACCTCCATTTCTTCTGGAAAGAACTGGCGAAACGACCCTTCTTGAACTTACAGAGACACCAAGAACGATGCGAGTAGTGTCGATAAGGTCGGGAACGACGAAATATGCAACACTCTAGGCGACAGTAATCCTCCCAATAGAAGTCTTCCAGATCTGCAAAGAATCGATCCCAAACACAGCTAGGCTCTCCGAGAGGATATAAGACGTTCCACCCTCCTGCTGGCTCTCCGAAGCTGTTCGTGACTGCACAGACGATACAACAATACTCAACTCGCACACGTGGAATGAATAATGGACGAGAGCAAAAATGGAAGAAGGCACGCTCCCAAGAACAAAAGCAGATGCAGACGTATGCGTGCTCCACTCGTACCAGCAGGGCGTTGCCTCCCAGTAACCAGTTCAATCAGGAGCCTGATGCCAGCAGAGGGGCCGCAGGCTGTCCAAGATGTGTGCGGAAGAGTGTACAGTATGTGGAACCCAACTCCCTACTGCACAATGCAGCTCGAGAGAGCCCCCCGGCGGGGCAAGGCCGAGGGAGAGCGGGAGGTAAGCTCCGCGTCCTCAACCTTTCTTACCGCCGGGGGACTCGTAGAGCTTCCTGACAGTATATAGTGTGGGAAAAAATCCAGAGAACGACTAGTTTTCATGACTCTAAAAAAAAAAAAAAAAAAAAAAAAAAAAAATCGCAATCCAGTTCGAGTATCAGACCGAGTTCAGACCTTGCAATGCGACAGGCGGACGCGTCTGATGTCTGCGAATCGACTCATGTGATTATCAGCCCTGCAGCCCCCCGACAGCCCGAGTTAAGTGCAGAAAACCGAGAGCATCTCTCAGAATGACTCGAATAATACAATAGTTTCGCGAATCTGTTTCGAGCAGCAAATCAAGTTCTGATCTTTCGAATCGACGAACGAACGCGTCTGATGTCTGTAAATCGATTTCTATGACCCGCAGCCCTTCCCCAGCACGAGTTCAGTGAAGAAAATTGAAAGCACTTTGCACGATGATTGGACAATACGAATAGTTTCGCGAACCTAGCTCAGGCAGCAGGCCGAGTTCAGAGCTCTCGATACAACAGACAAACGCGCCCGATTATTCCCAATCGAATTCCGTGACTATAGGCTATGTAGCTGCCCTACAGCTCGAGTTAAGTACAGAAAACCGAGAGCGTGTGTCAAGATGACTCGAATAATACGAATAGGTTTGCAGACCTAGCCCAGCTAGCAGACCGAGTTCAGCCCTATGGATTCAACAGGCGAACGCGCCTGATCATTCCGAGTGTGATAGGCGTGCTTACCAGCACTGTAGCTGCCCTACAGCTCGAGTTAAGCAGAAAATACCGACAACGCGTATCAAGTTGACGCGAATAATACGAATAGGTTTGCGGAGCTAGCTCGGGTAGCAGACCGAGTTCAGACCTCTGGATTGAACAGGCGAACGCGCCTGATGATTCTGAGTGCGATAGCTGTGCTTATCAGCTCTGTAGCTGCCCTACAGCTCGAGTTAAGTTGAAAATACCGACAGCGCGTATCAAGATGACTCGAAACGGCCGTTCCCGCCTGCCTGCTTTTTGGCCTTCAAAGTTACCCGATCGAGCTGAGATCAAGATGGCGAGCGGGAATAAGATCGAATATCATGGGAAAAAATACTAGAGCTCTAACGAATGTCAAATTTCGAGAACAAAATTTTCAACCGACCAAAAGTCACCAAAAGGTCCGTCGAGATTTTTCTTGCCAACTAGCTCTCCAGCGCGCCGGAATTACTCTTAGCTTCCAGCTATAACTAGCTAAGGGAAGCTCTACGAGTTACTTACCAGCTCTGTAGCTGCCCTACAGCTCGAGTTTAGTACAAAATACCGACAGCGCGTATCAAGATGACTCGAAACGGTCGTTCCCGCCGGGACGCTTTTTGGCCTTCAAAGTTACCCGATCGAGCTGAGATCAAGATGGCAAGCGGGAATAAGATCGAATATCATGGGAAAAAATATTGGAGCTCTAACGAATGGTCAAATTTCGAGAACAAAATTTTCAACCGACCAAAAGTCACCAAAAGGTCCGTCGAGATTTTTCTTGCCAACTAGCTCTCCAGCGCTCCGGAATTACTGGCGCCGGCGGTGAACCGTCAACCTGGTCACCGCCGGGAACCTCGTAGAGCTCCTAGCACGCGTAAGAGTGCTCAGCATGGGAAGAGAGAGTTTCGGGAAGCATTTCTCGAAAACGATAAAACATGATTTTTTTCGATGTCGAGATAAAGTTGGTTCCGCCAAGTGTTTTGATAGTAAAAATGCATCTAGAGAGCTCATATTAAGACGGAAGGTCCCTCGAAGTCGTTTACAGGTGCGAAAAATCTGCTTTCTCAAAATAAATGGTGAAATATCTTTCAAAAAATCGCAAAACCACCCAAAAGTTGCCACATTGTCCGTTCTGGCCAGGTCGGCCAACTGGCGCCGGCGGTGAACCGTCAACCTGGTCACCGCCGGGAACCTCGTAGAGCTCCTTGCATCCGTGAGAAAGCTCAGTATCAAAGCGGGAGCTTCTGGGAGCTTTTCTACAAAAACTTCAAGTTGAGATGTTTCGGAGTCAACATGAAGTCGGTTCCTCCAAGTGAACTGGTACTGAAAATGACTCTAGAGGGCTGAGCTGCTCAGGAAACGAAGTTTATATGTCAATGCTCGGAGTAAAAATCTGCTTTCTCAAAACGAATTGTCAAATATCTTTCAAATATTTACAAAACCACCCAAAAGTTCCACTTTGTCCTTTCTCGCCGGGTCGACCAACTGGCGCCGGCGGTAAACCGTCAACCTGGTTTTTGAGTTTGAGTCAGGGCGCGGACAGCTGTGACAGCTGAGCCCTAAGACTCCCAAACGGAGCACAGGGTAGCTGGAGAGGGCAACTCTTATCATCACACTGCCGAGCCACTGAGGCATAGGCAACGGAATAGGATGCAGGAACAAGGAAAAGGATGCAATACAACATGTGAAAATGTAAAGGTGTTGGAGAGCTCCAAGCAAGATGAAATGAGTCAGCTGCTTGGATGAAAGATGCTACCCAAAATGTGCTCCACGGCCATACAGAGCCGTTGTGCTGCAATCATCTCACAAAACATGACAGAAGCAGAGGCATCAAGCGAGACAGCTTCCTCCGCCACCAACTGCCACGTCCCGTGTACACACAAATCTATACACCATCCTGCAGCACATCCCTCCACAGAGCGACCTCCGTCGAAGAATCCACGGAGGCCGTCTAGTTTTGTTTTACTCGCATGTTCAATAAGTGAGGTATGGAACGTAACGTAACTATTTTTGGTTCTGGCCAACCATGTCAGCCTGTCAGCTCTTTCGTTTCCTTCTCGATAGATCCACTTGAACATATTGTGGCCCCAACTCGGAGGCCTCATACCATACAACACAGAGATATGCTCCAGCCTATTTTGAATGTCGCCAAGAATGTGCTTGTAGATAATATTGGATGTTGCCCAGAGACCGTTAATCCAATTCACCCCTGTGGCGGAGTCCCCAATCAATTCCATCGGTATCGAGTCCCGAGGCTCCGCATTCCACTCCGATGCATGTTCATTAATGTACGCAAGTCGTTTCTCCATCTTCTCGTCCTCCTTCCTTTGCTGCTCCTCCGTCTTCTCCCTCTCCTCCTCCTCCCTAGCATATCCCGCAGGTTGTGCATGTTTAAAGTAACAGTACCCCCACGCCTCCTCCATGTTAGTAACATCCAGTGCCCGCTTCAGAAATTCTTTCCATCCCTGACGTGAAAAGGATAACGTGTGATACCAATCCTTCCCTGATACCAACTCGAAAATGTAATGGAAGTTTCTCAACGCCAGTGGTCTCCCCCCCTCATGCCGACGCGTCATTAATGGGCGTTCTTTCCAAGGCAGCGATGCAATGAAGGCCTGCCGTCGGTCAGTCCACTCCCCCGACCATGCAAAAATACATTCTCTAGCCTGCATATGCGAGTCCCCTGTACTACGATGCTGAGGTGGAGCCACCCGTCGCCGCTTGTTTGCAGCGATTTCCTGCGACGGCAACTCAACAGAGGAACGCTTTTGCGACAGAGAATCCTGAGATGGATGGAATGTCTTTGCACGCTTATGCATCTGGGAAATCAGATTGCGCCGATGCGCGGGTAATTGTGTCTGAGAACCAGGGAGCTCAAAGGAATCAACAGCATGCATCGTCTCACACACGTCAGGATGACATCCCATTGATGTCGAGCACGCAATACTTGGTAGCACATACATGGGTTCATCCTGACGTTGTCTCTTGGCCGGCGGTGGCTCACACGCAGCAAAGACGTTGGGGCCAGGCTTGCCTGAAGAATCAAAAGTACCTGGAGGAATCTGTGCGGGTGTTGGGTTCAGGCGTTTCACAGTAAACGTACAGTCCTGAGCCCACTGCCACTGCCACCGTCAACCTGGTTTTTTTGAGTTTGAGTCAGGGCGCGGACAGCTGTGACAGCTGAGCCCTAAGACTCCCAAACGGAGCACAGGGTAGCTGGAGAGGGCAACTCTTATCATCACACTGCCGAGCCACTGAGGCATAGGCAACGGAATAGGATGCAGGAACAAGGAAAAGGATGCAATACAACATGTGAAAATGTAAAGGTGTTGGAGAGCTCCAAGCAAGATGAAATGAGTCAGCTGCTTGGATGAAAGATGCTACCCAAAATGTGCTCCACGGCCATACAGAGCCGTTGTGCTGCAATCATCTCACAAAACATGACAGAAGCAGAGGCATCAAGCGAGACAGCTTCCTCCGCCACCAACTGCCACGTCCCGTGTACACACAAATCTATACACCATCCTGCAGCACATCCCTCCACAGAGCGACCTCCGTCGAAGAATCCACGGAGGCCGTCTAGTTTTGTTTTACTCGCATGTTCAATAAGTGAGGTATGGAACGTAACGTAACTATTTTTGGTTCTGGCCAACCATGTCAGCCTGTCAGCTCTTTCGTTTCCTTCTCGATAGATCCACCTGAACATATTGTGGCCCCAACTCGGAGGCCTCATACCATACAACACAGAGATATGCTCCAGCCTATTTTGAATGTCGCCAAGAATGTGCTTGTAGATAATATTGGATGTTGCCCAGAGACCGTTAATCCAATTCACCCCTGTGGCGGAGTCCCCAATCAATTCCATCGGTATCGAGTCCCGAGGCTCCGCATTCCACTCCGATGCATGTTCATTAATGTACGCAAGTCGTTTCTCCATCTTCTCGTCCTCCTTCCTTTGCTGCTCCTCCGTCTTCTCCCTCTCCTCCTCCTCCCTAGCATATCCCGCAGGTTGTGCATGTTTAAAGTAACAGTACCCCCACGCCTCCTCCATGTTAGTAACATCCAGTGCCCGCTTCAGAAATTCTTTCCATCCCTGACGTGAAAAGGATAACGTGTGATACCAATCCTTCCCTGATACCAACTCGAAAATGTAATGGAAGTTTCTCAACGCCAGTGGTCTCCCCCCCTCATGCCGACGCGTCATTAATGGGCGTTCTTTCCAAGGCAGCGATGCAATGAAGGCCTGCCGTCGGTCAGTCCACTCCCCCGACCATGCAAAAATACATTCTCTAGCCTGCATATGCGAGTCCCCTGTACTACGATGCTGAGGTGGAGCCACCCGTCGCCGCTTGTTTGCAGCGATTTCCTGCGACGGCAACTCAACAGAGGAACGCTTTTGCGACAGAGAATCCTGAGATGGATGGAATGTCTTTGCACGCTTATGCATCTGGGAAATCAGATTGCGCCGATGCGCGGGTAATTGTGTCTGAGAACCAGGGAGCTCAAAGGAATCAACAGCATGCATCGTCTCACACACGTCAGGATGACATCCCATTGATGTCGAGCACGCAATACTTGGTAGCACATACATGGGTTCATCCTGACGTTGTCTCTTGGCCGGCGGTGGCTCACACGCAGCAAAGACGTTGGGGCCAGGCTTGCCTGAAGAATCAAAAGTACCTGGAGGAATCTGTGCGGGTGTTGGGTTCAGGCGTTTCACAGTAAACGTACAGTCCTGAGCCCACTGCCACTGACGAAACAAGAATAGCTGCACAAGAGACGGCCGTCCCAATTCCAGGAGCATACGCCGCCCACGTTTGTACAAGTTGCATAAGTATATACTCCAATCCATGTCGGCAGGTTTCGGGCGGCGTACCATAGAACACAATATTTTACCTTCCCACGTGTGCAACTGTTTCAAAGTGTGGTGGTCCGCTGGCATGCCTTCAACACCGAAAAGTACAAAACTACGCAACCTAGATTCATAATGCTTGATTTTCTTCTGGAAGGGTACAGCACGATTCGTATAAAACTTGCGGAACTGGTTAAATCGCTTCCAACCCCGAGCCAATTTCCAAGCCACATCATGGTGTTTGTCAGTCTTGGTCGTGACCAGGCAACCCAGGCACTCCATTTCAGAGCATCGCGGAAGACACAGGGTACCGAGATCGTTCACCTGGACAACGAGGTTCCCCGTCGAGGCGCCTTCAGAGTCCTCCCCAAAGGCAAGATAGTGTAGTGAGGAATCTTTCCATCTGAAACCGTGCGTATACAGCTGAGCCGAGAAGTCCCCCACCATACGTGTGAGCTCAGTCTTTGATTTCGAGAAAAGCAAAATGTTATCGGCCCAGAGCGCATGAGTAAGATACCTCCCACCAGCCTCCACCCCCAAATCGTACCCCAACTTCTCCTCCTCCCAATTCAGTACAATCCTATCCCACATCAGTAGTGTCACACACTTCCACAGGAAGGGGGCCTCCACACTACCAGTACGTACACATGCATCCCAGGGAATACCCGTCGCCGTGGAGTCCTGAAAGGTAAAGTCCGCTGTGTCCAGGATACTGGGAGCGAGTAGCGCCAACGCAAGGTCATTGGGGAACCCAGGGATGGCATCCAAGGCCCGACTGGCCTTCTCAACCGTGACGTTATCAAAGGCAGTCTGCACATCTAATGACGCGAGGTGCAGGGTCTCATCTTTCCCCCACTCCAGAGCGTGTGTGGTGGCATGCTTAAGCATGGCAGTGATCTCGTGCGTGCGCCTTCCCTTGCAAAATCCGTAGTTATGTAGATATTGTGGGACCCTTTTCAGATAACCTTCAGCAATCTCAACCAAACATGAAGTATACCATTTGCTTAGGCTGCTAAGTAAGACGAGAGCACGAGTATCAGACAACTTAGTGATATCTTTAGCTTTCGGCATCAACACCACAAGCAACTCAGACCAAATCCGAGGAGTAGGATACCGTTGAAGATACAGGTCTTGGAATAACCGAAGAATATGACGCAAACCTACCCACGTGATACGTTTCAACATAGAAGGAGAAACTCCGTCCTTACCCACCGCCTTACCACACTTTAAGCGTGATCGTGCCTGTAACAATACGGACATGGAAATGGGGGAGACGTCCACTGTGTTCGTGTCCTGCAACCTCCTCCTCCTCCTCTCCTCGATACACTCCACGTTACGTATCCCTTGCGCAGCACAGTGGTACTTGGCGAACCCGTGAGCATAGAGCGCCTTCTCCCACAACTCCCTATCCTCCGTGAGCACATCGTCATAACTCAATTTGTCCACCACCGTCCGAGCGAGCTTCCCGTCACGATGATCGTATTCGAGTCGACGACGAGTGTGTGCACGCATCTCCTTCCTTCTCTCTTTCTTAACCCTGATGAGCTCCTCCTCCTCCCCTCCTTCACGACGCAGTCGGCGATATTCATCATCAAGTTCCTTATGACGATCTGTCTTTTTGGGGATCTGCATTTTCTTTGGGACATTGGTGTATGACTCCTTGTCCTGTGTACATGCATTCAAGATAACAGGAGCCAATTCATCCGGGCAGAGACCAGATGGGTAACGAGCTGCAGCATGCAAACGACGATCAAGGTTAGCCGAAACTTGCAATTCCGAGGCTTCGTCGCAGCACCAATGAGTGAACGTTTGTCGTGGCTTCGTTCTCCAACGTCGAGTCGGAGCGGCCGATTCGGGGACAAGCAAGGTGAGCAGGGCATGGTCCGACAGGCGGGTCTTTCTGGGGTCCACGGAGCCCCTGAGTGTTGGCCTTAACCACGACACCTCCCACTGAGGCCTTTCCCAGGAGCTCGGAATACACAGGTAATCAAGAACCTTGTCCTCCTCCTCCGTCTCCTCCCTGGCCTTCCAGGTCGCACGACGGGTCCCAAAAGAATTCGAGAAAACCAAATCATAATGCCACATACATTCACAGAGCTCGTCACACATGTATTGTTGCATCCTCCTCCTACCCTGCTGGAAACCTCCACGTCCACCTCCTCCTGCATTGTCCCCTTCTTCAAATCTCTCACCCTGCACTGCAGAACCAGTCAAAGCAACATCTCCAAATACCGTGTGAGGCAGAAGCTCAACGTTAGCATCCATCCCGATGAACAAGTCCCACCCTTCCTTGGGAAACCTAACTCGGAGCGTATCCAAATCCTTTCGAAACGACTGCAATGTTTGTGTGAATAAGATATTGTGATCCCCTTTTTTCGGCGCATGTGGTAAGTACAAGCTGGCAACAATCAACGATTGAAACACGAGAATGACATAACGATTACCCCTGATGCATTCACGTATGGAGGCTCTCCACACCCTCTTGTAGAGAACCCCGGCCTTCCCATCATTAGAAAGAGTTAAGGTGAAACCATGCTCAGAGCACCTACCTATTCCAAGGAACTGGCACTCCTGCAAAGCGAGAACTTCCGAATTCGAGGTCTTGATCTGAGCAAGCATGTCGTGGCTGTTCATGCTGCCACAGCGCCTCACGTTATACGTGCCCACGATGGCGCCATGGCACCTTCACCAGGTACGAAAGTTGAGCTTGGCCAGAAAGACCTCGCAATCCAACTTGTCATCGACCTTACGCAGCAGCTCGGCGTCAACCTTCCACCCCAAGTTAGGATCAAACACGGCAATGCATACTCCATCCGTCTTCGGCGTCGTGGCCGAAGGGTAGCCCCACACATAGCTGACAGGAGGACCCATCTCACCCTTCAGCCACTGGGATCCACTCCTGAGAGTAGCAAAGATAGCTTGACAACGACCCACGGCAGAAACATGTGGCTGCTTCCAGGGTGCTGGTTCACAGGATACGCCGAGACGCTTGTTGGCCAGGATGGGAGTGACTTGCTTCAAGTCGTGCGTGTCATTCTCAAGCTCGACGGCCCAATATGATCTTCTTAGACATTTCAAACAAGGTATTTCCCATGTCCCCATCCGACCCTGAAAGTGTTCGGCACGAGGTCGAGAAACCGAGTAGCGAAGATGCATTCACACATACAAGCACACGCACACACGAGCACAAACGAGCACACACACACACACACAACAAACACGCAACACACCTAAAAACACAGACATACAGAGAAACATGAAACCACGCGTAGGACAGCATGCGAACACACACACATACACACTCACGCACACACAGACACGCACGCACGCACGCGTTCACACATAATCATATATATGTATATATATACATACATACATACATACATACATACATACATACATACACACAGGCGCACACACCCCTACACACGAGCCGTCCACGCGCGCCTCGCCCCCCGCCCTCTCCGCCGGCGCTCCGGAGGGGGGAGGCGCTGCGCCATTCCGGGGCCGGCCCCCCCCCCACTCCACCCACTCCGCCCCCGCGGTGCGCCCGAGGCAGGGGAGAGAGAGAAAGGGGGGGGGGCGCGCGGACCACGGCGCCACCGAGGGCGCGAGCGCGCACACGCACGCGCACGCACGCACACAGAATCACACGAGCACAAACACAACCACACATCCACACGCGCGCGCACACTCATCCACGCGCGCCCATTCATGCGCGCGCACCCCACACGCACGCCCATACCCACACACACACACACACACAGACGCACGCACGCACACACACACACACACACACACACACACACACACACACACACGCACACATACCAGACACACGCGCACCCACCCATACAAACAGAAACACACGCAAACGGAAAAGCACACACACACACGCACGAACACACAGGCACACGCGCACACACACACACGCACACGCACCAGCCACACACACGCACCAGACACACGAACGCAATCGCGAACACCCACAGAAAACACGCACTGAGAACAGAGACAGTCACACAAGCAAACGCACACACACGCACAAACGAACACACTTACAACCACACCCACGTCACACGAACGAACACTTACAAACACACGCACGAACCCCCCCCCCGACCCCCTCCCGGCGCTCCGGAGGGGGGAGGCACCGCCCCATCTTGGGGCCGGCCCTCCCCCCACTCAAACCACTCCGCCCTCGCGGGGCGCTGGAGGAAGGGGGAGGGGGAGCGCGGGGTTGCGAGCGCCGCGCGCGCACACACACACGCACTGACACACACACGCACACACACACACGCATACACACGCGCACAGACAGACAGACAGACAGACAGACAGACAGACAGACAGACAGACAGACAGACAGACAAGACGGACAGACAGACAGACCGACAGACAGACAGAGAGACAGACAGACAGACAGACAGACAGACAGACAGACAGACAGACAGACAGACAGACAGACACACACACACACGCACAGACAGCCAGACACACAGACAGACAGACAGACAGACAGACAGACAGACAGACACACACAGGCATACAGACACACAGACACACAGACACACAGACACACACCAGGACACACAGACACACAGACACACAGACACACAGGACACACAGACACACAGACAGACACACACACAGACAGACAACACACACACACACAGACACACAAACACAGAGACCCACAGACACACAGACACACAGACACAGACACACAGACACACGGACACACAGACAACACACACACACACAGACAGACAGACAGACACACGGCCATACAGACACAAAAGACACACGGACACACAGACACACAGACACACAGACACAGGCACACAGACACACAGACACACAGACACACAGACACAAAGACACACAGACACACAGACACACGGACACATAGACACACAGACACACAGACACACAGACACACAGAAACACAGACACGTAGACACACAGACACACAGACATACAGACACACAAATACACAGACACACAGGCACACAGACACTCAAGCACACAGACACACAGAGCACCAGATTCACAGACACACAGACACACAGACACACAGACACACGGACACACAGACACGCAGACACACAGACACGCAGACACGCAGACACACCAACACACAGACACGCAGACACAAGCACACACAGACGCGCAGGCACACAGGCACACAGGCACACAGACACACAGACACCCAGACAGACAGACACACAGACACACAGACAAACAAATACACAGACACACTGACACACAGACACACGGACACACAGACGCACAAAAACACGGACACACAGACGCACAGACACATAGACACACAGATACATAGACACACAGACACACTGACTGGCAGACAGAGCCCCCCCCACCCCCACCCACCACACCCCCTTCCGGCGCTCCGGAGGGGGGAGGCTTGGCTTGGCTTGGAGTCGACTGAAACGGGCTCTCAGAGCCCAGTCGCAGTGTCCACACGGCAGCGTCAGCTGTTACAATTCCGCCTGTACAGTATAAAGCGCGAAGCGCTTATATATACAGAAGCACAGGCATCAACATGACAAGAGACGGCAGACACGCGCAAGACGAGCTGTGGCTGCAAGCAGCCGTTCCGCGGCACTCAGTTCAGCTTGAGTAACTGTGCAAGCATCGCTCAAACACCAGGCTTCTCTGTACACCTCTGTCCAAACACAGTCGTTAGTATTTGTCCGAAACCCGATATCGAGCCAGCAGCCACACCCAACTCCTAAGGCCGAGACGCCACCATCCCAGGCACCCCGAATGGCAACGACATTCATCGTGTTAGTAAATATAGAATCGTACGACTCTTTGATATAAGTTTGGCCCTCGCGGGCCTCATGTGTCAGTCTGTCAGCTCTCTCATTATTCTCCCTAAAGATATGCTTCACAATGTCACGTCCCTTCATAGGTGGTCTCCCCCCCTCCTGCACACATACATTGTATAACCGATCCTGCAAATTGGCTACTCGTTTGCGATAATCCACCTGTTCACATGCCCACACACCGTTGATCCACGACACAATCAGCAGACTATCACCGCAGATCTCCACAGGTAGTCCAGGAGTGGTAAAATCCCAGACCGTCTCACGCATGTACGATAATGCAATCCGTTTGCTGAGTCTCAAGTTCTCCTCCTCCTCCATCCTTCTTCTCTTGGGTTCCCTTTCTTCCTCCATACCTCCACTAATACCGAAATCCTCCTCCTTCTCGTAGTTGGTACCACATCCTCTCTTGTGTTCTGGCTGAAAATATTTGCGTATATGCTCGGCCGCCGTCACGACAGCCCAGGTGAAAAAGTCACTATGAAGCATGCAGTCCCACCAGTCATCACCAAAGAACTGCTGTAGTGGGTACTGCCATGTACGCTGAGCCGTCACTTCCCTCCCCATTTTCCTCCTCCTCATATCCCCTTCCTCCCGACGAATACGTGTGGAAGCATGTGCATGGAAAAATGCGGCAGCTCGATCACGCATGTTATCCCATTGCTTAGGGAAGGCCATCATAGCAAATCTCGCATCATACCAGCAACGATCGTGGCAGTTATACACAGGCACAGATTGGATAAAATTTGACAAATCCTTGGCAACATTCCAGCATGCTAACAACAAACGCTGTGGCAGTGGCATAAAACCTGCCTCCTGAAACAATGTTCTGCTTCTCCTTCTCCGACGCAGCTCGTAGTCCTGAATAGACTCCTCTGGCAGTCTCCTCGTGGCCACAATTTGAAGCAAGCATTGGCCCTCAAAGCGGTGGATGTCCTCAAGACTGCTGTCGTCCAACGTGAGATTCTCTCCTCCATACAGTATCTGTGATTGAATCCGTTCCGTGTACCTCTGAAACTTAGCGTTGATAGGTACAGATCTGGCCCCATAGTTAGCTTTCTGTGAATAGAAAGCCCTCCTTGCAGCATCCAGTCGATAAGCCAGATCCTCATGAGAATGTGCACGATAGTCGGTGGTAATGAATACACCCAGCAGCACCGTAGACGTCACACGAGATAAACGAAATGTCTGAAATTCGTTGGTCGTCGATGAGATCTGAATATTATGTGCCTGTGAGATCGTACCATCCTGTTCACATGTAACATCCTGTCCAAATACAAGGTATTCGCCAAGCACAGGGATGGGAGCGGCATCAGCTTGAATGGGCTTCCATTCCATGCCGTGTCGCACAAGAGAGTGTGTGAGCTGCGAAAGCATCTCTGTAAGTTGCGATTCGCTTTGAGCCAGTACTACCACGTTATCGGCCCAGACCATGTGGTTGACCGTATGTTGAACCGTCGTACTCCATTTTTCCCCTACAATCTCGCATCTGTAACCGTACCCCAAGACATCCCATGTATGAAACGTCGCACTCCACATGTGGGCAGCAATAAGGTTGAAAGCCAGTGGCCCTTCTGGACCTCCAGTTCTAATATTCACATCCCAAGAGAATCCCCCAATACTCAGACCCTCACCTGTGACCTCACAACTCCCATAAAGTACAGCCTCCAGAAGGGGTATCTGAAACTGCAGAGGTACCTGACTCCATTGAAGGGCCTCACGGAGTTTCCCCACAGTGGCATGGTCGAAGGCCCTACGAATATCACAGATAGCAACGTGCAGTTGTTGATCACGCCATTTGGACGCATGTTGGCCTATATTTTTGAGGGCCGCAGTGATTTCGAAAGTCTTGCGATTGCGCTGGAATCCGTAGAGGCCCAAACGACGTAGTACACCCGAAGACTCCACAGACTCCTCAATCATACACACGAGCGTGCTGACATACCAACGTGCAATGGCATTGAGCAAGCACAGGAACCTGCAGTCGGACATGTTACCAGTGAGGGTCTTCTTCGGCATAACACAAACAAGGATCTCACGCCAACTTTCAGGGTATGGGATCACACCCCTAAAGACCTGGTCAAAGATAGTGTGCATCTTATTCAGAGAGGCCCATGGTACTTTCTTCAATATCTCGCACGGCACACCGTCCCGTCCTGTCGCCCTGGACGATCGGAGCCGACTCCGAGCACGCAAGAACGTGCTGAATGGCAAATTCGAGGCCGGCATCATGTTGACCTCCCGTCGCAGCTCCTGCAACAGGCGACTGTTGGCCGAACGTGCCTCAAGAGATGAGAACTGCCCCTGACAAGTACGATGTATGATCCTCTCCCACTGCTGTCTATCCTCCGTCCCTCCCAGATTGTGTAGTGTGTTACGTACACGTCTGCGCACGGGCGGAATCTGCCACTCCAGACGAGCACGGCGGTATTGTCTCCGCAGGGCGTTGAGCTGACGTGTCAGCTCACGCCTCTCAGGACTCTGTCCCGGCGGCAAAGCACGACGCCGTTCAAGCAACGGCTGGAGTCCTGACGGTCGAACGGGAGGTTTACGAGCGGCATCCCTGGTCTGAAAAGCAACTCCCTGGGTAAAACTGTTCACGAGTCCAGAAGCCAAACCACGAAAGTCCCGAGGAGTACCACATCCAGGACCGTCGTCGTCGCAGGTCTTTGTCTCGTAAGGTCTACCATTGGGGGTCCCTTTGAGGCCCATGTCATCATCATCACCGTCACCCTGGAAATCCTGAATCCGTTCCATCATCTCATCACATTGTGTACGTGCGATGTTCTCGTCATACCATGTACTCGGCGTGTAACCTACCAACTGCACCCGTGGTCTATAACATGCGTTCCAAAATCTGTCAGGACTCCCGTGGTCTCTAGCAGAAAGAAAAAGCATCGCATGGTCAGACAAGCGGCTGGTAGCCAGCTTACCCCCTCTGTGAAACTCGTATGATACCGTCATCTCCGCTATGTCCCAGCGAAGCGGTATACACATATAGTCGAGCACAGCGGACCTTGCTGGCACGCGCCCCCTCGCGTAGCCTGTCCACGTCACAGACCTATCTTGAAATGTGTTGGCAGCCTTCAAACCGAACTCCATGAGCATACCTATTATCCTCCTCCTCATGTCGTTTTTGATCCTCTCCCTCTCTCTGATCTTAGTACCCTCCTCCGAAAAAACCATCCTCCCATCCACACCACCGCCCGTGATAGCATATCTAATACCCTTGAATTCCCCACAAGTGTTCCCAGGGAGCTCCACATTGAAATCCCCTGAGATAACCACGCTTGGAGTCCTATATTTCCCACTGCATTCTCTAATAATCCGTGTAAGTTCCGCAACCGTTTCGTCACATATAGTCTCAGCATCTTTGACGCTCTCATCAGGAAGATAAACGCTCGCAAAGATAATTGGGTGGTTTTTCTTGCCCAAGACAGCCACGACCAGCCTAGATTGTGTAGTGATAATGTCCCGAATCTGTCCCTTCCATTGTCCGTTCATCATAATGGCCGCCTTCCCATCCTTTGATGGGAAAACACTAAACCCCAGGCGTGTGCACTCACTAGATATCAGATGTTGTCCCTCCTGAATAGCAGCTAGGCCAACATGGGCCAGACAGTGTATTACTTCCGCCGCTCTGCAATTCTTTGCACCAGCCCTTTGACAGTTCCACGTCGCAGCATTTAATTGAAAGAACTGTCGGGCTCTCTTTCACTGACGATTGTACTCCGTAAGAAATGTATCCTTTGTGATCTGCACACCGTATGTCGTCACAAGGTTCCTCCATGCATCATCCCAGAGTTGCCAGCCTGTACCTTCACGAAATTCCCCCAGAGCGAAAGGGCGTTGACCATTCACAGTACAATAGATGGTGCTGACAGGGGGGCCGATCTCAGGACGAAGTGACACCGTAGGAATCTGTGCTCGCATAACTGCCATGAATCGGCTCGTAGCTTTGACATGTGGTCTCTTCCATGGTGCACAGTCAACCGAGAAACGCAATGAAGTCGGATCAATCTGTTGGGAAAGGCCCTGGATGAGATGTTCAGGCGATGGCATCTGGATACCTGGGGGGGGAGGTGTACGATTGTGCACAGGAGTCACAACTTGATCGAGGTATTTCTTCCATCTCCAAATGATGTCTGCTTCTACCCCCCCCTTCACCGCCATCTTCATGTTACCGAACATCACCCGGCCTGAGTTGAGTCGTTCAGTCCTGTCTGAGTCGAGCAACGCCCTGTCGTCCTCACTGAGTACGCTGGCAATATTTTTAATAACCGTCATACCATCCTCATATGTCAACATTTGTTGGTTGCGCACAGCAGGGTTACGCCAATCCTTGACCCACCCCTTAACCTCCAGGAAAGTCGGGCGCCACATGTTACGTGCCGCCTGTTGTGCAGTCGTACCTCCCGTACCTCCGCCCGATCCTGGACCCGACGCGACCGAGGGAGCACCACCCGCTTGAATAGACGCAACAAGGGACTCAAGTTTCGTCTGACGATCTCCTAGGTTGTCAATGGCCTTCTGTTGAACATCCATTCTGGTCGTATGTTGATCGAGGGTATGTCGAATGGCTGTCTGGTTGTCTTTGCTGGCAAACCCCATTTCAAGCAACAATCGAATACTGTCATTCTTCTCATTGGCAATTACATTTTGTCTCCTCACCTCCTCCGCCTGTCTCTCATCCTCCAATACCCGTGCACGGACAGAGCGATCGTCAGGGAAAGGCACAGTTGCAGATATGTTATCCTGAGGGGACTTTACTTCTTGCAACATCTTTTTGTCAGCGCTGTACCTACTGAGCCACTGTGTGTCGGTAACTTCCTGAACACCGTACCTGTTGAGCCACTGTGTGTCGGTGACCTCTGATTGTCTGGAACGTCGTTTATTGAGTTGCCGAAAGTCGTATGCCGCCGTTGTTACAAGAAGAGATAGCAACAATGTGTCCGTCAGACCAAAGAATGTGCAAAGGGCGAACAATGTGTCCGTGAGACCAGACAGTGTGCAGCGTCAGAACAATGTGTCCGTCAGAACAAAGTGGCCGTCAGATGAGACAAGAAGCAATTGCAACAATGTGTCCGTCAGAAGAGAGAGAGAGAGAGAGAGAAAAAAAAAAAAAAAAAAAAAAAAAAAAAAAAAAAAAAAAAAAAAAAAAAAAAAAAAAAAAAAATGACCGTCAGACCCGATAAGATACGAAGTAGAGGCTCCCTGCAATGTCGATGTCACAGTGAGGCACAAAACAAACAAGACAAAGCACCTAGCTGACCTGTGTCGTCGCCGAACTCGTCGGTGCTCTGACGGCAGGCTATGGCCCCGCGCTGGCGGGCCGCCCGCTGCCTGGACGTCCGTGGGATCCAGCCGTCCTTGAGCTTGAGCCCCATTTTGGGGCCGGCCCTCCCTCCACTCCAACCACTCCGCCCTCGCGGAGCGCCCGAGAAAGGGGAAGGGCGGGGGAGGGCCAGCACGGGGCTGCCAGCGCCGCGCGCGCACGCAAACACACACACACACACACACACACACACTGACACACACACACACACACACACGCACGCACGCATACACACACACACGCAAATACACGCGCACAGACACACAGACAGACAGACACACACACAGACGCACAGAAAGACAACACAGACAGATCCACAGGCAGACAGACACACAGACACACAGACAGACGGACACGCAGACACACGGACACACAGACACGCAGACACAAGGATACACAGATACACAGCCAACCAGTCACACAGACACACAGACATCCAGACACGCAGATACTCACACACACAAACACGCGGACACACAAACACACAGCCATGCAGACACACAGACACGGACACACGGACACAAAAGACACACGGACATACAGACACACAAACCCAGACACACAGACACACAGACACACAGACACACAGACACACAGATGCACAGACACACAGACACACATACACACAGACACACGGACACACAGACACACAAACACACACAGACACACAGGCACACAGACACACGGACACACGGAACACAGACACCAACACACAGACACACAGACACACCAACACAAAAACAAACAGACACACAGACACACAGACACACAGACACACAGACACACAGACACACAGACACACAGACACACAGACACACGGACACGCGTCCACGCAGACACACAACCACACGGACACACACACGGACACACAGACACGCAAACACACAGACACACAGACACAGAAACAACCAGACACACAGATGCACAGACACAAAGACACACAGACACACAGACACGCGGACACACTGACAGACTGACACCCAGGCACCAAGACACACAGACACACAGACACATAGACACACAGACACACTGACACACTGACACACTGACACACTGACACACAGAAACACAGACACACAGCCACACTGACACACGGACACACGGACACACAGACACACAGACACATAGGCCGCCAGACACACAGAAACACAGACACAAAAACACACGGACACAAAGACAGACAGACAAACACACACACAGAGGAACAGGGACACACAGACACACAGACACACAGACACACAGACACAGAGACCCACAGACCCACAGACACACAGACGCACAGACAAGCGGACACTCAGACACACAGACACACAGACATACAGAAACACAGACACACAGAAAGACAGAAAGACAGAAGCACAGGCACACTGGCACACAGACACACAGACACACAGACACACAGACACACAGGCACACAGACACACAGACACACAGACACGCAGACACACAGACACACAGACATAAAGACACACAAATACAAAGACACACAGACACACAGACACTCAAGCACACTGACACACAGATGCACAGAGACACAGACACACAGACACTCAGACACACAGACACACAGAAACACAGACACAAAGGCACACGCATACACGCACACAGACACACAGACACAAGGACACACCGACACACAGGCACAAAGGCACACAGGCACACAGACACACACAGACAGACACACAGACACACACAAACGGATACACCGATACACTGACACACTGACACACAGACACACAGACGCAAAAAAAGAAACAGACACACAGACACACAGACACACAGACACACAGAAATAGGGACACCCAGACACACAGACACACAGACACACAGACACACAGAGACACAGACACATTGACACACTGACACACTGACACACAGAAACAAGGACACGCAGACACACAGAGACACAAACACACAGACACACAGACTCACAGACACACAGACACACAGACAAGGCAACACAAACACACAAACACACAGGAAGACACGCAGACAGAAACACAGGCACACATACAAACAAACGCACAGACACACTGACTCACAGACATACAGACACACAGACACACAGACACACAGACACACAGACACACAGACACACATACAGACAGACAAACAGACAGACAGACAGACAGACATAGACACACAGACACAAAGACCCACAGACACACAGACACACAGACACACAGACACACGGACAAACGGACACACGGACAAACTCTCACACAGACAGACAGACATACGGACACACAGACACACAGACACACAGACACACAGACACAGACACACAGGCACACAGACACACAGACACACAGACACACAGACACAGAGACACACAGACACACAGACACACACATAGACACACAGACACACAAACACACAGACAAACAGACACACAGAAACACAGACACGGAGACACACAGACACACAGCCATACAGACACACAAATACACAGACACACAGACACACAAACACTCAAGCACACAGACACACAGACACTCAAACACACAGACACACAGAAACACAGACACATAGACACACGGACACACAGACACGCAGACACACAGACACGCGGCTACGAAGGACACACAGACACGCAAGCACAAAGGCACACAGACACACGGACACACAAACACCCAGACAGACAGACACACAGACACACAGACAAACAGACAAACAGATAAACAGACACACTGACACACTGACACACAGACACACAGACGCACAAAAGCACAGACACACAGATACACAGACACACAGACACACAGACAGGCAGACAGAGCCCCCCCACCCACCACACCCCCTTCCAGCGCTCCGGAGGGGGGAGGCGCCGCCCCATTTTGGGGCCGGCCCTCCCTCCACTCCAACCACTCCGCCCTCGCGGAGCGCCCAGAAGGGGGGGGGGGTGGCGGCAGCGCGGGGCTGCCAGCGCCGCGCGCGCACACACTCACACACTGACACGCACACACGCACGCGCACACACACACACACGCAAATTCACGCGCACAAACAGACAGACAGACACACACACACAGACGCACAGAAAGACAGACACACAGACAGATCCACAAACAGAGAGACACACAGACACGCAGACACACACACACACACAAAGACACGCAGACACAAGGATACACAGACACAGAGACAACCAGTCAGACAGACACACAGAGACCCAGACACGCAGACACTCAGACACACAGACACACGAACACACAAACACACAGACAGAGAAACACACAGACACGAGCACACGGACACAAGGACACAAAAGACACGGGCATACAGACACACAGAAAAACAGACACAGAGACACACAGACACACAGACACACAGGCACACAGACACAAAGACACACAGACACACATACACACAGACACGCGAACTCACGGACACACAGAAACACGGACACACAAACACACAGACACTCAGACACACAGACACACGGACACAAGAACACACAGACACCTACACACAGACACACAGACACACCAACACAAAAACACACAGGACACACAGACATTCAGACACACAGACACACAAAGACACATACACACAGACACACAGACACATGGTTACACGGACACGCTGACACACAGACACACTGACACACACACACGGACCCACAGACACGCAGACACACAGACACAGAGACATACAGACACACAAATACAAGGATAAACAGACACCCAGACACACAGACACATGGACACATAGGCACACAGACACACTGGCACTCTGACACAGTGACACACTGACACACAGAAACACACAGACACACAGACACACTGACACACGGACACACAAACACACAGGCAATCAGACATACAGACACACAGACAGACAGACAGACAGACAGACAGACACACAAACACACACACACACAGGCATACAGACACACAGACACACAGACACACAGACACACAGACACACGGACACACAGACACACAGGCAACCAGACACACAGACACACAGACACAAAGACACACAGACACACAGACAGACAGACACACAGACAGACACACAGACACACAAGCACAGAGACCCACAGACACACATAAACACATACACACAGACACACGGACACACGGACACACAGACAACACACACACAGACAGACAGACAGACACACGGCCATACAGACACAAACACACGGACACACAGACACACAGACACACAGACACAGGCACACAGACACACAGACACACAGACAAACAGACACAAAGACACACAGACACACAGACACACGGACACATAAACACACAGACACACAGACACACAGACACACAGAAAAACAGACACGCAGACACACAGACACACAGACATACAGACACCCAAATACACAGACACACAGACACAGACACTCAAGCACACAGACACACAGAGCACCAGATTCACAGACACACAGACACAAAGACACACAGACACACGGACACACAGACACGCAGACACACAGACACGCAGACACGCAGACACACCAACGAACAGACACGCAGACACAAGGACACACAGACACGCAGGCACAAAGGCACACAGGCACACAGACACACAGACACCCAGACAGACAGACACACAGACACACAGACAAACAGATACACAGACACACTGACACACTGACACACTGACACACATACACACAAAAACACAGACACACAGAAGCATAGACACACAGACACATAGACACACAGACACACTGACTGGCAGACAGAGCCCCCCCCCCACCCACCACGCCCCCTTCCGGCGCTCCGGAGGGGGGAGGCACCGCCCCATTTTGGGGCCGGCCCTCCCTCCACGGACCAACCACTCCGCCCTCGCGGAGCGCACGAGAAAGGGAGAGGCGGGGGGGGGCCAGCGCGGGGCTGCCAGCGCCGCGCGCGCACGCACACACACACACACACTGACACACACACACACGCACGCACACACACACACACGCAAATACACGCGCACAGACAGACAGACAGACTGACAGACAGACAGACAGACAGACAGACACACACACAGACGCACAGAAAGAAAACGCAGACAGATCCATTGGCAGACAGACACACAGACACACAGACAGACGGACACGCAGACACACGGACACGCAGACACGCAGACACCAGGATACACAGACACACAGCCAACCAGTCACACAGACACACAGACATCCAGACACGCAGATACTCAGACACACAGACACGCGGACACACAAACACACAGCCATGCAAAAAACACAGACACGGACACACGGACACAAAAGACACACGGACATACAGACACACAAAACCCAAACACACAGACACACAGACACACAGACACACAGACACAAAGACACACAGAAACACAGACACACAGACACACAGACACACGGACACACAGACACACAAACACACAGACACACAGGCACACAGACACACGGACACACAGAACACAGACACCAACACACAGACACACAAACACACCAACACAAAAACACACAGACACACAGACACACAGACACACAGACACACAGACACACAGACAAACAGACACGCGGTCACGCGGTCACGCAGACACACAACCACACGGACACGCACACGGACACACAGACACGCAAACACACAGACACACAGACACAGAAACAACCAGACACACAGATGCACAGACACACAGACACACAGACACACAGACACGCGGACACACTGACAGACTGACACCCAGACACCAAGACACACAGTCACACAGACACATAGACACACAAACACACTGACACACTGACACATTGACACACTGACACACAAAAACACAAACACACAGCCAAACTGACACACGGACACACGGACACACAAACACAGGCCACCACACACACAGATACACAGACACAAAAACACACGGGCACAAAGACAGGCAGACAAACACACACAGGCACAGGGACACACAGACACACAGACACACAGACACACAGACACAGAGACACACAGACACACAGACGCACAGACAAGCGGACGCTCAGACACACAGACACACAGACACACAGACACACAGAAACACAGACACAGAAAGACAGAAAGACAGAAACACAGGCACACAGGCACACAGACACAAAGACACACAGACACACAGACACACAGACACACAGACACACAGACACACAGACACACAGACACGCAGACACACAGACACACAGACGTACAGACACACAAATACGAAGACACACAGACACACAGACACTCAATCAAGCACACTGACACACACAGCACCAGACACACAGACACACTGACTCTCAGACACACAGACACACAGAAACACAAACACACAGACACACAGGCACACGTATACACGCACACAGACACACAGACACAAGGACACACAGACACGCAGGCATTAAGGCACACAGGCACACAGACACACAGACACACAGACACACAGACACACACAAACAAATACACAAACACACTGACACACTGACACACAGACACACAGACGCAAAAAAGAAACAGACACACAGACACACAGACGCACAGACACACAGACACACAGAAACAGGGACACCCAGACACACAGACACACAGACACAAAGACACACAGACACACAGAGACACAGACACAATGACACACTGACACACTGACACACAGAAACACACACACGCAGACACACAGAGACACAAACACACAGACACACAGACCCACAGACACAAAGACACACAGACACGGCCACACCAACACACAGACACACAGGAAGACACGCAGACAGGAACATAGGCACACATACAAACAGACACACAGACACACTGACTCACAGACACACAGACACACAGACACACAGACACACAGACCCACCGACGCACATACAGACAGACAGACAGACACACATAGACACACAGACACAAAGACCCACAGACACACAGACACACAGACACACAGACACACGGACACACAGACACACGGACAAACTCTCACACAGACAGACAGACATACGGCCATAGAGACACACAGACACACGGACAAACAGACACACAGACCCACAGACCCACAGACACACAGACACAGAGACACACGGACACATAGACACACAGACACACAGACACACAGACACACAGACAAACAGACACACCGAACACACAGACACGGAGACACACAGACACACAGCCATACAGACGCACAAATACACAGACACACAAACACACAGACACTCAAGCACACAGACACACAGACACTCAAGCACACAGACACACAGACACACAGACACATAGACACACGGACACACAGACACGCAGACACACAGACACGCGGCCACGCAGACACACCCACACACAGACACGCAGGCACAAGGACACACAGACACGCAGGAACAAAGGCACACAGGCACACAAACACACAAACACCCAGACAGACAGACACACAGACACACAGACAAACAAATACACAGACACACTGACACACTGACACACAGACACACAGACGCACAAAAACACAGACACACAGATACACAGACACACAGACACACAGACAGGCAGACAGAGCCCCCCCACCCACCACACCCCCTTCCAGCGCTCCGGAGGGGGGAAGCGCCGCCCCATTTTGGGGCCGGCCCTCCCTCCACTCCAACCACTCCGCCCTCGCGGAGCGCCCCGAAGGGGGGGGGGGGCGGCAGCGCGGGGCTGCCAGCGCCGCGCGCGCACACACTCACACACTGACACGCACACGCACACGCGCACACACACACGCAAATTCACGCGCACAGACAGACAGACACACACACAGACGCACAGAAAGACGGACTCACAGACAGATCCACAAACAGAGAGACACACAGACACGCAGACACACACACAAAAACACTCAGACACAAGGATGCACAGACACACAGACAACCAGTCACACAGACACATAGACACCCAGACACGCAGACACTCAGACACACAGACACACGAACACACAAACACACAGACATACAAACACAAAGACACGACCACACGGACACACGGACACAAAAGACACGGACGTACAGACACACAGACAAACAGACACAGAGACACACAGACAGACAGATACACAGACACACAGACACACAGACACACATACACACAGACACACGAACTCACAGACACACAGAAACACAGACACACAAACACTCAGACACTCAAACACACAGACACACGGACACACGAACACACAGAGACCAGCACACAGACACACGGACACACCAACACAAAAACACAAGGCTCACAGACATTCAGACACACAGACACACAGACACACATACACACAGACACACAGACACACACACACATGGTTACACGGACACGCTGACACACAGACACACAGACACACACACGGGCCCACAGACACACAGACGCACAGACACACAGACACATGGGCACACGGACACGCTGACACACAGACACACGGACACACACACGGACCCACAGAAACGCAGACACACAGACACAGACATACAGACACACAAATACAAGGATACACAGAAACACAGACACACAGACACACGGACACACTGACAGACGGACACCCAAACACCCAGACACACAGACACACAGACACACAGACACACAGGCAACCAGACATACAGATACACAGACACACAGACACGCGGACACAAAGAAAGGCAGAAAAAACACACACAGGCACAGGGACACACAGACACACAAACACACAGACACACAAACACACAGACAAAAAGACACGCATACACGCAAAAACTTGGACATTCAGACACACAGACACACAGACAGACAGACACACAGACACACAGAAAGACGGAAAGACAGAAACACAAGCACACAGACACACAGACACAGAGACACACATACACACAAACACACGGAAGCACAGACACACAGACACACAGACACACAGACACACAGACACACAGAAACACAGGCACGCAGACACACAGACACACAGAGATACAGACACACAAATACACAGACACACAGACACACAGACATTCAAGCACACTGACACACGCAGCACCAGACACACAGACACGCAGACACTCAGACACACAGACACACAGGCACACAGACGCACAGAGACGCAGTCACACGCAGACACGCAAAAACACCAACACACAGACACACAGACACACGGACACACAGACACGCAGGCACAAAGGCACACAGGCACACAGACACACAGACAGACAGACACACAGACACACAGACAAACAGATACACAAACACACTGACACACTGACACACAGACGCCAAAAAAAAATACAGACACACAGACACACAGACACACAGACACACCGTCACACTGAAGACACACAGACACACAGACACACACACAGACACACAGATACATAGACACACAGACACACAGACATTCAGACACACAGAGACACAGACACACTGACACACTGACACACAGAAACACAGGGCACAAAGACACGCCGACACACAGACACACAGACACACGGACGCACGGACACACAGACAAACACGCACAGACAGAAGCACAGACACCAGACACAGACGGCCATACAGAAACAAAAGACACAGGGACACACAGACACACAGACACACAGCCACAGACACACACACGCAGACACAAGGACACACAGACACGCAGGCACAAAGACACACGGACACATAGACACATCGACACAAAGACACACAGACAAACAGACACGCAGAAACACAGACACGCAGACGCTCCGGAGGGGGGAGGCACCGCCCCAATTTAAAGCGGGCCCTCCCTCCACTCCAACCACTCCGCCCTCGCGGAGCGCCCGGGAAAGGGGGGGGGAGGGCAGCGCGGGGATGCCAGCGCCACGCGCACACACACACACACACACTGACACACACACACACACACGCGCACACACACACGCAAATACACGCGCACAGACACACAGACAGACACCCACACACACACGCACAGAAAGACAGACACACAGACAGATCCACAGACAGACAGACACACAGACATACTGACATACAGAAACGCAGACACACAGACACACAGACACAAGGATACACAGAGACACAGACAACCAGTCAAACAGAAACACAGACACCCAGACACGCAGACACTCAGACACACAGACACACAGACACACAAGCACACAGACATACAGACACACAGACACGGACACACGGACACACGGACACAAAAGACACACGGACATACAGACACACAGACACAGACACACAGACACACAGACACACCGACACACAGACAGACAGACACACACAAATACACACAGACACACGGACACACAGACACACAGACGCACAGACACACAGACACACAGACACAGGACACACAGACACACGGACACACGGACACACAGACACCAACACACAGACACACAGACACACCAACACAGAAACACACAGACACACAGACACACAGACACACAGACACACAGACACACAGACAGACAGACACACGGACACACGGACACACGGAAATGCAGACACACAGACACACGGACACACACACACACACACAGACACACAGACACACAACCACACAGACACCCAGACACACAGACAACCAGACACACAGATACACAGACACACAGGCACACAGACACACGGACACACTGCCAGACTGACACCCAGACACCCAGACACACAGACACAGAGACACACAGACACACAGACACACTGACACACTGACAAATTGACACACTGGCACACAGAAACACAGACACACAGACACACTGACACACGGACCCACAGACACACAAGCAACCAGACACACAGATACACAAACACATAGACACACGGACACAAAGAATCACAGGAAGACTGACACAGAGGCACAGGGACACACAGACAAACAGACACACAGACACACGGACACACAGACCCACAGACACACAGACACACAGACACACACACACACGGACACTCAGGCACACAGACACACGGACAAACAGACACACAGACAAACAGAAAGACAGAGAGACAGATACACAGACACACAGACACACAGACACACATACACACGGACACACAGACACACAGACACACAGACACACAGACACACAGACACACAGACACACAGACAAAAAAACACGCATACACGCAGACACACAGACACACAAATACACAGACACACAGACACACAGACACTCAAACACACCGACACACACAGCACCAGACACACAGACACACAGACACACAGACACACAGACACACAGACACACAGACACACAGACACACAGACACACAAGCACACGCAGACACGCAGAAACACCAACACACAGACACGCTGACAAAGAAACACACAGACACGCAGGCACAAAAGCACACAGGCGCACAGACACACAGACAGACAGACACACGGACACACAGACACGCAGACACACAGACACGCGGCTACGAAGGACACACAGACACGCAGACGCAAAAAAAAAAAACAAGGCACACAGACACACAGACACACAGACACACAGACACACAGACACACAGACACACGGTCACCCAGACACCCAGACACACAGACACACAGACACACAGACACACAGACACACAGACACACAGAGACACAGACACACTGACACACTGACACACAGAAACACCGCCACAGAGACACGCAGACACACAGACACACTGACAAACTCACACACAGACACACAAACACACAGACACACAGCAGCACAAACGCACAGACACACAGAAAGACAGAAAGACAGAAACACAAGCACACAGACACACAGACACACAGACACACAGACACACTGACACACTGACACACAGACAGACAAACAGACAGACAGACAGACAGAGAGACAGACAGACACATAGACACACAGACACACGGACACACGGACACACGGACACACAGACAACCACACACACAGACAGACAGACACACGGCCATACAGACACAAAATACACACGGACACTCGGACACACAGTCACAGACACACAGACACACCGACACACAAACACACGGACACACAGACACACAGACACACAGACACACAGACACACAGACACACACACAAACAGACACACAGACACACAGACACACAGACACACAGACACACGGACACACAGACACACAGACACACAGACACGAAGACACACAGACACGCAGACATACAGACACACAAATACACAGACACACAGAGACACAGACACTCAAGCAAACAGACACACAGAGCACCAGAGTCACAGACACACAGACACACAGACACACAAGACACACGAACACACAGACACGCGGACACACAGACACGCAGACACGCAGACACAACAACACACAGACACGCAGACACAAGGACACACAGACACGCAGGCAAAAATGAAGGGGCCCCAGGACACACAAATGAATACACACAAATTGAACAAATCCCCATATGTCCCCATATTTTCTGTGCTTTTGTCTTCCATCCCACTCGCCATATTTTCCCATATATTCTATCGAAGCGACGATTAATTGCGTCTGTGCTTTTTTCCTCCTGACCATAGACACACAGGTACACAGACACACAAACACCCAGACAGACAGACACACAGACACACACACACACAAACAGATACACAGACACACTGACACACTGACACGCAGACACACAGACGCAAAAACACAGACACACAGACACACAGACACACAGATACATAGACACATAGAGACATAGACACACAGACACACAGACAGGCACACAGAGCCCCCACCCACCCACCACACCCCCTTCCGGCGCTCCGGAGGGGGAAGGCGCCGCACCATTTCGGAGCCGGCCGCCCCTCCACTCCAACCACTCCGCCCTCGCGAACTCCGACAACCACGCCGACAGATCCAACTCATTTCCCGGCATACCCGAGACCCTCCCCAGGCCCCTCCAATCATCGATCCCTTCGGAACCATCCACCACTTGATCGGCGCCACCGCCACAAAGAGTCCCAGCCCTTCATCCACGCGCACCCCCCTCCTCGCTGGCGCCCCGGACGGGGGGGGGCACCGCCCCACTACGGGACCAGCCCTCCCTCCGCTCCAGCCACTTCGCCCTCACGGAGCGCCAGCGGAGAGAAAAGACTTGAGGGGGGAGGAGCCGAACCTCGCAGCACAGCCTTGCCCTAGTTTACCCGCTCTCCCCCCCCGTCTTGCTTCCCCACTCTTCCCCCCTCAACACCCAGCTCCCACCGCACCCCCCGCCCTATCGACCCGCATGCCAGGCGGACCCCGCAGACGGATCCAGCTCATTCCCCTGCATATCCACGCACCTCCCTCGGGCCCCCTCCGAGACCCGCTGCGACGCGCGCGTCGCGTCCCCCAAATCGCGGCTGCGCTGGAACGCAGCCAAGTTCTCGATCCTCCCCGCGCCGAAACCTGTCACCACTCGCGCGGCGCCGCCGCCACTCGACGGTCCAGACGGCTCCGCGCGCCTCGGGCGCACCAGTACCCCCCCCCGTATATACGCGCCCTCGCCCGCGGCAGCCCCCTCCTCGACCGCGACGGGGCCAGGCGCAGCTCGCGCCGCCAAACGCGCCGAGCTCCTCCGCGGGTACCTCCGCCTCTGACCGAGGCTCCACCTTTCGTTTCCCCGACGCTGAAACCCGCACCGTCTCCACCGCTGCCGCATCTTTCCCCCCCGCGACACTCGCGCGCGCCACATCGCCACCTAGACCCACGCCGCCCGCGCGCGCCCCCCCCGACCCTCGAGCACCTCGGACGCGCCCTGGCCCAGCGACGTCGGGCTCCCCTTCGACATCCCTGACTCCAGCCGCGCCCGCCGCGCCACCCGCCGCCCCTGCATCCGAGCGAGGCGTCGCCGTCTTTTCCCGCGCCCGCCGCGCGGGGGAACGCGGAGCGGCGCCACCAGGCGAGCCAGAGACCCCCCCCTCCCTCGGAGACACCGCCCCCCCGCCAACCCCAGCGGTCAAGTCGCGGGCGCCTGCCGCGCCCCTTGACTCGGCTGCGCCCGAAGCCCTGCCCTTCGTCGTGACCGCTCGCCGCCCAGCCGCACCATGACCATCGACGGCGCGCCCCTCCCCTGACGTCGAAAACGCGCACTTCCTCCGCAGGCGCCTGCTCGCGGAACGCGGCTCGGCGGCGGCAACCGAGACAACGCCCTCCCTGCGTCCTCCACGGCCTGGCCCTGCACCAACTCCACCGCCAGACGTAGGCTCACCCCCCGACCCGACAGAGGCCGAAGCCCCGGCCCGATCGCCAGCGACGCCGCCCGCGCGCCCGTTCCCTCGGGCCGCCGACGCCCCACTCCCCCCCTCGCGCTCCGTCGCTCCGTCGGCGTCACCACCAACAGCCCCACCCCCGCCCCATCCGCCGCCACCAAACGCACTCGCATCACCGCCCCCCGGCCCACTCCCGCCACTGCCCTGCCCCTCACGCGCTGCGCCCACCTCTGTCGCATCTGCGCCCGCGCCCTGCCCCTGACCGCGGCCCAGGCGGCAATACACTGCCATGTACGCCTCCTTCTGCTTGATGTGCGCCGGCTCGTCTCGGATCAAGCGCGGTGGCTGGTCGTCGTCAAACATGAAGTACCTCCCATCATGAACGCGGCACAGAGTCGTGTAATGGCCGCTATAAATTGACCGCCCATTGTGGTAAACCACACCGACCAACTGCATCTGGGGAAGCCCTGGCAGCCTCAGGTGCTCTTCCACCCACACTGCCTCCCGCGCCTCGGTGCCCCTCCTCAATTGAACCACCAGAACTCGTGGCACACCAGTGGCTCTCGTCTGCCTCACGTGCTTAACCCGGTCGTGCTCGTCGCGGCAACACCCCGGGCAGCTCTTCTCGATTTCTTCAGGAGCACAGAAATCGCAGTACAACTCCTGCAGCATCAAGGGCACACCTGGACGTCCATGAACACGCAGCTTCAGTACATCCTCAGCCTCGTACGCGACAGTCTCGTAATTGCACACGTCACACTTCTCCCGCTTCTCCAGGACGAACCCGAAGATCTGATCAACGCACGTCACCCGCAGATTCAGCGCCCGGATACTACCGAGGTCCCGCTGCGCAAACCGACCTGCAAACATCTCTGCGTCACGCGCAGCCACCATCAGCTTACCCCAATACGCAAACACATCCTGCTGCTGCCACGGGTCATTGAACTCACTCGGCCGCCCCATCACATCGTCGTCGCAGTCAACGCTCGTACGCCGCAGCACACTCACAGGTCCCTGCTGCCAGCGTCGCGAGCACAACTGGTTGTACGTCTCCCACATCCCGCACACGCAACAACGCCCCGTGGCCCGGTCCTCGCACTGCTGCTCTGAATGCCATCGAAGCCACTCCAAGACGGCAGGCGTCCGCATCATCAGCTGCGTCACACTGACCACGTAGCAGGTGTGCCATGGCCGCGGCATCCCTCGGACGGGCACGCACCGCACGCTGTCCCACGAAGCCGCGCGAATGCCAGCCACGTTCGGGACATACATGTCTGCCGGGCACGGTGGCGGCGGAGGCGGGCAGGGGCTCGGCGGCGGCGGAACCGGGCGACCCAAAGCAAACAAACTCCGTGGCCCGAACGCTGCGGATATCGCTTGTTCCCGACGGCGCTGTCGGCGGCCGGCAGCCCGCTGCTGCGTCCGCAAGTACGCCTCTCGATCTCGTTCCTGCGCCTGCTGCCGGGCCAGCGCCGCGGCCTCTCGACCACGCTGTAACCGACTCTGAACCTCCACACCCTCCAGTCTCTGTGACTGATCGCGCGGCGCCTGCAGCACGACTCGCGCGCGCTGCGCCACGGCCCTCATCTTCTGCTCCCGAGATCCAAAGCACGCGTGGGCACGCACATACCCGAACAGCCCATAGTGGTCGGACATGTGGAACTCGGAACCCTCGAAGAACACCTTCCCTTTCCCTACCAAGTGCACCTCGGACCAGAGATCTGCTCCAAAGAGCACCCGGTCACGTCTCTGGCCGACAGCCCCCCTCTCGCCGAGACCCGAATAGAACTTATTGCCGGGGCAACCCCAGGATCGGCCCTCATACCATGCGTCCCTCAGACGCAACTGCTCCCCGGCTGCCTGCACCTGCGCATCCGTGCTGTTCATGTCGCCCACGATGAGCAGCCGATGGCATTCGTCCCCGCACTTCGCCACAATCTTCCCAAGTATCGCACGACGCCGTTCCCATGACGCGTCCGTGGGCAGGTGCACCGCCGCCTCGTGCACGTGCCCATCGCCGCCGGCGCCGCCGTCTCCGGGCACCTGGACACGGCACAGCACGCACGGATCCTGCCCTGGCACAGCCACAGATTCCGCCCGCAGACCGTGCCTGACGTACAGATGCACATACCCCCTGGACCCGTGCGCCTGCGCAACGCCCGCCAATTGAAACTCCCCTGACAGCTCCTCGTACGCACCCCCGCCCTCGCACTCCTGCAAGGCAACGACGTCACACCCGCGCGCCTGCCTCCAACGGAGCACCTCGCCAAGAACCGCGGCGCGCTGATCCCGCGCGGTCCAGGAATGCGGGGCCACTGCAGCGCGATGCCCACCAGCAATGTTCCACGTCGCAAACGACAACGTCGACGCGCCCTCAAGGCCCTCTCCCTCGCCTGCCTCATCCACGGCCCTCCCCACCACACCCGCTATCGCCCGGCCCGCGCCCGCCGCACTGGGCCCAGACACATCCGCGCGCGGGGCGACGCCGAAGAGGTCCAGAGCGTCACGGCACTCCTGGTCCGAGAGCAACAACTCCATGACATCCCGCGCACCCCGCGCGCCGACGCCCGCGCGGAAAGACGCGAACGCGCCCCGCAACGCACGACACACGTCTGGCACGAACGACTCCGCCGACGCATCAGCACCCTGGCACCGGCCCCGCGACCAACGTGGCCCAGCAGGAGCCCGAGTGCGCCGGCGATCCTCTGCGAAGGCACCCGAACGTGAGGCGCCTCCCCAAACTCTACCACTGGTGGCGGGCGCCGCCCATCACTGGCCTGTATCGGCCGCAGCAGCGCGTCGATATTCCGAGCGATTCGCCCTGCAACCGCCTCCCTGCGGCCTCGATCGTACACGCACACGGTCAGAGACTCGGCACGCCCGAGCGCCTCCCCGCCCGACCAGCCTGGACGCGCACGAAGATCCAATCCTGGGGAACGCCAGACACGCTCAGAGCGTCCACGGCAGCAACCATCAGCAACTCCTTCTTCTCGCTGACGCAGCTCGCGTCCCAAACGCTCGTCCAGTTGTGCGCCACCCGAGCAAAATGCTCTGGGTTCTCCTCCGCGCCGACGTGCTCGCCCACCTTTGCCGAGGCCACAGTCATCGGCAGGTCTAACCCTGAGCACAGCTGTCGCGCCACCTTCAGGAAGAACCCCAACGCTTGACGCTCCAGTCTGCCCTCCGCCAGAGCGCCCTCCGACCGCACGTTCACGACCCTCTTGTCCATCCGCAGCGCGCAGCCACCGCGAACATCCCCGAACGCATCCTTCATCTTCCTGGCCGCCTTATCCAAGCTCCCGTGCAGTCTCGGCGGCACCAGCGCACCCATGGCCTCCTTCACAGCGCTCATGTGCAGCGGGCCCAGGCTCGGTTCACGACATCGAACACGCGACCATCCCACCGCCCACACGCCACCCACCGATCCACCATCATGTCAGCGACACGGCCCAACAACTCCACTCCGTCGTCGTCCGGGCGCTCCCGCGACAGCCGCGCAGCGGCAGCCCTCAAACGCCCCCGCAACTCTTCCACCGTGTCAACACCAGAGAATTCCTCTGCATCCCCACCCGCCAGCTCCCGCGCGGCCTCGCGTTCCTCCAACGTCACACCGCGCACCCTCTTCCGGTCCAGGAGCCTGTCAGCCACGGCGGTCAGACGCCGCCGCGCGACGTCATCACCCCCCGCCTCGGCATCGACAGCCTCAGCCAACGCGGACACGCACGGCGCGCCGTCCTCACCCAGAGCCAAGTGTCATCATCCACCACTCTGTTCAGACCTCTGAGCCTCTCCGCCTGCGCCGCACGGACGGTCTCGAGACGGCCCAACAATCTCCCCGCCGCACACCTCTCCTCTGCGGTCCACAAATCCGCCTCGCAGTACCCATACTTCCGCAACGTTGACGAAGCGCGCGCCTCCAACCGCAGCTCGAACCGACGGCGCTCCCTGAACGCCGTCGTGTGCCTGGCCCGCATGAAGTCCGCGTACTCCGGCAAGTCTTCCTCGAACACCAAGTCCCACGGATGCCTGACGCGCGTCGTTGCGACGAACCCGATCCCAGCGACGGCCGCGGTCTTCGCAGACATGTGCACGCGGACTTTCGCCAACGTCATCCCCTGCGCCTTCCAGTGCGTCAAAGCCCACGCCAGCTGCAGCGGGTAGTTCTCGCGCGCGAGGCCGTCCTCCGTCGGGGACGATACAGTCTGCCTCCAGATGGGCACCCAGTTCTTGCGCACAGGATCGTTCTTGAAGAAAGACCGCGGAACGCCATTCTCGTCCTTTCCCAGATCGACGACGTCGAACTCGACGAAAACACAAATGGGCGCCTGCAGATCCGGGCGCGCACTGTTGTGCGGGTCCGCCCCGTCCGGCCACATGTACCCGCGCAGCGTGCCCATCGCCCCGTTTATCAACCCCGCCTCGACCCACAAGTTCTGCGTCAGCAGCACGCGCGCCCCTTCACACATGTGAAGCTCGTTCTCGATCCCTCGGAAATCGTCGGCCGCCATCTCTTCCGGCCGAGATTTACTTTTATCCATCCAATTGTGATAGGCGCGCAGAGACGCAATGGGCTTGCCACTGGCAGCCGCCACCTGGTACAGCCTCTCCAGGTTCACCCTATCCGCGCCGCAGGCAACCGACGCCCGATCCTTCCTGCCATCCATCAGCAGCGGCGCCGTCTCGAACGCTGCGAGCTCCTCCCTGCCCTCCTTCGTCATCTGCAGCACCGACCTGTTCCGGCGCCTCAACCACGCATGATCAGACTGGTCCCACGTGCACTGCGCCATTCCTTTGGTCACCTCCAGAAAACGATCGGCATCCCGCCGGTACTCCGCCTGCCGCTCGGCGGACAGACCCTCCTTCTTCCCACTCCATCTGTGCACGCGCCGTAGCACGGCGACGTCATGGAACGTATTGCGCACAAACTGGCCCGTGGCCACCAACTTCTCCGTGCTCCACGCATCGTCTGGAGTGCGCTCCGCCCCCCTCGGCTTATTTTTCCCATGCCCCTCATACTTGCCAATTCGATACAACGGATCGTCGCCGATGGGCGGCGCCTGCTGCGGATCTCCTGCCAGCACGACATCCTTCCTGCCGAGATACACTGGCTCGTCCTCCTCCATCTTCCTCCCCTTTCCTCCTTGTCCGCCTCCTCCGCGCGCCGCAAACTTCGCATCCGTGCCCAGAGTGTCCTGCACCTTGTACTCGATCTTCCCCAACATCTGCCGCCCGATCATACTCATCTCATCCAACACAAACAGCTTCGCTTGCCGCAACCGGTCCCGCGTCCGCAAGAAGCGTTCACCGCCCTTTTGCTTCCAAGGCCCGCAGTACCCCACCGGAACGCCGAAAGCCCTGTGCAGAGTAGTCGCCCCATACTTCAACTGGAACGAGGCGCACCCTGTCGGAGCAGCCAGCAAACAGCAATTCCGCACCTCCTCATCAATCTCCGACTGAGAGCGCCTTCCCTCCCGACTCCCACCCCGGAGGCCCGGCACCCGATCCATTCTGGTCCGCGGAGCCGTCTGACGCGCCCTCTGTCGCCTCGCCGCCACAAAACTACGCACCGTGCGCGACTTCCCCGTGCCTGCCACGCCCGTGACCATCAGGCGGAGCGGGTCCTTCTCGGAGTGGCGTCCATCCATAACGATGTCGTGGGCAAACTTCTGCCAGGGATCCAGGTCTTCGCGCAAGACGACCTCGGCCCCGTCGCCCACGTTGGCCCTGCCGTACCAGACATCGCGCAGCTCCTCGAGGCGCCGCTTCTCCCCTGTGGACACATTGCACGATTCATCCAGCCAATTGAAATCCTTCGGGTTCACACGCACCCTCCCGCGAACGTCCTCCCGCGCCACATCCCCGACGCGCACGTCTGCCGCCTGCACCGCGGGGCCCGCCGCGCTAACACGCTCATCCGCTGGGCGGCGATCCCACTCGGACTCCTCCCCCGCACCTGCGGCACCCTCCACACCCTCCCCTGGTCGCGGGTCGCGCAACACGATATCCCGAGGCTCCTCGTTGGGATCGTCCTCGGCGTTCTGCGCGAGTCTGTCCACCAGCTCCTCCAAGTCCTCCCCCGACTCCGCCGCATCGCTCTCTCTGCCAGCGTCACCCTCCCTCGAGCCACCATCGGATTCCTGGCCCCCCACGTCGCCCGCGGCGTCGCCCGCCCCAGCGTCACGCCCCTGCTGCCGCGCCCGGTGCCGACGCACCATCTCGCGGCGCGTTCGCCTCAGCAGCTCGCGGTTGGTCCGCACCCCACCAGCCTCCAAGATTGCGCCCAGCACCTCCTTGTAGAACGGATTCGCGCGTTCGTACTGCTCCACGACCCACTCCGGCACCCACTGTCGGAGCATCGGGTCCGTGAGCATCTCCATCAACATATCTCCCCAGAACCGATCCTCCATGCCCCTCCAAGCCGCCCCCCCCGACTTGAACCACAGATCCTGCACTCCCAGGAACCGATCGCCCCCAGCATGGGGCACGAAATCCGTGGCCCCAATGCAGACTTCCGGCACAGGGCGGACGTCGCGCCGCATCTCTGAACCGATCATGGCTCTGCGGTCCGCCGTCGCCATGTGCCGCCAGTGCGCGATGACGTTCGCCCGCGCGTACGCCTCGTGGCAGGCGTGCTCCACGTTCGCACTCTCCGCGCTATAGCCGGGCGTCACCTGCAGGCACACCGCAGGGTTCCCGCGCCTCAGCTTCCCTCGATACACGGCGTACTTCCAGTAAAACTCGAAGAGTGACACATCGCGCACCTCCTCCTCCGCGATGGACCCGTCGCCCCGGGCCCGCTGGCGCCGCACGAACTCCAGGCGCTTGTCGAACTTGTCCACTTTGCTATCCCAGTGAACCGGCTCATCCTCCGACTTGTCCCGCAGTGCGGACGCAGGCTTCAGGGCACGCGCGCCCGTCGCGTTCAGAGTCACGACGGGCATCATGGACAAGACCATTGGCAAGCGCAACCCCAGCAGCGCCACTTCGTAACAATGGTAATCCCTCTCCCCGAGCATCCGAGCGAAGAACTTCTGGATCGAGCGTCGGAGGAAGTCGGTTCCCTCGCCGTCGGGAACGTACGCGCAGACCTCGTTGACGGCGTCGTCCAGCACCTCCTTGATCTTCCGCGAGCCCTTGGGCGCTTTCGTCGCATATTTCGTGACGTACTCCACGACGGCCCACAGGTTCAGGACAGGACGCCAATCGATGTTCCCCCTATTGGCCAGGAGCACGTGCTCCTCGTAGCTGTTGCAGAGCCGGTCGTTCCTCGGAAACACCGCCTGCCAGTGGCCCTCCCTGCGCCCCTTCTCCATCCGGAACGGTCTCGGCCCGACGCGGCCCCACCTCACTCGCGGAAAATCATACCGGCAGAACACGCACCCCTCCTTTCCGCGCGCACACGCATGTACCCCGAGCTTCGGCGGGCCCATGCCATGCTTCGTGTGGCGCGCAACCCTGTTCACCAGCGCGGACACCATTCTCCGAACCGGCTGCACGTCCAACGTCCCAGCTGCCTCGGACTGAAAGGCCTCGTCCAGAACCTTCCGCAAGTTCAAGCACTCCGGCGCAGACGCAGGCACGCTCCGGACCGCCCGGGCCTCCGACGTCTCAGCAGCAGCCTGGTCTTCCATCTCCACGTCAACATCGAAGGCCCCAACCTCGTCGTCCCACGTGTATCTGCACGCGCCCGCGTCATCGTAGCAGGGGTTCCACTCCGAGACCACGTGCCCGAAAAACTCATAGAACCGCTTCTCCAGAACGCTCTGCAGCGAAACGTTCTCGTGTTCTGGCTTCAGCACGCCGAAATCAGCGCCAGCACCCGTCAAGCGCTGCAAGCGGACCCCCGCGGGACCAGGCCAACCCGCACCCGCGTCCTCTGCGCCGTCACCGCCCTCACCATCCTCCACAGGACTCTCTCCCAGCGCGTCCACAGGCGCGGAAATGTCTCGGCCGACACGCTCGAACGCAACATCTCGGTCGCCTCCCCGACCGCGCGCACCCTCATCAACATCCACGATCACCAACCACCCGCGATCCACCAGCGCGTCAAGCAGCGCATCAGCCCTGCCCACGAACTCATCCTCATCGTCGTCGTCCGCGCCATCCTCACTCCAGACCCTGAAGCCGCCGTACCCTCACCCCCACGACCCCTGGATGCACGCGCGCCTGGCCGGCCGGCAGCGGCGCGCAGCACCTGCTCCAGGACCGCGAGAGCAACGGCGCGGCGCTTCTGCTCCTGCGGGGGCCAAGCCATCGGCCCCGCCTCCAGCGAGGGCAAACACGCCGCCAAGTCGCTGGTCACGCTCGGCGGGAGCATGTCGCCCTCCCCGTCCACGTCCGCCCGCACCCGCGCAACCTCGGGCCCCGGCAACCCTACGCTGAACCCGTGGTAGTGCAGATTCCCTCCCGCGCCACACTCGGCCCTGGCCATGGCCATGTACTTAAACTGCTCAGAGTGCGGCAGCACTGCGGGCATCACCATCCGCATGTTCAGCTCCACCCGCAGCGCCATCATGTACGCCACCAGGTCCGGGGTTTATGGGTTGTGTCAGCCACACCGTGCTCTTCCCCTCGTTCTCCCCTTGTCCCCCCCTTCTATCCTGTTTCCCGTCTCCGTCGCCTCTAGCCCTCGCCGAGCCGCCTTCTCTGCCCCGCCGAGCCTGTCGCCCTCCCTTGATCTCCCTCTACCACCCGGTCATTTCACCCTACCCTGCCCCTAGCCCCCCCGACGCGAACCGAAAAGCGCTCCTCTTCGCCGTCACCACCCCAATCACGAGAGCGCGCTCCTGCCGCCCCGCCCCCCCGGGCCTACCCCCATGCGCTGGAATGTCAAACGCCCCCCCCCCGGCATTGTGAAATGCGGCTAGCCGCGCCACCAGCAGACGGGTGCCGGCCGAGCCTGACAACATCCGGCACGAGAGGCCGCCTGCGCTGAGTCCGACCGTTCCCCGCCGGCAGGTCCATCTCGCGCAGGAACCGCCTGCCGACATGCTCCGCGCCGTCCGCCAGAGGGCCCTCGACCCAGGGCGGGTGCCAGGACAGGTGCTTCACAGTTCTCTGCAACTTCTTAGACTCATAGGACCAATGCATCGTGGTCGAGGGCACGTCGCGCCCAACGTTCGCCAGCTGACCCACCAGGATCCGCACACGGTCCTCGCTCTCCAAGATCTGCCTAAGCCCACCCTTGGTCATCACACTCGGGCCCTGCACCGCGAGCCCCGCCCGCCTGTACATGGTCCGATACACGCCGAAACCCTTCGCCCGGGCCTCGTTCAGGAGCAGCACGTTCACCATGGCCCACATCACGCGCTGCCAACGCGGACCACCAACGAACTGCCCGGTGCGGTAGCGCATCAGGTGCTGCACCCACTCCTGCACGGAGACCCGGCGAGGACGGTCCTCGAAAAGGTCGCCGATGCCCATCGGGAACTCCAACGGGAACGCCCTCGCGAAGCGACCGACAGAACGCGCCGGGATCGGATCGTCACTCTGGCCAGGCCACCCGTAAATCATCCGCTCCCCCGTCCGCGCGACCTCCTCGTCCTCCTCAAACTCCGGCAAATTCTCCTCCACGCACCCCGTATCCTTGTCCTGAGCAGCTCCCACGAACCTGCCAGCCATGGCCAACTCCAGCATCACATCGTCCAGGACCGCCTCCGGAGTGACGCCCCCGTCTGGGTCAGAGAACGGCCCCCCGACCCGCGGCCCGATCCAGTCCACGAGGAAATCGACGCGCACGCACTCCACGGGCACCCGATCCCTCTGCACGGCCACCACTGTTCTCTCCCCCCGCGCCGCGTCCAGCAAGCGCCCGAACAGGTCCTCCGTCGTATCGTCATCACCAAACTTCAGCCCCTCCAAATGGCCCTCCGCCTCCGGCTGCAGCCCCGCCCACCATCGCTGCACAGCCCCGCCGTACCTGAACTGCGCCTTTTCAAGCCAAGCACTGAACACATCGTGATCGACGGCCATGGCCTCGTCTCCGTCCCCGACATCGAACTGATCCTCATCGGCCTCCTCGGCACCACCGTCGCCCGCGGCGTCCTGGCCGCCCTCGTCGCCACGCTGTGCGCCGTCGCCGTCGCGGACTCTTGCCCCGCGCTGAGCCTCGTCACGCGGCCCCACGAAGTGCACGTCGAAGCCCGCGGCAATAAACTGCCGCGGCGTGACGACGTCGACGCCACACGGAACAGCATCCCTGGCAATGGCCTCCGCCCGAGTCACAGGCTCGGGCCCCTCGGCTTCCCCCGCCTCGACCCCCCACAGCACGACGCCGACGTCGCTCTCTTTCGGCGCATAACACCGGATGATGTCGTCGTCCGGCAGCACATCAAACAGGCGCGGGTCGTAGTACTTGTGCATGGGCTCATTCGCAGTGCCGCCCAGGCGCCAGGGCCCGTACGTGCCGGCGAACGCGCACAGCTCCCGCAGCAGGTGCCCACAGTAGCGCCAGCGCACGTGCAGGCCCTCGACCACCTCCTTCCCGAAACCAACGTTCCGCCGCAGCATCAGACTGAAGGGCACCTTCCTCGGGTGCCAGGGCAGCATCACCCGCGGCTCCACGTTCTCCTGAAGCTCCCTCCCCCTGCCGCCATGATCGTAGTCGATGATCACTTCCCCACTGAGCAGCACCTCCGCGACCCGACCGGGAAACACCAGGCGCCCGTACACGTCCACGCCGAAGCGCTGCCGCTCCTCGTCCGTGCCCCCGCGGCAATGCGCTCCGGGCGGTGCGGGTCGTCGGGGCGCTCGCCAGGTCCGCGCACCGAGTTCACGCGATCCCCGACGCGGTACCCCTTCATCAGCTCGTGACGCCGCGCGAACCCGGCCACATCCTGCGGGAACGAGATGATGTTCTTGCGGAACTTGCGCAGCCCTGTCCGAGACACGGTGGCCAGATGCACCTGCATGTGGTCCAGAGCAATGAGCAGGCTCTCCGTGAGCGTGGCCTGGTCGAACAGGTCTCGCAGGTCATCGGAGGGGAACCGGAAGCACGGGTCCATGTGATTCTGCGCGGTGCGGAGACCCACCACCTGATACAGGTCGTCTTCCGTGGGCGCGGCCGCCGCCTGCTTGTCCAGATCCCGCATACACCGCATGCACACGCCCGCGCACTCCAGGGCGAAGCCATCCGGCGGGTCGCTCGGCGGCACCTCGTCCCACTCGGCCACCTCCGTGCTGCACGCAGCCAGCCCGTCCCCGCCGCGACGCAGCAGCAGCATCTCATCCGCCAGCTGGTCCGGCGGCTCGAAGGCGGGGTGAAACGCCGGGAACCGCTCCTGGCACTCGTGGCACGTGAACTTCACCATGCGCGTCAGGATCGCCTGCGCCGCCTGCACGGCCCGCACGGACGCATCGCGCAGCTGCACGTCATACTTCGCCACGCACAGCGGCACCGTCTTCAGCGCCAGCAGCATGCACTTCTGGTGTACGTCCCCTGCAGCAACACGCGCTCGTTGGTCTACACGCCCGCCGCAGCGCTCGCGCAAACGCGCCTCCACACGAATCTCCCAATGCTCCGATACTGGCGCTGATCCAAACACAAACGACTCCGCGACGCCCGGGCCGGCACCTTCCGACGACCTCCCAGGCGCCCATCTGGTCCGAATAACGGCCCGCAAATCATTCCCGTACCGACCGCGCTTCTTCGCTCGGCGCCCCCGGCCACGACCCGCGCGACCCGCCCCCCGAGCTCCCGGACCGGCCTGCTGCAGCGCGTCGAGCCCCTCCTTCGCAGTGCGCTCGCCCGCGCCGCCCTCGGGCAGCAGCCCCGCCACGCCGGCGTCCTCCTGCAGCTGGCCCACCCAGACGCGCCCGGGATTCTCCCCCTCCTCTGCTCTGCGCTCCCGCGAGCCCTGGCCCCGCCACCACGCCCCCGCCATGTGCGCGGGCTCCGTCCACCCGGCAGGCCGCTCCACAGGCAACACGACCACGTCGTCATCCCGAACCACATTCGCTGCGAAGCCGGCCGCGACCCGCGACTCGCGCTGCCACAGAGCCTGGAAATCGTCCGCATCGCCCCCGTCCGGATCATCGCAGCACCGCACCGCCCGCCACTGCGTCCCGCCGCTCTCGGACACGACCGGCGTCTGCAACATACTACACTCGAAACGCACTCGGGGCCACTCCGAGCGACGACGGAAATCCTCCTCCACGGCTATCGCCTCCCAAGACGAAAGCTCCGCGCTCGGCCCACGACCGCGCGCGCGATCCTCCAGCTCCAGCAGCACGCGCCCGAACTGTCCTGGCCGCCCCGGCTCCATCAGCGCAACCCACAACTTATCGCCGTCCGACCCCTGGATCCGAAAACTACCCCGGTCGCACTGACGGCACAACACAAGGTACTCGCGGACGGCACGGACCAATGCCACCATCCGCTTGTCCTTGAGGTGGGGCAAGGACGCAACTGCCCACGCCCGCGCATCCCCACCTCCGGTTCGCGACAATCCCGCGCGGCGCGGCGCGCTCCCGCGCCCTTCCTCGGCCGCTCGCGCCCCCGCCAGGTCTGCCTCCGTCGGCGGCCCAGCACCAGCGAAACGCATCAGCTCCGCATCGAGCGCGCTGCGCACCTCGCGCGGCAGCGGCGCCGCGTCTTCTTCCGAGGCGCACTCATGATCTGACGCAGAAAGCTCGTCGTCGCAATCCGAAGCCGATAACTCCGCCATGCCGCCGCAAGCCTCGTCACCACCGCCCTCCTCATCCACGGCTCCGCGGACCGCACCGCCCGCTTCGGCCCATTCTTCGGCGGACGTCTTGCGCTCGAGTCTCCGGCGCCCCCGGCGCGCCTCCGGCACCTCCGCGCCCCCCTCGCCAGCTCGCCCCTCCTCCGCGCCCCTGCGCCCCGCACCGCTCTCAGCAGCCTCTGCATCGGACGTCTTGCGCCCCAGCCGCCGCTTCCGCGCCGCCGCCACCTCCGCGGCGCCCTCCCCCGCGCGCCCGGCCCCCGCGGCCTCGCGCCCCGCGTCGCCCCCAGCAGCCTCTGCCTCGGACGTCTTGCGCCCCAGCCGCCGCTTCCGCGCCCCGCCGCGCACCGCAGCGGGCTCGGCAGCCTCCGCCTCGGACGTCTTCCGCCCCAGGCGCCGCTTCCGAGCGCCGCCGCGCACCCCCCCCCCACCCCCGCCCTCGTCCGCGCCGCCGCCCTGCTGCATCGCACCCTCCACGGCGTCGCCGCCCCGCCCACCGAACACAGCGTCCTGGTCTCTCGACGCACCAGCCGCCGCCGCACACCGATGCGCCGCCCCCCTCAACCACCCCTCCCAATCCAAGTCGGTCTCGCGAACCCTGTAGTACTCATCCCCTCGCGTGCGCGCAGCGCAGGCAGGCAGAAGCAGGCGCCAGCAGTGGCACCGATCGCACTGCGCCCAATTCCGCATACAGAACAAGTGCGACGCCCCGTCGTCGGCCCCCCCGCACGCCTCGGGCCCGGCGCCGCCGTCGCCGCCCCCCTGCGGATCCTCTCCGGGCGCATGCCCCATGTTCTCGTTCGCGTGCAGCCTGTTCTCCTTCGGACGCGGATCAATGTGCGGATAGCACTGCGGGCCTGCGTACGGCTTCAGATACTGCTGCTTCATTGGGCACCGCCGGATCTCCTCGCTGGTCAACCGCAACGCCTCCACGCAGTCCTTCTCGCTACATTCCATTTCGGAAGCTTGCAGCTGCCCCAGGTACTTGTTGAAGACCGCCCTGCTGTACCACATGAACACCTTCCCCCCCTGCTGCACATTGTAGGACTCCCTCTCCGATCCGAACCGAGTAGTTCCCTCCCCGCAGCGATCCTGCAGTGTCCGCACCCCTGCCCCCTTCTCGTATACGAAGCCAGAACGGCCAGGGTTCTTATTAGTTCGGAGATTGTCATGGACTTGCTTGAGGCACTGCTCGTACTCGCTGTTCGTTAACACAAATCGCTTGTGCTCGTCCACATCACACAAGGACTTCAGCACAGGCTTCATCTTCGACGCCACGTCCCACATCGCGTGCCGCGCGTACCACTGCTTAGATGGCTTGTTTGCCTTGAGCGCGAACTCCTTGAACTTATCCAACGCGCATGCAGGAATCGGGCCCCTGACGCGCCCGTGCGGGCACCCATATCGAGCGCACTTCCCGCACACGTCGCTCCCCGTCTTCGGCCGAAACCGGCACTGCTCTCGCCCCCCGCCCCCCCCCCACGTCAGCCCTTTGCAGCGGTCCTCGTCCACGTAATCCGGCTGGAACTGCCGGGACTCTGCCTCGGACGCAAGCACCCCGTCCGCGGCCCCGCGCTTCCGGCGCGCACTCCGGGCACCGCGCGGACGCGCGGCCGGCCCGCTGCCATCGCTTGCGCCATCGTCAGCACCCCCGACGTCCACGGTCACTCCAGGGATGACAGGCATCTCCTCGCCATCAGAATCGCTCGGCGGCGCCGCGGCCGAAGCCGCGCCCCGAAGAGCGCGCCTCGCAGCCGATGCCTGCGGTGCGACGGCGTCCGATCGCGCCCGAGCAGCCCCCGCGTCATCCTCTTCCACCGTAACCCCTGGAAG